>CM035152.1:108668834-108915298 GCA_020205615.1 Panax quinquefolius
TCATCCAAAGATTCTTTTCATGGAAATATTCTTCGATCATTCTTGAATTTTACTCTACAAAACAAGATCATGTTGATAATTTGACGTTAATAATTCCCGGATAAAATAATTCTTGAACTTGTTTTATTGAATTCTTATATCATTGTCATCATCCTCATGTTTATATTATGTTGAAAGTCATCTCGCGTCGTAGAAGTGCATAGATGGACTTGGTATGATTATGACCAGAGACTATTGATTGTAATCATTAATCGTAATGTTACAAAATGATATGATAAAAATCCTCGAGTAGGGTCAGAAGTGCATTGGTGGGGATGCTTGTTGGCATGATCATGACTATTAATGAATACACAAATATTCTCGCCCAGAAGCATGCATTAATAATTGTGGTCGTGATACTAAAGAATATCCTCGTCAGTAGTGCGGGGTGATTCGATGATGTGGAATATTTATTAAAGTCGAGTCTCAAATTTATAACAATGATGAAAAACCTTTAAAACCTAAAAGATAGTAGACTTTATTTTCTACTTCGACTCTTTTAATGGATCAAAAGATATTCCAGCCGCAGCTTAAACCGGGTTCATCTATTGTATTTTATCGGTTTAACATTGTTGAAGACTATTGATAATTTATTCGCATTATCTTAGTCATATAATATTTCATCTTGGGCTAGTTGAGCTCACCCTTTCTTTCACCGTTTCTTCGTGAAATGAGAATATATTTGGGACGAGTCAGAAAACGAGTGATGGTCCCGAAGATAGCATTAGTAGTCCTCACTATTCTTTGAAATAGTGTGATAATAATTGTAATGAGGACTCCTTTTGAGTTTGTATAATATCTAGTAGATTTATATTTGTATTTAAACTCACGATTTATGTATTAAGTTGTATTTAAATTTCGCACCATGTAAGTGGCGACCCAAGATGGGTGATGTATACCTAATTTTGGGGAGCGCCGCGGTTGGTATCGAGCTTAGGATATGATCCTCGGCTAAGATGTGAGAATAGTACTAGGAGGGAGAGACGAGGAATACCTTCGCTAAGTATGACCTACCTAAGTTTATGTATTATTTTATTGGTTGGTCGTAAGATAGGGATAATTTGTTACATGTCAATTAACCTTTTGTTTTGTGGCAAGATTCCGAAAATGACATCTCGAGAATGTTGAGAATAAGAATGGAGCGCAGCGATCGCTGATTCACCACATATCAATAATCGGGATAATGTGCATCAGAAGGCAACAATCCTCATGCAAACAACAATACCGACCAAATGATGAATGATCAAATGTTCAGAGGCTTTATGCAATTTATGCAACAAGAAAGCGAGAGCGACTCGTCCAAAACATAGGTGGAAACACGGAAAACTCTCGGCACACCGCTAAACAATTCAAGGAGGCTGGGACCACCGGAGTTTAAGGGAGAGCCAAAACCACTTCGCGGAAGCATGGATAAAGCAGACACCAAGATATTTGATGTCTTGGGATGCTCGAGGAGCAAAGGTTCCCTTCACGCCTTTTATGTTTCTTGGAGAGGCGACATCTGGGTGGGAATCGGTAAAACCTACTCAACTCGTCAGATTGAAGATATCTTGGGAGAAGTTCCAGAGTCGTTTCAACGACAAATACTTTCCCGAAAGTATTCGCCATACATGAAGGAGGTGGAGTTTATCAAGTTGGAACAAAACAATATGACCGTGTCGCAATACGAGGCAAAATTTGCGAGTCATCACTTGGCCGCGTCCACACTAGTGGATAATGAAGAGAGAATGGCGCGAATGTTTTTAAGAGGTTTGAAGTCGGGAGATACGTCAACATCTTATTTCATAAACCGTGTTTGTATTCAGATGTTGTAAATAGGGCTCAGATTAGTGGAGCGCGATAATGAGTCAACGCAACTAAAAAGAGAGCACCCAAGAAAATTATAATACCAAATGAGAGTAGTCATCAAGCGGTGACAACAAGCGTGGAGGAATCAACAGGCGGATATGGTAACCACTTGAAGGGTGGTAATTAGGCCAAAACAACAAGAATGGACATTTCAAGAAAAGGAGATTCAAAATGATGGAAGAGGCGTCTTGCCAAAGACACCGTTGTTAAGGAAGGAGAAAGACCACCTATCATATGCTTCAAATGCGGAGAGAGGGACACATCGATCAAAGCTGCCATGCCATCCAAAGCATGTTATAATTGTGGAAGAGAAGGTCACTTAGCTCAATTTTGTTGCCATCAAGACAAATTCAACTAGGATGGAGGCACCAAAGGTCAGTCCCACAAAATTCAAAACCAGAGTCAAGGGAGAGCGTTTGTTGTGACCTCTCCCAGAGAGCAAGGAACCCGAATGAGGTCGTCACGGGTAAGCTTATCATAAACTCTAATGAAGTCTATACTTTATTTGATACCCTGGGTTCTACCCATTCTTTTATTTCTCCTACTCATACCATCGATTAAATTTGACTCAGGAGAAATTAGACTTTGACTTATCTCTGTGGAAACTCCGCTGGGAGAAACCTTCATTACATCCAATTGTTTATAAGTCTTGTTTGGTTCAAATCGGTGCATTCTCACATTACCCGTCGATCTTATTTCATTAAAATACTTGCATTTGGACGTGATTCTAGGGATTGATTGGTTAACTACTTATCATGCAAAATTGATTGTTTTCGTAAGGTTGTTAGCTTCCATATTCCTAATCAACCAATTATGCTAATTCAAACGACCAAACCATTAAAATCAATCACTCATCATCTCAAGCCATAAAGCTATTCGCTTATTGAAAAACGGATGTCAAGCTTTCTTAGCTCATGTCACAGATTTAAACAAAATACGCCGGTTTTGAACGATATTTCTATTGTTAATAAATTTCCGACGATTCTCAAGAACTTCGTGCCTACCCCGAGAGCGTGAAATTGAATTTTGTATCGACCTGAACCCGCAGACAAAACCTATTTCCAAAGCCCCATATCGAATGGTTCTATTGAACTTCGTGGAGTTAAAGACCCAACCGCAGGAATTGTTAGACATTGGCTTTATTAAGCCCTAGTACTTCTCCTTGGGTGCTCCTGTCTATTCGTGAAGAAGAAAGATGGGAGTATGCGACTTTGTATTGATTATCTGGAGTCAATCATGTCACCATCAAAAATAGGTATCCATTGCCACGTATTGATGACTGCTTGACCACCAAGAAGGAGCCAAATTCTTTTCAAAGATTGATCTTCATTAGGATATCACTAATTGAAGATTAGAACCACGACATTCCAAAGACGGCTTTTAACTCCTAAGACGGGCATTATGAATTCCTAGTCATGTCCTTTGGATCGACTAATGCTCCGGCCGCCTTCATGGATATGATGAACCGAGTATTCAAGGAATATTTAGATCACTTTGTGGTCGCGTCTTTATTGATGACATCCTTATTTATTCCAAAAGCCGTGAAGATCATGAGCAACACTCGAGGTCGACACTCAAAAAGCTTCGTGAATATAAGCTTTATGCCAAGTTGAAGAAATGTGAGTTCGTCTTGAAGAAGTAGCATTCCTTGGACACGTGGTATCAAGTCATGGAATATCCATTGACCAAAGAAAGATTGAAGCTATTCAAAGTCGGGAACAACCTAAATCAATTGATCAAGCACGTAGCTTTCTCGGTTTAATTTGGTTATTATCGGAGATTCATGGAAGGATTTTCTCGAATCGCTACTCCATCGACTCAAATTTGACTCTGGAAAGATACAAAGTTTCATTGGAGCAAAGAATGTGAGAGGAGTTTTCAAGAACTCGAGAGGAGACTTATTTCAAAGACCTGCTCGGACAATACCATCCTGCTCGGAGGGATTTGTCATCTCATGGTGATGCTTCGGGGAAAAGGATTGGGATGTGTTCTCATGCAAACATGGAAAAGTTATAGCCTATGCCTCGCGACAACTCAAAGAATATGAGAGGAATTATCCTACTCATGATCTAGAGTTGGCAAATTATTGTCTTTGCACTTAAAATTTGGAGGCATTACTTGTATGGGAGAAAGTGGAGATCTTTACGGATCATAAAAGCCTCAAATATTTCTTCACTCAAAAGGAACTCAACATGCGACAACGACGTTGGCTTGAATCATTGAAAGATTATGATCATACCATCCAATACCATCCCGAAGCGAATACATGGTAGTAGTCGCGATTGAGTAGAAAATCATATGCAAGCACGAGTGCGATATTGTCAACGTAAAGGCCCATTTTTGTGTGACTTGCAAAGGATGGAGATAGAGTTAAAGACTCTGTGGACGCATGTGATGATAAGCGAGTATCTGAGTAAGAGAACCGACTTTAATCGATAAAGTTAAAGTCGCTCAAGCTACGACACCGAGCCGATGCGTATGAGGAAAAAAGTGCAAGAAGGTGCTATCTAGGAAGCAAGAATCGATGAAGAAGGAATACTTGAAGTCAACTCCGGACTTTGTGTTCCTAATTACCGATTTAAAGTATAATATCATGATGGAGGCGCACAACACACCATTTGCAATCCATCCTGGGAGTACCAAAATGTATCATGATATTCGTCATACATTTTGGTGGAGCAATATGAAGAGAGAGATAGCGATGTTTATCTCAAGGTGTCTAACTTGTCAACGAGTTAAAGCGGAGCATCAAGTACCAAAAGGTCCATTGCAACCACTTGAAATTCCAGAATGGAAGTGGGAGCACATTACCATGGATTTCAATTCTCGGCCTTCCTAAGGTTTCTCAAGGCATTGATGCAATTTGGGTCATTGTTGATAGATTGACCAAGTTCCGCTCATTTCTTACCGACACGAGAAGTTTATACACTTGAAGTCTTACTCAGATGTACATAAACGAGATTCAGAAGATCGCATGGTATGCCAAGATCCATAGTTTCGATCGAGACCCAAGATTCACTTCACGATTTTGGGTTAGTTTGCAAAAAGCTATGGGCACAGATTTCACGATTTAGTTTCTAAGATATCATCCTCGAGACGGACGGACAATCGGAGAGGACTATTCAAACTCTTGAAGATCTATTAAGACTCGTGTCCTTGATTTTAAGGGAGTTGGGACAAGTTCTTACCATTGGTGGAGTTTTTCCAACAACAACAGTTATCAAACAAGTATGGCATGGCTCCATTCAAGCGCCAGATAGAAGAAAGTGTCGTTCTCCAAGATATCTTTGGGATGAGGTGGGTGAAGCAACGTTGTTGGGACCGGAGTTGGTACGTGATATGACTACGAAAAAGATTCAAACAATCCGACAACGTATAAAAAACCTCACAAAATCGATATAAAGAGTTATGGCCGATCTTCATCGAAAGGACGTGGAATTCGATATAGGAGATCATGTGTTGTTAAGAGTTGCTCCATGGAAAGGAGTTATAAGATTTGGAAAGAGAGGAAAACTTAATCCTCGATTCATCGGTCCATTTTAATCCTCGATCGAGTAGGAATCGCGTGGCCTATGACTCGCTTTTCTACCGCCAAATATGTCTCGTGTTCATAACGCTTTTTCACATATCCATGTTATGTAAATATGAAAGACCCGAACCATATTATTGAGTTAGAACCCGGATTTAAATAGCGGAAGATTTGGACGTATGAAGAGGTTCCTGCTCAAATTTTGGATAAGAAGGAACATATTCTACGCTCCAAGGTTATACCTCAAGTCAAAGTTTTGTGGAGGAACCACGATGTTGAGGAAATGACTTGGGAGTTAGAATCAAATGAAATCAAGGTATCCTTACCTCTTCGACATACCAGTGCACGCACTCTAATTTCGAGGGGTGAAATTTCATAAGAAGGGGGGTTGTAAGACCCCAAACTATTATAAATAAAGATGAATTTTCTATAAATATTATTTTTTGAATATTATGGAATAAATTTGATATAATGTTATAGTTGTGGGTTAATATTTATAAATTTTGCAAAGTATGCAAGTTGTTATAAAATATTCGTTTGGTCTGGGAATATTCTTTTGTTAGGGAATATTCGTACAACTACTCAATCATTGATGGACCCTTATAATGTAATTATTGTCGGATTGAGAAAACGACAAAAATATTTTATAAAAATAACTACGGAGGTGTTACCGTTAAAAGCATTGAACTACCCTATGGTAAAGTAATAAAGAATATGCGCGTGGTTACATAGTAGCACACCGGTATTGATTATTGATGCTTATGTGAGAAGTCACTTACGCTTAATTATTATTACAATAATTCCGTGCGATCATATCTCTTATATTATTGATTCAATTATTGTCACACAAGATCATCTCGTATAATAGGTTATAGTATTAAATCAATAATCGAGACGACAAGTTATAAATGATTAATAATTGTTGAAAGATTAAAAATGTGTTGATTAAAATAAAATGATTTGTGGTAATATTTATTCAATCCTTAATGTATATAAAGAGTCCATTATGTGAGACGTTTGTGGTAAGTTTGATTATTTTATGGGGGCCCATATGTCATCATCTAAGAGTCTCTTCACAATAGTAATTATCTTTGTGAATAGTAATTACCTTTCACAATAGTATTTACCTTCGTCAATAGTAATTACCTTCGTCAATAGTAATTACCCTTGTGAATAGTAATTACCTTCGTCAATAGTAATTACCTTTACCAGACGTCGAACCACTTGCCGTTTCACATTACAAAGGCCGAACCACTTTTCTTTTCACATCATCGTCAATAATCACTTGCCTTTTCACACTAAGAAAAGTGCTAAGCTAGAAATCTTCTATAAATAGAGGCCTAGTGCTTCATTATTGTTTACAAATTCATTCAAGCTTTAGAGAGAGAAAGTATAGAGAGAATAAGAGAGAAAGAAGAAGAGTATTTTGTTACTACATCTTCGCAGGTATTCAATCTCCTACCAAAAGTAAGGGGTGTTATTCTTTCTTATTCATGAAAATTGAACAATATTGTTATTCCATTGCTTATTATTCATTGGAATAACCTATATATACGTGATTTACCCTATACTTGGTGACATTCTTCTATTATTACATTGGAACATCCTCGTGCATGTGTTTTACCTAACTGGGTTAAAATCTCTTTATTATTATTACGTTGGAACATCCTGCATGCATGTGTTTTACATCGGACCCGGTTCCCGCTCTTTATTATTATTCGTTGGAACATCCTGCGCTGTGTTTTACAGGACTGGTTAAAATTTTATTATTATTCATTGGAACATCCTGCATGCAGGTGTTTTACAGGACCGGGTTCCGCTCTTTATTATTACATTGGAACATCCTCACATGCATGCGTTTTTATGGCGGACTTGGTTCCGTTATTTATTATTCGTTGGAATAACTCGCCTGCTGCTGTGATCTCATCGCATGCATGGTGATTTTTTTTGTTATTCCATTCTTTATTATACCAATTGGTTAAAACTTTGACTTCTATACTCCATGAAATTAGTGGAATATCCTCGATATTTTCGTTTCATCCAAAGATCTTTTCATGGAAATATTCTTCTAATCATTCTTGAATTTTACTCTACAAAACAAAGATCATGTTGATAATTTGGACGTTAATAATTCTCGGATAAAATAATTCTTGAACTTGTTTTATTGAATTCTTATATCATTGTCATCATCCTCATGTTTATATTATGTTGAAAGTCAATACGGTCACGTAGTGCATAGATGGACTTGGTATGATTATGACCAGAGACTATTCCGGTGTAATCATGACCGTAATGTTACAAATGATATGATAAAAATCCTCAAAGGTAGTAGTAGTGCATTGGTGGACGCTTGTTGGCATAATCATGACTATTAATGAATACACAAATATTCTTGGCCCGTAAGCTGGCATGAATAATTGTGGTCATTGATACTAAAGAATATCATTGGCAGTAAAGTGGGGGTGATTCGATGATGTGGAATATTTATTAAAGTCGAGTCTCGGCTATATAAAGTTGATGAAAAACCTTTTAAAACCTAAAAGATAGTAGACTTTATTTTCTACTTGACTCTTTTAATGGATCAGATATTCAGCGCAGATTAAACCGGTTGTCTATTGTATTTTATCGGTTTAACATTGTTGAAGACTATTGATAATTTATTACGCATTATCTTAGTCATAATATTTCTTCTTGGGCTAGTTGAGCTCACCTTTCTTTTCTTTGTTCTCTTCGTGAAATGAGAATATATGGGACTTAGTCTGGGAAAGCAGTGATGGTCCTCGAAGATAGCATTAGTAGTCCTCACTATTCGTGAAATAAGTGTGATAATAATTGTAATGAGGACTCCTTTTTGAGTTTGTATAATATCTAGTAGACGATATTTGTATTTAAACTCACGGTTTATGTATTAAGTTGTATTTAAATTACGCACCATGTAAGTGGCGACCCAAGATGGGTGATGTATACCTAATTTTGGGGCGTCACACATGCTTCAATAGTAATCGAGGCCTTTGATACTTCCATTTTATTATTAAATGTTAGCTTTGTTTGCTTTTATTTTTGAGATGCGAAAGCATTCTCGAAAAAATATATACGAAAGATCTTAGAACTCCTCAGGCATGATAGCCATCCAAGGAAATTCGGACATTGAAAAGTAATGTACAAGTCGCCTACAATTTGAAAAATGTCCATTATTGAACCGAATCTAGATTCGATTAATTTGGATCTGTGATCTCATGATTCCTAGGCTCACATGATCTCGCAATTTGTATGGAAAGTAGCGATTATATATATAAAAGTCAGTAAATATATATATCTGATACATGATCAACCACCACGAAGCAACTCCATGGGGGATCGAAAATGTAAATATATAAAAGCGGTAAATATATATATATATATATATATATATATATATATATATATATATGGACATGATCAACCACCACGAAGTAAACTCCAGGTGGGACGAAATGTAAATAAAGCTGTAAAAGCGATCAACTGCCACGAAGTAAACTCCAGGCAGGACAAAATGTAAATAAAGCTGTAAAAGCGATCAACTGCCACGAAGTAAACTCCAGGCAGGACGAAATGTAAATAAAGGCAGTCAAAAGACCAACGAAGTAAACTCCGAACTGACAGTAAGCGTGAATATAATATATATATATATATATATATATATATATATATATATATATAATAAAGTAAATGCTCGGTTGTAAAATCTGGGCTCATCGAGATATGTTTGACAAATGATTATATATATAAGTATATATATATATAAAAGCAATAAACGCTCGCATCAAGTTCAGGCTCAATCGAGGCATAACTCGATAATGTTAGTCCATATATGAAAATATACATATATAAGTATATATATACTGTATGTAAATGAAAACCACTTGAATTGAAGTTGCAGGCAAAACGCACACCAATCGACTCTCAATGTGTATAATAGTGTGTGTTAATATGAGAAGAAGGCTTTATATAATGTGAGAAGGCTTACAGTACGCCAATGTAGACTTCTATGACTTTAAATGGATAAACACTCGGCCCCATGCGGATAAAAGATAGCTATATGTGAGCTAACAAGTGTTTAAAGATGAGGAAACACTCAAAAGATGTGTATATAGAGTAAAATGGATAGAGCTTCCTTGCCTTTTCCTCTCCTTATGCTCTTCAAATGGCTGACCCCAAGGCTCATATTTACAGACTGATGGCCGCAGGTACACTTGCGACAGCCGCGGTTGTACCTGCGGCTAGTCGTGGTGCATCCGAGCCTCGCGGGTCTCGTCATCTCGAAGTACGTGAACTCATGCATTGTAATGTCCGCTCGAACTTGCAAAACTTCAATCTGAGCATCCAAACGAGGTATATCTGACCTTCTTCGGACCACTTGTGTCGAGAGTTACGCAATGACATGGATTAGAGGTTGTACGAAGTCAGGAAGAGGGGTCTATGCCCATGGTCTTCAAGCTTCAAATTCTATCCAAAGTACTGCCACGCGTAATAGTCACTCGGGATTGTAACTCCTTGGTTCTTGTGGGACATTGTTGGATGTATGTATGTATGAAGTGTTGAGACGACGCGCAGGTGTTGAAGAGAGAGGATGACGTTTGACTCTTCGCCGGGGTTATCGCCGGTTTGAGTTGAAAGTAGACGTTGCTTAGGGTTATATCTGAGATTGGACTACTTATTGGTATGCCACGATATCATCTTGTGAGAGAAAACATTGAGGCGGTAAGACGACGTTTTGACTCCTCATCGGGGTTATCGCCGGTTTGAGCGGAAAGCAGTCGTTGCTCAAGGTTACATCTGAGATTGGACTGCTCATTTGTATGCCTCATTGTCATCTATGTGTGTGCATATCTGCCCGTTGTTAGCTCCGGGACTAAGGTATGAGTGCCTCGGCAGGAGGTCTGAGCTTGAAGCTGATCGTTTGTGTTTGAAACAAGCATTTCCGGAGTTATCTCCGAAACTGCAATGGCATCCCTTGGGGCTATCACCAAGGATGGAGTCGCTAGTCCCAGTGTTGTTTCTGGGATTAGAACTGAATGTCACGGTGTTATCACCGAGACATAACTATCATCTCTGGTGTTGTTGCCGGTCTTTTGATCTGCATACCTCGGGGTTATCTCCGAGATTGGAAATGACATTCCCGATTTGTGTTTCAGGTTGGAACTGATGTTCCCGGTATGTGTTTCGGGTTGGAACTTGAAAGTAGTATGCACACAAGCCAATCATGTTTGATGATAAAGCATATACTTTGTAACAATCTTATTCATTTATTAATAAAAAGTATTAATTTATTAAAGGCTTTTAATTATCTACATGATGCTGCTTTATGATATGTGATAAACCCATAGTTTTAAGCAATGCTTTTAGAATAATGATGATGATCATTCTAATGAGATCTAAATTCTTAGAAAGCTTAAAACTAAAATAGTTCCCAATCATGGATTACTAAATTGGGGATTAGTGAATCCAGGATAGATTGGTACATACGTTGTGCTTTCATTGGATGAGGATGATTGATCTCATGATCATTTGTGTGGAGACACTAAAGCAAGTATGTAGGTGCTTATTAGAGAATAAGTTCATCGAACGTGGCTCGCTAAGGAATACCTAATGGAGTTTTACTCATTCGTCAATAGGAATTCTCGTAGTGATAGTAGTACAAGTGATCCTTGGACTTGAGATCATCATAGTATCTTGTGTATGATGAGTTATACTTTGACTTATTCCTTAAGACCCTTAGGGTATATCAAAGGGTATGCTTGGGTATAATAAGTTGTACATGGAGATAATGTATGATCAATAAAGAATCTACCACTTCTAATAAAAGAAGAGAAATGTCCTATGTGATTCGATAAATGACAACCCAAAGAGTCCTGGCTAAGGCGTAATGAAATTATAAAGGAGTTTCTAATTTGCATTATTTGGAGTTGTGCATTTAAGAGTCGAAATAAATACATATAATTAAATAAAATAAGACTCGACAAGAATTCCATGTCTTATATTTAATCGGGACATCAGATGGTGGAAGGATTGAATTATATGTAACTATTTACTCAAATGTTCTTTTATGATTAATGTTGAAATCTATATTTTCCGGAAAGTCGTTGATCGCTAGGGGAGGTTATCCCTCATTATCAGAATAAATATTATTTATTTAAATAAATTAATTGTTTAATTTATTTATTTAAATAAGATTAGAATTGTTCTAATTGTTTTATTTACAACCAGGCTTAATATGGAGAACCTAAAGGTCACACCATAAAAGGAAGAATAATTATTTAGAAGTTAATGGCATAATCGTAATAATATATTATGTATATTTAATTTAATCTATGGTGATAGAATAAATTAAATAGCTTAATATTTATTATTTAATATTTTAGAAATATTAAATATAAATTAATAAGAGGAGTCTTATTAATATTATTACAATTATTATTATTATTTTAATTTCTAAAAGAGTTTAGGAATTAATTTAATATAAGTACTTCATTTATTCCTAATTGGATTAGGAAGGAAAATTAGTTAAAGGAGTTTAATTAATTATCCCTAATAAGATTAGGGAGCCCTTTAATTAAAAGGGTTTAATTAAATAATACCTTATTTTAATAGGGTTACTTGATATCTTTATAAGAGGAGTCTTATATCGATATCAAGACGACGTTATTCCAATGGTTGGAGAGTACGCTCCTTTTCTATAGAGATAGAAAAACTAGGGTTTAGCCAACCACCATCTTCTTCAATTCTTCTTCTTCCTTGGTGGATCACCTCAGAGGCCAAACACTTGGGTGGCTAACGTTGATCAAAGGAAGGAACCAAACCCGGTGGATTCAAGTTGAACGCGAAAAGGATTGGAGGTGAACTTGTACCTGAGGAAGCTCGGATGTTCAAGGGTATGTTTCTTATTCATCTTTTTCGTTTAATTAATAATTGTGCTTAAAGGGTGATCCGGGTTTATGGTTTGTAAAATTTTAAAACTCTGATTTTTCACGTTTCCGCTTATTTTTGCAATTTGATTGCGTTCATGAATATTACAAACCTAACAGTGGCATCAGAGCCAAACCTTTATGCGAATTATTAAATGTTCAGATTTGATATGTATGTTGATATGTGTTTAGAACAATTTAATTGGGCATAAATTGTTGTTTACAATTTAAAAAAAAACGAAAGTTATTTTTAAAATTGGTAATCCCAATTTTTTTTTTGCTTTCCGTCATTCGCATAATTCAAGGACCATTCCGTGATATCTCTTAATTCACGTGATGTAATTTACATCATGTAAAGTGAACCTGCAAAAAAAAAATAAAAAAAATGCTTTATGCTTCACGGATCCTGCAAACAAAAAAATATAAATAAATCAATTTCGCTGATCCTGTAAAAATCCTGTTTTTGAAGTCTGTTTTTGAAAAACTTACTAAGTGATTATTTTTTGAAAAAGGTTATGGTGATACTTTTAAAAGGTATATCGGTATGATTTCATTCATCCGATTTCAATTTTTTTAAAAACGTCACGGATATATATATATATATATATATATATTTATAATTAAAATAAATAGTTTATTTTAATCTTAAAATAAAAATTTTACTTTAATTTTAAAATAAAAGAATTTATTTTAATTTTAAAATTGAAATTTCATGCAAAACTAATTAGAGTTGGAATTGGATTCCATGATAACTAATTGGAGTTGAAATTGGATTTTATTTTTCTAAAATAAAGGAGTTTATTTATGAATAGGAAGTAAATCCATCTTTCCTTAAATAAAGGAGTTTATTTAGATATGAAATAAGATTTCATATTATTCAAAATAAAAGATTTTATTTGTGAATAGGAAAGAGAATCCATGTTTCCTTAAATAAAGGAGTTTATTTAAATATGAAATAAGATTTCATATTATTCAAAATAAAGAGTTTATTTGTGAATAGGAAAAGAATTCGTGTTTCCTTTAATAATTTTTTTTTACTTGGAATTGGATTCCATAATTAATTAAAATAAAGGAGTTTATTTTGATTAAAGATTTTGATTAAAATAAAATAGTTTATTTTATTCAAAATTGGACAAATTAAAATAAAATAGTTTTATTTTGATTTAAATTTGGATTAAAATAAAGGAGTTTATTTTGATTCAAAATTAGATTTTATACTAACTAAATTTGCCCATTAAATGATATCAATATATATATATATTAAATGTTTATTATTCATATGATGAATGTTATTTATTGATACATATGATGATGTGTATGATAATAAATGGGATTGATTATGGACTATTGACCAATGTGATTGGATTTTATTTTAGTTGGATGCAGAATGTATGGGTTTTATTAAATGGGGTATGCGTACCTCATCTTCTCTAATTTTTTCTTAATGTAAATTCTATCTCCCTCCTATGTACTTCCCTCGATCACGATCAAGGTTTCTATTTATTTTAAATAGTTTTGTAATAGGAATAGTTAGAATTAATTTTGAAGAATTGAAGATCAAGGAACAAGGAGCGCTTGAAGACCCGTTTGTAATGGAGCCCGGATTTAAATGTAATAGTTATATGTAAATATTATTTCTTGCACCCCTAGGGTTTGACCTTTTGGTTCACTTGGTGGCTCTAGTGAACCAAACTAGAATAAAAGTCCATAATCAATCCGGGTAGAATATTGTATTCTAGATGTGCATGCTTATACTATATATATTATATATTATGCAAACATGCTTCGCATGTTCATTAATATGACGCGTATTTTATATATATATGTAAATGCGCGCTAAATAAGATGAGACATTTTAATAACAAACCCCTCAAATTTTTATATTAAGTCCTAAGCGTTCAAAGATATTTGGAATATCGAACGTCGCCTTCTAGCATGATAAAATTAATAGAGTATTAAATATTTAATATGAGTTTGTTATGTCACCACAAGGCAAGTATTAAGTATTTAAGATGTTAATTTATCACATTTGATGCTTATAAAGAAAATTGAACAATATTGTTTTGTTGTGTCACCACAAGGATGATATATTTCGTTTTTGAATATATGGAGTGCTAGGTCGGACTTAACTTGGATAATTTTGATTCGGATGTGCCACCACTTGATCAAAATAATCTAAGAGGAAAAAGAAAAGGAGTCAGATAGTTGATGTAATTGACAAAAGTTGTCTACCTATTTATTTATATATAGTTTGTTGTGTCACCACAAGGCTATATACATTTGAAATGGGATCCTTATTCTCACTAGCGCAGATCTTTAATTAGATTTTTGCCGAACTATATATATTGAGGGTAATATAGTTTGAAGAAAATAGTGGGTGATACCAATTTAAAACAAGACCTAAATTATTTTGGTAATTAATAAAAGAATGTATGTTAAAATGTTGTTAATTACAAATTCATTTACGTAATTTTACAATGTCTAAAATTACTATCATTCGAAGCATATTAGATGCTAAATTAACCGAATCAATTAAACGGATTGGTTAAGGAATTTGAGAATAGTTCTCAAACTGAAAAGCTATCTTTTGTCCTTAATACGCCTATCCTCGCAATGGTTGCGCATAATGCCTCCGAGGAAGAGATTGCTACTTTTAGAAAGTGGCAAGATGATGCACAGTTGGCTCAATGCATCATGCTCGCATCCATGAGTAACGAGCTTCAGCGTCAGCATGAAACTATGGATGCTCCTACTATATTCCTGCACATCAAGTAGTTGATGGTGAAGAAAGTAGGACTGATAGATATCAGATATCTAAGGAGCTCTTCCGATCTAGAATGGCCAATGGCACTATAGTATGCATAAAAAGTTCTTAATATAATCAATTTGATTGATCAATTAGACAACCGGTTTTGTCATGGATGGAGAGTTGAGCCAAGATTTGATCTTGCACTCACTCCCGGACTCCTTTCACAATTGTTGTGAATTTTTCATATAAACAAGCTAGATATCAGCTTCGTTGATTTGCTTAACATGTTGAAAAATGATGAGAGTCACTTTCCAACCAAGAAAAACCATGTCTATTGGTAGGGGCCAAAGGATCTTTCAAAAGAAGAACGATTCAAAGAAGGTAAATAGAAAGGCATAAACAAAGGATAATAAGAACAATATCGACACGGATAGCAAAGGAGCTTGCTTCCACCGCAATAAGCCCGACCTTTGGAAAGAAAGCTGCGAGAAGCATCTTGCAGAGCTAACCAAAAGAAGCTTAGTGAAGTTTCAGATAAATACAATTTTGTTCATAATTTAAAATAAATTTTCTTTAAGTCAAGGTTCTACTTGGGTATTAGACACCGACTTTGGTTATCATAAATATAGATTTATGAAGGACCAAATGTAAGTAGAAAGCTAAACAAATATAAGTAATCCTATGTGCGGAAATGTAGCAAAGGTTGCCATATTAGCCATAGAAACTTATAGTTTAGCAATGCCTACGGCAAATCTATTAAGTCAATAAGTTGTTATTGTATTCCATTCTTGTTAAAATATTATTTCCATTTTATTGTTGGACAATGAAATCTTTGGTATTATAATTAAGAACAATTGTTGTTCTATTTATAATAATAATGTTTTTGTATAGAATCGAATATTACTTAATAAATTTTGTATACTTGACTTACATGAAAATAATTTTGTATATTGAACAAATTAGTATAAGAAAAGGAGATGATCATTCAAAGAGTTGAATGTGTGTATTTGTCGAATACAAGTATGAATTATTTGAAAGGTTCAAAGAATTCAGAAGTGAAACAAATTGACAATGTATTAAGATTCTTTGATTAGATCAAGGAATAAATACTTGTGAAATAAGTTTCTAGATCATCTTAAATGGTTTTTTCATAATGGACGCCTCCTGATACGCAATAATTGATTGATGTATTTGAATGGAAAAATCGTACCTTGTTGGACATGGTGCGGTCCATAATGATTTTACCGACATTTCAAGATCCTCAGAGGTCATGTCCTAGAAATGGTCTGATATCTACAAAAAGGTAACCTCAAAATCCGGCCCCAAGACTCCATAAAAGTTATGGATAGGAGGATTCTAATCTTAAGTATGTTAAGATAAGGGTTGTCCAACTTATGTGAAAAGGTTTCAAAAGATAAGCTTGGGACAAGATTTGACAAGTGTAGATTTGTTGGACATCCTAAAGTAAGTTTAGGGCATGTGTTCTATAATCCTACTTAGCAAAAGGTGTTTGTTATAAACACACGCTGCTTCTAAGATAAAGGTATTTATCATTGAAAGGGCTAGTGGGAGGATAATAGATCTTGAAGAGTTCAAGAACCACAAAACACTATAAGTCAAATAAGAGGAACTCGTAGATAGAATTCTATTGTACCACAACCAGATAAATAAGAACTGAATAGTACCAAAGATACCTAGGAGGTATGGATTCATCATGGATGATGATGATGAGGTACACATCATAGAAGATGATGATCCGATTACATACGATGAGGTAAGAGTTCTAGTGTGTACAAAAGGGTCGATTGGGAGCGTCGTGAAATTTCTAGTATTATATGTTGATATACTACGGATGAGGAATAACATACCAATGCTACAATCAGTAAAGATAAAGTTGTCTAAACATTCCTCCATGAATGATTTGGAAAGAGTATCATTATTGGGGATGCAAATCTATATAGATAGATTTAAAAGGATGCTCAACTTAACCCAAGGAACGATATTCATTTGATGCTAAAGTCGTTTAGCATGGCAAACCCAAGAGATGTCTCATGTTGATGAGCTATGGAGTGTATCTCTTTATAGTCCCCACAGACTCTCGAAAAAGAGAGACCGCATGAGTGACTATCATGTATGCAATAAAATATACAAGATCTAATGTTGATCGGTCATATATTTTGGAGAAGATCACCGTAAGACGTTGAAAAACATCTTAAAGTACTTTATCGGGCACTAAGGATGTGATCATATTTATGGTGGGTCTAAATTAAAACTAGAGGGCTTAATGACTCAAGTTTTTTTACATGCACTCAAGATGACGTAAAATCCACTTTAAGGTAAAGCGTTATCTTGACAAGTGGTGCGTTGAATTTGAAAGGTTCCAAACAAAGAAAGAGTTCTTTGGTTTAGTGATAAAGACAAAGTATATAGCTATAAATGAAGCTGCAAGTTGATTGTTTGGATTAAAAGTTCATTACAGAACTAGGAATAGTTCCTAAGTCTCATCTTGGATCTAAACATGTGTTGTGACACTTTCATTTGATTATTAGAATCATTGAAAAGATGGAAATCACTATACAGATAGTGGACTCTCATGAACAACATTACATATCCATTAACTAAAGCTTATCCAACAGCAGGATAATCGTCACTTAGAGAAGAAGGGTATGAAATACAATGGCGATTGGCTTTAGTGCAAGTGGGAGATTGAAAGTAGTATGCACACAAGCCAATCATGTTTGATGATAAAGCATATACTTTGTAACAATCTTATTCATTTATTAATAAAAAGTATTAATTTATTAAAGGCTTTTAATTATCTACATGATGCTGTTTTATGATATGTGATAAACCCATAGTTTTAAGCAATGCTTTTAGAATAATGATGATGATCATTCTAATGAGATCTAAATTCTTAGAAAGCTTAAAACTAAAATAGTTCCCAATCATTGGATTACTAAATTGGGGATTAGTGAATCCAGGATAGATTGGTACATACGTTGCTTCATTTCATTGGATGAGGATGATTGATCTCATGATCATTTGTGTGGAGACACTAAAGCAAGTATGTAGGTGCTTATTAGAGAATAAGTTCATCGAACGTGGCTCGCTAAGGAATACCTAATGGAGTTTTACTTGTCGTCAATAGGAATTCTCAGTAGTGATAGTAGTAGTACAAGTGATCCTTGGACTTGAGATCATCATAGTATCTTGTGTATGATGAGTTATACTTTGACTTATTCCTTAAGACCCTTAGGGTATATCAAAGGGTATGCTTGGGTATAATAAGTTGTACATGGAGATAATGTATGATCAATAAAGAATCTACCACTTCTATTAAAAGAAGAGAAATGTCCTATGTGATTCGATAAATGACAACCCAGTAGTCCTTGGCTAAGACAGAATGAAATTATAAAGGAGTTTCTAATTTGCATTATTTGGAGTTGTGCATTTAAGAGTCGAAATACATATAATTAAATAAAATAAGACTTTGAAAGAATTCCATGTCTTATATTTAATTGGGACATCAGTATGGTGGAAGGATTGAATTCAGACGCAGTAACTATTTACTCAAAGGTTCTTTTATGATTAATGTTGAAATCTATATTATCCGGAAAGTCGTTGATCGCTAGGGAGGCTTATCCTCATATGTAGAATAAATATTATTTATTTAAATAAATTAATTGTTTAATTTATTTATTTAAATAAGATTAGAATTGTTCTAATTGATTTATTCACAACCGGTTTAATATGGAGAACCTAAAGGGTCACACCATAAAAGGAAGAATAATTATTTAAGAAGTTAATGGCATAATTGTAATAATATGTTATGTATATTTAATTTAATCTATGGTGATAGAATAAATTAAATAGCTTAATATTTATTATTTAATATTTTAGAAATATTAAATATAAATTAATAAGAGAGTCTTATTAATATTATTATAATTATTATTATTATTTTAATTTCTAAAAGAGTTTAGGAATTAATTTAATATAAGTATTCTCATTTATTCCTAATTGGATTAGGAAGGAAAATTAGTTAAAGGAGTTTAATTAATTATCCCTAATAAGATTAGGGAGCCCCTTTAATTAAAAGGGTTTAATTAAATAATACCTTATTTTAATAGGGTTACTTGATATCTTTATAAGAGGAGTCTTATATCGGATATCAAGACGGCGTTATTCCAATGGTTGGAGAGTACGCTCCTTTTCTATAGAGATAGAAAAACTAGGGTTTAGCCAATCACCCATCTTCTTGAATTCTTCTTCTTCCTTGGTGGATCACCTCTAGAGGCCAAACACTTGGGTGGCTAACGTTGATCAAAGGAAGGAACCAAACCCGGTGGATTCAAGTTGAGCGAAAAGGATTGGAGGTGAACTTGTGCACGAGGAAGCTCGGATGTTCAAGGGTATGTTTTTATTCATCTTTTTCGTTTAATTAATAATTGTGCTTAAAGGGTGATCCGGGTTTATGGTTTGTAAAATTTTAAAACTCTGATTTTTCACGTTTCCGCTTATTTTTGCAATTTGATTGCGTTCATGAATATTACAAACCTAATGTAACCGAACTTTAGGTAGTATCAAAATTGATGTTAGTTGTCTTCCGTGGTTATCTCGAAGATTTAATTTGCCCTCTGCAATGTCGAGAATAAAGCGTGTAGAAAATTTCGAGTGTCTACAACGGTTCAAAATTTGTGGATATAAACTTAAGTTATATATGTATAACATATCAAAAAATCACAACGATCCAATGGACGGATTAAAATTATAACTTACGCAATAGAGTTTTAAGAACACTGATTTGATTTTTGGACTATAAGTCATTAGTACCAGTTTCACTCAAACAGTCACCACGAAAAATCCACAATGAATTTTTGGGTGATTCCAATTTTTACGGTTAGCTTACTTCCAGGGCTTTCTTTTGATATATGACTCATCTCCTAACTCATTATACACAAAGAGTTATGGATTTTACAAAATCAAGTAATAACTAATTTTTCTGAAAATCCCATATTTTGTCACTTTTCTAAGAATTCCACCATTCCGATTAAATACTGATAAAACACCTCTGCATTAATTCCTTCATTTATAACCACATAAATTAAATAAATCCATCATTTATATCCACATAAAATAAATATTTCCTTATCATATAAATCAATAATTAATTATTCACAAATAATATTACAGAATCACAATAACGACAACCAGGCCGTTCTCAGGAAAGAGGGGGCTTTCCGATAAGGATTTCTCCTTACTGGCGCACAATTAGGTGACCAAACCTCTCCTTGACAAAATTTTCTAGACATTTCCAATAATGCTATCTAATAATATTATTCAAATAATATGAATTATTGATCTGATAATGGGAAATACTGTGCAATGACAATTATTGAAACAACAATAATATAAAATATCAACGCAGCAATTATTGAACCAATAAAATAAAATATTGAACAGTAATTACTGTAACAATTATTGAGTAGTGCCTTCATACGTAAGAATCAATAATTCAAAAATACGGCAATAACTGCAGTGTCTTCTTTAGGCAACCACGCCAGACATCGTATTTTAATCACCAGGTAATCCAACAGTGTTAAAGGTAACAATTACGCCGTTATTTATAAAAACAAACTTGTCGTTTTCTTCATATGACAGTTATTCTGTTATGGGGCCCACAAATGGCTCCGCCATCGTACGAATATTCCCCGTCAACAAGAATATTCCACGACCAAACGAATATTCCCTGACAAAAATGAGTATTTTATAACCACTTGCGTATTTTGTAAACTTTACATATATCACCCTTAACTTTAACTTTTTATTAATTTAACCATTTACTGAATAATAATTATAAAAAAATTAAATACTTTTATTTCATAAAATTCGGGGTCTTACACTAACCCACTTACTATCGGAAATCGGGTAGATGATACCAGCATCCAATAATTTCAGAATTTCCTTCTTTATCACTTCCTTCATAATTGGGTTGAGTCGACGTTGTTGCTCCACTGTCGGTTTTGCATCGTCTTCCATCAAATTCTTGTGCATGCAAAAAGAAGGGTTGATTCCCTTGATATCCGCTATCGTCCATCATATCGCTAATTTATGTTCCCTAAGCACGCTCAGCAACTTTTCTTCCTGCAAATCGTTAAGTGCAGCAAAAATAATAACAGGTAAAGAATTTGAATTGCCTAAGTACGCATATCTGAGGTGTTTAGGGAGTGGCTTAAGTTCCAGAGTTGGTGGCTCCTCCAATGACAGTTTTAATTTTTCTGTGGCTATCTCCTCCGTGTGCAATGGTTCAAATGGTGCTTTGAATCGGCTAGCTCGTGGCAATGAGTCTAACATCTATAAGTATTCCATAAATTCTGGGTCATCGAACTCTTCATCCCTCAATAATGTTGTTTCCAATAGATCGTTGACCAAACTCTTGCCCATGTCTTCACTGGTTATCTACTCAATTATATCCATCCTGAAACATTCTTCTTCATCCGTAGGGAATTTCATGGCCTTGAACACATTAAATTTGATTTCCTGATCTTGGACCCTCATAGTAAGTTCAGCTTTTTGTACGTCGATGAATGTCCTACCTGTAGCTAAGAAAGGTCTCCCTAGGATAATCGGGATGTTCTTGTCCTCCTCAAAATCCAAAATAATAAAATCTGCGGGGAATATAAAATTATCCACCTTAACCAATATGTCTTCTACTATGCCTCTCGGATATATGACTGACCTATCCGCCAACTGCAATAAAATATTCGTAGGCTTTGGTGTGGGCAAACCCAATTCTGTGTACACTGATAATGGAATAAGATTCATTATCTGTTCACATTGATAATGACATGTTCCCGATCGTGCATGGAATAGTGAAACTCCCCGGGTCTTTCAACTTTGGTGGCAACTTCTGCTGTAACACCGCACTACACTCCTCTGTTAATGCCACTGTTTCGAAGTCTTCCCATTTCTTTTTCCTTGACAAAATCCCTTTCATGAACTTCGCATAACTCGGCATCTGCTCTAGGGCTTTTGCGAACGGGATGTTAATCTGAAGTTTCTTGAAAACTTCCAAAAGCTTCGCGAACTGCTTATCTACTTTCTATTTTTAGACCCTCTGCTGAAACGGTGGTGGAGGATACACAACTTGCTTGTCATCTAACTTTGTTTTCTCACTTTGCTTATCCTCACCCTTGTTTCCTTCAACCACTTTGTTGTCATCAACTTTTTCATCCGATATAGCTGAATTTTCTGCATCTCTACCAACGAGATGTTTTCCACTCCTCAACGTAATTGCCTGACACTGTTCGTGGTTTCCCTTCGGATTTCTCTCGGGTATCACTCGATAGAGTCCTTTGTGGCTTGTTATTCAATGTTAAGGCAATTTGTCCCATCTGATTTTCTAAATTCTTGATGGCCATTGCTTGGTTTTTCATCGCTGCCTCATTGCTAGTTATGTATTTTGACAACAACTCCTCTAAATCTGATTTTCTTTCTTGATGTTGAGTCGGTTGTTGGTGATTCTGAAAACCTGGGGGATATGATGGTCGTGGAGCTTGATGTTGCTGATTATTGCTCCACGAGAAATTTGAATGATTCCTATTCCCCTGGTTGTAAGTGTTTTGGTACATATTTTGTGGACCCCTGTTGTAGCTACCTACGAATTGGACGGACGCTGGATTGATTGCGCATTGATCTGTAGGATGGTCACCCATGCACAACTCACACACGACCACAACCTGCTGTACCTGAGCCCTTGTCATAGCATCCAATTTCTTGGAAAGCGCATAAATTTGCGCTTGTATTGCTGTCACCCCATCTACCTCTAACACTCCAGCCGCTTTTGCCTGTGTCATTCTTGCCTGTAGGCCACTAGTAGTTATTAGCCGCCATTGTCTCAATCAAATTGTAGGCCTCCTCATAACTCTTAGCCATGAACGCTCCACCCGACACTGCATCAATACTGTTCTTGAGATTCCCATGTAGTCCGTTATAGAAAGTATTCATTTGCAGCCACTTAGGTAATCCATGATGCGAGCATTTTCTTAGCAACTCCTTGTATCTCTCCCATGCCTCATATAATGACTCCCCATGTTGCTTCTCAAACATCGTTATCTCATTCCTCATTTTTGCAGTTTTCGTCGCTGGGAAAAATTTGGCAAGGAATTTTTGAGCTAAGTCTTCCCACGTAGTAATCGATCCCGGCGGTAGAGAGTGTAACCAACTCTTCGCCTTATCCCGTAAGGTGAATGGGAACAAACGAAGTCTCACCGCATCATCCGATACCCCGTTATACCTGAAGGTGTCGCAAATCTCCAAAAAGCTGACTAGATGTTCATTCGGATCGTCATTTGCCAATCCCCCAAACTGAACTGGATTCTGGATCATCTGAATCGTTCTAGGCTTGATTTCGAATGTATTTTCGAGAATTGCGAGCTCGGTGATGCTTCGATCATGATTCGGTCACCATGGGTGTGGCGAAGTCCCTCAACGCTTTCTGATCTTCAGCTGCCATTGCCTCTTCTTTCTCAGAATTTTCAAAGTCTTGCCTCGTTTCCTTGATCCACTTACTTAACCTCTGGAACCGTTTCTCAATATCGTCCTCAAAAGGCAGCAAGTCTGGATTTTTGGACCGAGTTTGCATATACCACTTCAGAAACCTGAAATAAGAGCAACAAAACAAAAATAAAGATGTTTAAATAAAACTGGAGTAATTAAACTGATATTGTAAAAATATTAAAATCTATACTAAATTTATCCCCGGCAACGGCGCTAAAAACATGTTGGGTAAAATCTAATTACGCACAACACGCAAGTATACGTGGTCAACAAGTAATATAGTAATGAGTAGAGTATCGTTCCCACAGAGACAAATTAGCAAGAAATTTGACCTTACAAATATCAATTTCCTATTAATCCTAATTTTATTAAACTATTCAATTTAATGATGAAAATTATTAAAACTAAATTAATAAATAAATATACTATCACAAAACAATCACAAAAATCAAAATATGAAATTTCAAACAATTAATGGAGAATTAGACTTATGATTTCACCCTAAGCTTCACTCTGATTTCTACACCTTTATTTCAATTCAACTCATTATCCCAGTTTATTAACCAAGAACACGAATGTAGTACTAGCCACCTCTCGATGCACTAATACTGTATTAACTTAAATCCACAAATTAGATAGAAAAAAGTTAAACACCTTAATCAACTAACTCACTATATCTCTATGTGAATTATAATTAAATAAGGTTTAAGATTAAATTCTCTATCCGATTACATGCGATGTCAAGCATATCTCTACCTTAACATTCATCAAGATTCTGCTATTCACAAAATTCATGAACACATGCTATATTAACTAAGTCTAGACTCGAATATCCTCTCTCGATTCCTTACAAATCCACAAATAATTGTTGATCAGGCAATTCATAAAATCAAGCTCAAATTAATATAGATAAACTAGAAAATAGCTTATTGAACTGGAAATCAAAGTTTACAAAATCATCGTATCACTTAAGGATCCACCATAAGCCTAAAAAGTGAATTAGTTCATCATTAGTGAAATAAAAACTGAGTAATTCAAAGATAACATCCTTTCAATTACAAATAAAAGACTAAGAAGAAGAATAGTGAAAAACACCCTTCACATAGCCTAAATCTGCAATCGTCACAAAAATCTCTTCAAAATCTCCCTCCAAAGCTTGCTATGAAAAACTGGAATTAATCTCTGTAATATGCCTTGTGCGTCTCTAATTCGTTGTTAATTTAGTAATAGATATCCCTCACACAAGTTACAGCCTAAATCCTCAGCTTATTAGAGTCCAAACACATTACAATTGCTAATAATCAAGTCCCAGCAGAGTTCAAAGCAAGAAAGGAGACTCAAGATCGAGACCCCCGCCTTGGCGGGGTACATACCTAAATTAGGTCGCACTTGGTGGCATCCTTTCTGTTAGTTGATGTTGAAGACCTCGCCCTTTTGGTATATAAGCAAAAGGGCACCTTTAGCGACGGGGTCTATTATGCTAAACTATGTTGTTAGCTTCATGTTTACTTCCATAAATGCTCCAAATTGCTTCAATTCTTCGCTAATTGCCACAACCACCACCCTACACATAAAAGAACACAAAAAAAGTAAAAAGAGAACATGAAAACAAGAAAGTAACAATGATTAGGCTTGAAATGGACAATGATTCGTGGATATGAAATCCACTTATCAAAGCCAAATGACCAATGTGCCCTTTTTGCATTTTTTAATGAGATGAAGTGTAGATCTTGCCCTATTTGTGGTTAGTAACCAACTCTAGCTAGCCACGTGCTCAATATACCAGATATCTCAACCAACTTGCAATAAGAGATTCATTGCATCAAATTATATAAATTAAAGAGAGAGAAAAAGTCAAAAGAAAGCTTCATTTATACTCTTACACTTAACCAAGCCATTCTCTCTCCTAAGTTTCGAAATTCTTAAGTTATTCAGTCCCTAGTATGATCCATAGGTTGCCAATGATCAGAGAATCAAGAGTCAGATTCAAGGATCAAAGCTTAAAAAGGTATAAAAACCTAAACTTAGAAATCTATGTGATCCATGTTATTTGTTGTTGTTTATTGTTTAATGTTGTGTATTAGGATGTTATTGAGTGATCTGGGTTGCTATAACATAGATCCATAACATCTAAATGCACGGAATTAGAGTTTTGAGAAACTGTTCTTGAACCCTAAAAAGTTGTCTGACAAGCATATGTCAGGGATTCTAGATCTGTGTGTGTTAGGTGTGTTTTATGTTATAGATTTGTTCTCTGTCATGTGGAGAGTAGACTGGAAGTGAAATCACCTCCATACCATGTCTAGATCTCCAGATATATGTGGTCAAACCGTTAGGTTTGTAATATTCAAGAACACAATCAAATTGCATAAAAAGTGCAGAAACGTGTAAAAATCAGAGTTTAAAAATTTTTACAAACCATATACCCGGATCACCCTTTATGCATAATTATTAATTAAACGAAAAGATAAAGAATAAAATCATACCCTTGAAGATCGAGCTTCCTCGTGTACAAGTTCACCTCCAAATCCTTTCGCTCAACTTGAATCCACCGGGTTTTGTTCCTTCCTTTGATCAACGTTAGCCACCCATATGTTTGGCCTCAGAGGTGATCCACCAAGGAATTATAATGATTCAAGAAAAAGGGTATTTGGCTCAAACCCTAGTTTTCTATCTCTATGTAAAAGGGTACTCTCCAACAAATTGGAATTATGTCGTTGTTTTGAAAAAGTTAACAACCCCTCACCCATAATAAGACTCCTCTTATTAATAGATGTGGGCAACCCACCTTAACAATTAAGGAATTGGGTTTTATTTAATTAATTAAATTCTTTTAATTAATTAAGCTCCCTAATCTTATTAGGGATAATTAATTAAACTCCTTTAACTAATTTTCCTTCCTAATCCAATTAGGAATAAATTAGAGTACTTATATTAAATTAATTCCTAAACTCTTTTAGAAATTAAAATAATAATAATTGTAATAATATTAATAAGACTCCTCTTATTAATTTATATTTAATATTTTAAAATATTAAATAATAATATTAAGCTATTTAATTTATTCTATCACCATAGATTAAATTAAATATACATAACATATTATTACGATTATGCCATTAACTTCTTAAATAATTATTCTTCCTTTTATGGTGTGACCCTTTAGGTTCTCCATATTAAACCGGTTGTGAATAAATCAATTAGAATAATTCTAATCTTATTTAAATAAATAAATTAAATAATTAATTTATTTAAATAAATAATATTTATTCTACAATAGGGATAAGCCTCCCCAGCGATCAACGACTTTCCAGATAATATAGATTTCAACATTAATCATAAAAGAACCTTTGAGTAAATAGTTACCAGATAATTCAATCCTTCCACCATACAATGTCCCAATTAAATATAAGACATGGAATTACATCACAAGTCTTATTTTATTTAATTATATGTATTTCGACTCTTAAATGCACAACTCCAAATAATGCAAATTAGAAACTCCTTTCTAATTTCATTCTGCCTTGGCCAAGGACTACTGGGTTGTCATTTATCGAATCACATAGGACATTTCTCTTCTTTTATTAGAAGTGGTAGATTCTTTATTGATCATACATTATCTCCATATACAACTTATTATACCCAAGCATACCCTTTGATATACCCTAAGGGTCTTAAGGAATAAGTCAAAGTATAACTCATCATACACAAGATGCTATGATGATCTCAAGTCCAAGGATTACTTGTACTACTATCACTATAGGAATTCCTATTGACAGGCAAATAAAACTCCATTAGGTATTCCTTAGCGAGCCACGTTCAGTGAACTTATTCTCTAATAAGCACCTACATACTTGCTTTAGTGTCTCCACACAAATGATCGTGAGATCAATCATTCTCATCCAATGAGCAAGCAACGATGTACCAATCTATCCTGGATTCACTAATCCCCAATTTAGTAATCCAATGATTGGGAACTATTTTAGTTTTAAGCTTTCTAAGAATTTAGATCTCATTAGAATGATCATCATCATTATTCTAAAAGCATTGCTTAAAACTATGGGTTTATCACATATTATAAAATAGCATCATGTAGATAATTAAAAGCCTTTAATAAATTAATACTTTTTATTAATAAATGAATAAGATTGTTACAAAGTATATGCTTTATCATCAAACATGATTGGCTTGTGTGCATATTACTTTCAATCTCCCACTTGCACTAAAGCCAATCGTCATGGTATCTTATACTCTTCTTCTCTAAGTGACGATTATCCTGCTGTTGGATAAGCTTTAGTTAATGGATATGTAATGTTGTTCTTGAGAGTCCACTATCTCTATAGTGATTTCCCATCTTTCAATGATTCTAATAATCAAATGAAAGTGCCACAACACATGTTTAGATCCAAGATGAGACTTAGGAACTATTCCTAGTTCTTTAATAAACTTTTAATCCAAACAATCAACTTGCAGCTTCATTTATAGCTATATACTTTGTCTTTATCACTAAACCAAAGAACTCTTTCTTTGTTTGGAACCTTTCCAATTCATCGCACCAATCGCTCAAGGTAACCCTTTACCTTAAAGTGGATTTTTTCTCATCATCTTGGTCATGCCTAAAAACTTGAGTCTGTTAAGCCCTCTAGTTTTAATTTAGACCCACCATGAATATGATCACATCCTTAGTGCTTGGGTTAAGCACTTTAAGATGTTTTTCACCGACTCATAGTGAACTTCTCCATAATATGACCGATCAACATCGTGTCTCGTACATTTCATTGCATGCATGATTGTCACTCATGCCGAACCTCTCTTTCGTGAGTCCGTGGGGACTATTAAGAGATACATTCCATAGCTCATCAACATGAGACATCTCTTGGAGTTTTCCATGCTAAACGACTTTAGCATCAAATGAATATACGTTCCTTGGGTTAAGTCGAGCATCCTGTTGTATCTATCTATATAGATTTTATCCCCAATTAAGATACTCTTCCCAAACCATTCATGGAGGAATGTTTAGACAACTTTACCATTACTGATTGTAGCATTGATATGTCATTCCTTATCCGTAGTATATCAACATATAGTACTAGGAATGTCACAATGCTCCCACTGACCCTTTTGTACACACTAGGTTCATTCTTATTTTTGATAAAATCAAACTCTTTTGATTGCCTCATCAAAATGAATGTTCCATATTTGAGAAACTTGCTTCAATCCATTTCTCTCGAGTGTTCACAACACTTACCTCATCGTATGTAATCGGATCATCATCTTCTATGATGTGTACCTCATCATCATCATCATCTATGATGAATCCATACCTCCGTGTATCTTGGTGACTATTCCAAATTTACGATTGGTTGTGGTATAATAGGTCTATCTATAGGTTCCTCTTATTTGACTTATAGTATTTTGTGGTTCTTGAACTATTCAAGATCTATTATCCTCCCACTAGACCCTTCAATGATAAACACATTTATCTTAGAAGGCAGCGTGTTTCGCAATAAACACCTTTTGCTAAGTAGGATTATAGAACATATGCCCTAAACTTACTTTAGGATGTCCCACAAATCTGTACATGTCAAATTTTGTCCCAAGCTTATCCTTTGAAACCTTTTCACATAAGTTGGACAACCCCTCATCTTAACATACTTAAGATTAGGAATCCTCCCTGTCCATAACTTTTATGGAGTCTTGGGGCCGGATTTTGAGGTTACCTTTTCCGTAGATATGTAGCCATTTCTAGGACATTATCCCAAAAAGATACTGGAATGTCGGTAAAATCATTTTGGACCGCACCATGTCCAACAAGGTACAATTTTTCATTTAGATACATCAATCAATTATTGCGTATCAGGATTTGTCCATTATGAGAAAACCATTTGAGATGATCTAGAAACTTATTGCACAAGTATTTATTCCTTGATCCGATCAAAGAATCCTAATACTTTGCCAATTTGTTTCACTTTTGAATTCTTTGAACCTTTCAAATAAATCACACTTGTATTTCAGTAAATACACACATTCAACTCTTTGAATGATCATCTCCTTTTCTAATACTAGTTTGTTCAATATGCAAAATTATTTTCATGTAAGTCAAGTATACAAAATTTATTAAGTAATATTCCGATTTATACAAAACATTATTATTATAAATAGAACAACAATTGTTCTTAATTATAATACCAAAAATTTTATTGTCTAACAATAAAATAGAAATAATGTTTCTAACAAGAACTGGAATACAATAACAACTTATTGACTTAATAGATTTGCCCATAAGCATTGCTAAACTATAAGTGTGAGACCCCAGATTTTATCAATAAAGATTTAAATTTTGTCGAAATAATTTTTAATATTATGGTGTGAATTTGAGATAATATTATAGATGTGGGTAGTATTTATAAATTTTGCAAAGTATGCAAGTGGTTATATTATATTCGATTGGTGGGGAATATTAGGTTTAGCGGGGAATATTAATACAACTACTCAATCATTGGTGGACCTTAATAATGTAATTATCATTTGATCGAGAAAGCGACAAAAATATTTTATTGAAATAACGGCGGAAGTTTTACCGTAGTGATCTTCTTGAACTACTCGGTAGTAAAAAAATACAAGAATACGTGTGGTTGCATAGTAGCACATACCGGTATTGATTATTGATGCTTATGTGAGAAGTCACTCGGTTTGATTCCATTATTAGCCGATTAATAATATGAATTATTATAGCGATAATGACGTTTTGTTTTATTCAGTATTATTAACGTAATAAAAGCGAAACATCTTTTTATATAAAATAGAATACTTTATTAAAGTTATTCTATAAATAGAATATATTATATTTTATTATGCATAGTGTTGCATAGTATTTTGCATAGTGTTTTGCATAGTATTGCATAGTGTTTGCATAGTAAAATGTTTTTATATAAATAGAATATATTATATTTTATTTAAAAGATTTTTCTTTAAATATGGACCGTCAGATTAAAGTAAATCAATCTGGACCGCTCATGGATTAGTTACTTATGCATTCCATTTTCCTATAAATAGAAGCTCATTCCTTCATTATTTTCTTACGAATTCATTGAAACTGAGAGAGAAATTATAGAGAGAAGCTATAGAGAGAAAAATATAGAAAGAAGAAGAGTATTCTCGCTACTTCACTACTTCTATATTCGGTATTCTTTTTACGATAAGGGTGTTATTCTTTCTTCTTGAAGAGAACTTGTTATTCCATTCATTATTATTCATTGGAATAACTTTGTAAAAGTGGCATACCCTATACATAACTCCGTGATACGCTGGCATACCCTATACTTGGTGAAATCCTTATGTTATTCCATTGCTTATTATTTCATTGGAATAACTTTGTATCATGCTGTTTACCCTATACTTGGTGACATTTTTCTATTATTCATTTGGAACATCCTCATGCATGTGTTTTACAGGACTGGTTCCGCTTCTTTATCATTACATTGGAATTGGAATATGTATTCATGTGTTTTACACCGGATCCGGGTTCCATCTTTATTATTACATGTGTTTTTGGAACATCCATCTTTATTGTGAATTTGGAACACTCTGGTTCCGTTATTATTATTACGTTGAATATTCTGTTGAATATTTCATACATACAATCTTGCATGCATGGTGATTTCTTTTGTTATTCCATTCTTTATTATACCCGGTTGGTTAAAACTTTGACTTCTATACTCCATGAAATTAGTAGAATATCCTTGATATTTGCGTTTCATCCAAAGATCTTTTCATGAAAATATTCTTCCGATCATTCTTGAATTTTACTCTACTTAAACGAAGATCATGTTGATAATTTGGACGTTAATAATTCATGGATTAAATAATTCTTGAACTTGTTTTATTGAATTATTATGTCATTGTCATCATCCTCATGTTATATTATGTTATCTTTGGCTTACGTGCATAGATGAACTTAGTATGATTATGACGAGGATCATTCGGTATAATCATGACTTGATATAAATGATGTGACAAAAGTCCTCGGTGGCTGTAATGCGTTGATGGATAGTTTTTGGTATGATTATGACCAGGGGTGATTCGGTATAGTCATGACCATTGATAATTTGATGAAAATCCTTGGATAGTGGTATAGGGATGATTAGATGTGGTGGTTTATTTATTAAGTCGAGTCTCGTGATAAAAATTGATGAAAACCTTTTAAAACCTAAAAGATAGTAGACTTTATTCTCTACTTGACTCTTTTAATGGATTGCTTATTAAATTATGATTAAACCGGTTGTCTATTGTATTTTATCGGTTTTAACGTTGTTGAAGGCTAATGATAATTTATTACGCATTATCTTAGTCATAATATTTCTTAATGGGCTAGTTGAGCTCACCCCTTTCTTTTCTTTGTTCTCTTCGTGAAATGAGAACATAGTTGGGACGAGTCTGGGGAGCGTAAGTAATGGTCCAGAGGATAGCATTAGTAGTCCTCACTATTACGTGAAATAGTGTGATAATAGTTGTAATGAGGACTCCTTTTGAGTTTGTATAATATCTAGTAGACAATATTTGTATTCAAACTCACGGTTTTATGTCGTATTGTACACTACAGTTATATTAGTAAGTTGTATTTGAATTTATGTACCATGTAAGTGGCGACCCAAGATGGGTGGACGTATACTTAATTTTGGGGCGTCCTGGTTGGTATCGAGCTTAGGGATATGATCCACGGCTAAGATGTGAGACAAGAACTAGGAGGGAGAGGCGGGAATTCCTTCGCTAGTATGACCTACCTAAGTTTATGTGGTATTTATTTGGTCGGGAATTGAGTATAGGGATAATATGTGATATGTTATTTAACCCATGTTTGGTGGCGGTATTTGAAAATGACATCCGAAAATATTGAGATAAGCAATGAAGCACATGAGAGTGTTGAGTCATTTCAACCAAAAGGTAATGAGCAACAACACGATAATAATCATATACCGGTGGCAAGCGATCATCGAACAATGATAACATCATCGGGGAAATTATCATGTCAAGAATGGTAACCATTTCGGTGGTAATCATGGCCAAGATAATAAGAATGGACATTTCAAGAGAGAGGGTTCAACAATGGCGTGAAGGCGATAAAGACAAGACCTGTTTCAAAGGAAGAAGAACGACCAGGGTCGTATGTTTCAAATGCGGACGGGAGGGACACATTCGTCAAACTGTACGTGAAGAATCAAAGCGTGTTTTAATTGCGGAAGAGAAGGTCACTTAGCTCGATTTTGTCGTATGGTGAAGTCAAGTCCAGTTGAGATAGTGATGCCAAAGGATGTCCCGCACAAGCAAAGCCGGTAGTTTAAGAGAGAGCGTTTTTTTTCGTGACGAGGAACACGAATAAAATTATCACGGGTAAGTTAATCATAAGCTCTTGCGAAGTCTATATATCTTATTCGATCTGGGTTCTACCTATTATTTTATCTCTCTTGCTTGCGTTCAACGTTTAAATTTGACTCGAGAGAAATTGGACTTTGATTTATCTGTTTAAACTTAGTTGGGAGAAACCTTCGTTACCTCCATTTGTTTATAAATCTTGTTGATTCAAATAAAAACTTTCACGTTACTGTCGATCTTATCTCTTTGAAAATACTTGCCTTTGATTTTAGGAATCAATTGGTTAACTACTCATCATGCTTTTCGTAAGGTTGTTAGCTTTTATATTTATAACAACCTGTTACCACTAATTCAAAGTAACCAAACCCTAAAATTAATCATTGTTATATCAAGCCATAAGTAAAGAGCCCCGAACTTTTCGTTGTTGACTTCCTTGTGTGGAATGCACAAAGCCGGACTTTTCTGTAGGCGACATCGTGAATGAAGATGGCAAGTTTATAGGTATCATTGTGAGGTGCTATCTAGGTTAAGGGATAGAAGTCACAGTTGGTATCAATGTGACGTCTTATCCAAGTCTTGGATGAGAGTCATAGTTTTGAATGATATTTCTATTATTAATAAATTTCTTGGCGTATTCTTGAAGACTTATTAGCCTACTTAGAGCGTGAAATCGAATTTTGTATTGACCCCAGAAGAAAAAAACCCATTTCTTAAACCCTCAAATATTTCTTCAACTAAAAGGATCTGTTTACGTGGTTTATGATGAAAGTCATAATAAAAGCATTGGACTAATGAAAATCATGGGTATACGTGGTATTAGTAAGTGTTATGATGAGTTATGTTGGTTAGTATGTGAAAACATGAAAGTTTCTTAGAAATCACAAAGAGTTGAAAATCAGATTTTGGTGAAAAACGTAACATGAAATTCAATTGACCATATCTCCTATTATATTTTGAATTTTTGAATGTGGTCAAGTCCTAGAGTTAGATCTATGAGTTACCTAACTAATCCAAGTGGAATTACTGGAAAAGGTGTTGTAGATTTTTGTGTGGACTGATTTTAGCAAAGGAGGCCAAAGCTGTAAATTTCGAAAATGCTACTACCTAGAAACTTTAAGGGACTGTTTCGGCCACTTAAATTATGAGAAAAATTCTGGCCTTTTGGGACATGAAGGTATATGGTATAAAGTACCTCTTGTCCAAAAATGAGCTCATTCTGACTTAAAATGAACAAGTTATGACTATTTCAATATTTAGGTTTTTCAAAGCGAAAAATGCTATAACCAGGAGTTCTATAACTCCAATGACCATGAAATTTAAACTAGAAGCTCACGTTAACATGTGTAAGGTCCTGCCAAGATTTGGGAATTTTTGGAGTTAAACTTGAGGTAGCTAATTTCTTAAGGAATTAATTAGAAATTGATTTTTGAAAAATAGTAAATGAATTTTAAAAATTCCGAGAAAAATATATTTTCATTATGGGACTATATTATGCTAAATCCCAGAAAAGAAATATTTTTGGGACTAATTTGGTATTTTTCATGAAAATAGTTTAATTCTGAAACATATGAGTTAAATATGTTATGTGAAGTAATAAAAGTTGAAAATAGGATTTTATGGCTAGAGAATCCTATATAGAGTATATGCATATTTTTTGATGAGGATTTGATAATTGGTGATGATATTTTATGAGTATGGCATTTTTGAATGATTAAATGCATTATATGGTAAAGCGTAAACAATTGAGATAAATTGTTTATAAATTTAAGAAGTGATTAAAATATTATTATAATATTAATGTTATTAGATTATGAGATTATTAAGTGATTGATAACATGGGGATATTCTTGAATCGGATAAATTATATTATAAATGTTTAATATTTATCCTTTATCTCATTTGATTGATTCTTTATATCATTATCCTCATGTTTATATTATGTTGAAAGTCATACGTGGTTGTAGTGCATAGATGGACTTGGTATGATTATGACCACGGATTATTCGGTATAATCATAACCAGTAAATGAATACACAATTATCTTTGGTAGTAGTGCATGGATAATTTGTGGTCGTGATACTAATGAATACACAATTATCTTTCGTCGTAGTAGTGCATGGATAATTTGTGGTCGTGATATCTTAATGAATACACAATTATCTTTGGTAGTAGTGCATGGATAATTTGTGGTCGTGATCTTAATGAATACACAATTATCTTTGGTAGTAGTGCATGGATAATTTGTGGTCGCGGATATCTTAATGAATACACAATTATCTTTGGTAGTAGTGCATGGATAATTTGTGGTCGTGATCTTAATGAATACACAATTATCTTTGGTAGTAGTGCATGGATAATTTGTGGTCGATGATCTTAATGAATACACAATTATCTTTGGTAGTAGTGCATGGATAATTTGTGGTCGTGATACTAATGAATACGATTATCTTTGGTAGTAGTGCATGGATAATTTGTGGTCGTGATACTAATGAATACACGATTATCTTTGGTAGTAGTGCATGGATAATTTGTGGTCGTGATCTTAATGAATACACAATTATCTTTGGTAGTAGTGCATGGATAATTTGTGGTCGTGATCTTAATGAATACACAATTATCTTTGGTAGTAGTGCATGGATAATTCGTGGTCGTGATACTAATGAATATCCTTGGCACGTAGTGCGGGGATGATTCGATGATATGGATTAATTATTGAAATTTGAGTCTCAAAGAATGAAATATTAATTCATGGATGTGGTAAAAAGTCATCTTTGGTAGTAGTGCATTGATAGACTTGATATGATTATGACCACGGATTATTCGGTATAATCATGATCAGTAATTGAAAACACGAATATCCTTGGCGATGAGTGCATGGATAATTCGTGGTCATGATACTATTAAGCTAAGTCTCAAGATTATTGGTTTTATAGTTATATATCTTTGGCTTTAGTAGTGCAAAGATGAATTGTTAATGAATATCTTTGGTAGGATTGCAAAGATGAATTTAATATTTTTAACGATAAAGGTATTCAAGGTATCCTCATCTCTTTATCATATCAGTATGCGCACCCTAATTTCGAGGGCGAAATTCCATAAGGAGGGAGATTGTGAGACCCTGATTTTATCAATAAAGATTTAAATTTTGTCGAAATAATTTTTAATATTATGGTGTGAATTTGAGATAATATTATAGATGTGGGTAGTATTTATAAATTTTGCAAAGTATGCAAGTGGTTATATTATATTCGATTGGTCTGGGAATATTAGGTTTAGCGAGGGAATATTAAATACAACTACTCAATCATTGGTGGACCCCTAATGTAATTATTGTCGGATTGAGAAAACGACAAAAATATTTTATTAAAATAACGGCGGAAGTTTTACCGTGGTTCTTGTTGAACTACTTTCGGTAGTAAAAAAATAAAGATGTACGTGTGGTTGCATAGTAACACGGTATTGATTATTGATGCTTATGTGAGAAGTCACTCGGTTTGATTCCATTATTGTCGATTAATAATATGAATTATTATAGCGATAATGACGTTTTGTTTTATTCAGTATTATTAACGTAATAAAACAGAAACATCTTTTATATAAAATAGAATACTTTATTAAAGTTATTCTATAAATAGAATATATTATATTTTATTATGCATAGTGTTGCATAGTGTTTTTGCATAGTGTTTTGCATAGTATTGCATAGTATTTGTTTGCATAGTAAAATGTTTTTATATAAATAGAATATATTATATTTTATTTAAAAGATTTTTCTTTAAATATGGACCGTCAGATTAAAGTAAATCAATCTGGACTGTTTCATGGATTAATTACTATGCATTCCATTTTCCTATAAATAGAAGCTCATTCCTTCATTATTTTCTTACTTAATTCATTGAAACTCAGAGAGAGAAATTATAGAGAGAAGCTATAGAGAGAAAATTATAGAAAGAAGAAGAGTATTCGCTACTTCACTACTTCTATATTAGGTTCTTTTTTTACGGTAAGTAAGGGTGTTATTCTTTCTTCTTGAAGAGAACTTACATTATTCCATTCATTATTATTCATTGGAATAACTTTTGTAAAAGTGGTATACCCTATACATAACCTCAGATATCATGGCATACCCTATACTTGGTGAAATCCTTATGTTATTCCATTGCTTATTATTACATTGGAATAACTCAGATCATGATTTACCTATACTTGGTGACATTTTCTATTATTTCGTGACATTCATGCATGTATTTTACATTGGGAACATCCAAGATTCGGTTTTATTTTATTATTACTGTTGAACATCACATACTGTGTGTTTTACAGGACCGGTTCCGCTTCTTTATCATTCTGTTGGAATATCCTATACGTGTGTTTTACACCAGGATCGGGTTCCATCTTTATTATTACGTTGGAACATCCGCCGATTGTGAATTTCACCCGACTGGTTCCGTTATTATTATTACATTGGAATAACTTTATACATGCGAAATACCGCATGCATACGGTGATTTCTTTTGTTATTCCATTCTTTATTATACCCGGTTGGTTAAAACTTTGACTTCTATACTCCATGAAATTAGTAGAATATCCTTGATATTTGCGTTTCATCCAAAGATATCTTTTCATGGAAATATTCTTCCGATCATTCTTGAATTTTACTCTACTGAAAACAAAGATCGTGTTGATAATTTGGGACGTTAATAATTCATGGATTAAATAATTCTTGAACTTGTTTTATTGAATTATTATGTCATTGTCATCATCCTCATGTTATATTATGTTATCTTTGGCTTACGTGCATAGATGAACTTAGTATGATTATGACGAGGATCATTCGGTATAATCATGACTTGATATAAATGATGTGACAAAAAAGTCCTCGATGGCACATGTAATGCGATGATGGATAGTTTTTGGTATGATTATGACCGGGGTGATTCGGTATAGTCATGACCATTGATAATTTGATGAAAATCCTTGACCGTAGTATAGGGATGATTAGATATGGTGGTTTATTTATTAAAGTCGAGTCTCGTGATAAAATTGATGAAAACCTTTTAAAACCTAAAAGATAGTAGACTTTATTCTCTACTTGACTCTTTTAATGGATTGCTTATTTCATTGCAGATTAAACTGGTTGTCTATTGTATTTTATCGGTTTAACTTTGTTGAAGGCTAATGATAATTTATTACGCATTATCTTAGTCATAATATTTCTTCTTTGGGCTAGTTGAGCTCACCCTTTCTTTCACCGTTCTCTTCGTGAAATGAGAACATATTTGGGATTTAGAGTGGGAACGTAAGTAATGGTCCGAGGAGGATAGCATTAGTAGTCCTCACTATTCTGTGAAATAGTGTGATAATAGTTGTAATGAGGACTCCTTTTGAGTTTGTATAATATCTAGTAGACAATATTTGTATTCAAACTCACAGTTTATGTCGTATTGTACACAACAGTTATATTAGTAAGTTGTATTTGAATTTATGTACCATGTAAGTGGCGACCCAAGATGGGTGACGTATACTTAATTTTGGGGGCGTCACAGTTGGTATCAGAGCTTAGGGATATGATCCCTGGCTAAGATGTGAGACAAGAACTAGGAGGAGAGAGAGGGAATTCTTCGCTAGTATGACCTACCTAAGTTTATGTGGTATTTATTTGGTCTGGCCGAGTATAGGGATAATATGTGATATGTTATTTAACCCATGTTTGGTGGCGGTGATTTGAAAATGACATCCGAAAATATTGAGATAAGCAATGAAGCACATGAGACCGTTGAGTCACTTCAACCAAAAGGTAATGAGCAACAACACACGATAATAATCATCTGGGTGGCAACGGTCATCTGAACAATGATAACCATCGTGGGGAAATTATCATGTCAAGAATGGTAACCATTTTGGTGGTAATCATGGCCAAGATAATAAGAATGGACATTTCAAGAAGAGAGGTTCAACAATGGCGTGAAGGCGTCGATCAAAGACCCGTTTCAAAGGAAGAAAACGACCACCGGTCGTATGTTTCAAATGCGGACGGGAGGGACACATCCGTCAAAGCGCACGTGACAATCCAAAGCGTGTTTTAATTGCGGAAGAGAAGGTCACTTAGCTCGATTTTGTCGTATGGTGAAGTCAAGTCCAGTTGAGATAGTGATGCCAAAGGATGTCCCAGACAAGCCAAAGCCGGTAGTTTAAGAGAGAGCGTTTTTTTTTCTCGTGACGAGGAACCTGAATAAAATTATCACGGGTAAGTTAATCATAAGCTCTTGCGAAGTCTATATCGTATTCGATACCGGTTCTACCTATTATTTTATCTCTCTTGCTTGCGTTCAACGTTTAAATTTGACTCCAGAGAAATTGGACTTTGATTTATCTGTTTAAACTTAGTTGGGAGAAACCTTCGTTACCTCCACTGTTTATAAATCTTGTTGATTCAAATAAAACTTTCACGCGTTCGTCGATCTTATCTCTTTGAAAATACTTGCCTTTGATTTTAGGAATCAATTGGTTAACTACTCATCATGCTTTTCAGTAAGGTTGTTAGCTTTTATATTTATAACAACCTGTTATACGAATTCAAAGTAACCAAACCCTAAAGTTAATCACTGTTATATCAAGCCATAAGTAAAGAGCCCCGAACCTTTCGTTGTTGACTTCCTTGTGTGGAATGCACCGAAGCCGGACTTTCTGTAGGCAACATCGTGAATGAAGATGGCAAGTTTATAGGTATCATTGTGAGGTGCTATCTAGGTTAAGGGATAGAAGTCACAGTTGGTATCAATGTGACGTACTATCCAAGTCTTGGATGAGAGTCACAGTTTTGAATGATATTTCTATTATTAATAAATTTCCTGGCGTATTCTTGAAGACTTTTTAGCCTACTTAGAGCGTGAAATCGAATTTTGTATTGACCCCAGTACAAAAACCCATTTCTTAAACCCTCAAATATTTCTTCAACTAAAAGGATCTGTTTACGTGGATTATGATGAAAGTCATAATAAAAGCATTGGACTAATGAAAATCATGGGTATACGTGGTATTAGTAAGTGTTATGATGAGTTATGTTGGTTAGTATGTGAAAACATGAAAGTTTCTTAGAAATCACAAAGAGTTGAAAATCAGATTTTGGTGAAAAACGTAACATGAAATTCAATTGACCATATCTCCTATTATATTTTGAATTTTTGAATGTGGTCAAGTCCTAGAGTTAGATCTATGAGTTACCTAACTAATCCAAGTGGAATTACTGGAAAAGGTGTTGTAGATTTTTGTGTGGACTGATTTTAGCAAAGGAGGCCAAAGCTGTAAATTTCGAAAATGCTACTACCTAGAAACTTTAACGGACTGTTTCGGCCACTTAAATTATGAGAAAAATTCTGGCCTTTTGGGACATGAAGGTATATGGTATAAAGTACCTCCTGTCCAAAAATGAGCTCATTCTCGACTTAAAATGAGCAAGTTATGACTATTTCAATATTTAGGTTTTTTAAATTAAAAACGCTATAACCGGAGTTCTATAACTCCAATGACCATGAAATTTAAACTAGAAGCTCACGTTAACATGTGTAAGGTCCTGCCAAGATTTGGGAATTTTGGAGTTAAACTTGAGGTAGCTAATTTCTTAAGGAATTAATTAGAAATTGATTTTTGAAAAATAGTAAATGAATTTTAAAAATTCGAGAAAAATATATTTTCATTATGGGACTATATTATGCTAAATTCCAGAAAAGAAATATTTTGGGACTAATTTGGTATTTTTCATGAAAATAGTTTAGTTACTGAACATATGAGTTAAATATGTTATGTGAAGTAACAAAGTTGAAAATAGGATTTTATGGCTAGAGAATCCTATATAGAGTATATGCATATTTTTTTTGATGAGGGATTTGATAATTGGTGATGATATTTTATGAGTATGGCATTTTTGAATGATTAAATGCATTATATGGTAAAGCGTAAACAATTGAGATAAATTGTTTATAAATTTAAGAAGTGATTAAAATATTATTATAATATTAATGTTATTAGATTATGAGATTATTAAGTGATTGATAACATGGGGATATTCTTGAATCCTGGATAAATTATATTATAAATGTTTAATATTTATCCTTTATCTCATTTGATTGATTCTTTATATCATTATCCTCATGTTTATATTATGTTGAAAGTCATCTGTGGCCTGTAGTGCATAGATGGACTTGGTATGATTATGACCACGGATTATTCGGTATAATCATAACCGTAAATGAATACACAATTATCTTTGGCCGTAGTGCATGGATAATTTGTGGTCGTGATACTAATGAATACACAATTATCTTTGGCCGTAGTGCATGGATAATTTGTGGTCGTGATACTAATGAATACACAATTATCTTTGGCCGTAGTGCATGGATAATTTGTGGTCGTGATACTAATGAATACACAATTATCTTTGGCCGTAGTGCATGGATAATTTGTGGTCGTGATACTAATGAATACAAAATTATCTTTGGCCGTAGTGCATGGATAATTTGTGGTCGGATCTTAATGAATACACAATTATCTTTGGCGTCGTAGTGCATGGATAATTTGTGGTCGTGATACTAATGAATACACAATTATCTTTGGCCGTAGTGCATGGATAATTTGTGGTCGCGATATCTTAATGAATACACAATTATCTTTGGTAGTAGTGCATGGATAATTTGTGGTCGTGATATCTTAATGAATACACAATTATCTTCGGTAGTAGTGCATGGATAATTTGTGGTCGTGATACTTAATGAATACACAATTATCTTTGGCCGTAGTGCATGGATAATTGTGGTCGTGATACTAATGAATACACGATTATCTTTGGTCAGTAGTGCATGGATAATTTGTGGTCGTGATACTAATGAATACACGATTATCTTTGGTAGTAGTGCATGGATAATTGTGGTCGTGATACTAATGAATACACAATTATCTTTGGCCGTAGTGCATGGATAATTTGTGGTCGTGATACTAATGAATACACAATTATCTTTGGTCGTAGTGTCGTGGATAATTCGTGGTCGTGATACTAATGAATATCATTGGCTTCGTAGTGCGTGGATGATTCGATGATATGGATTAATTATTGAAATGAGTCTCAAAGAATGAAATATTAATTCATGGATGTGGTAAAAGTCATCTTTGGTCAGTAGTGCATTGATAGACTTGGTATGATTATGACCTTACTGATTATTCTCGGTATAATCATGATCAGATTGAAAACACGAATATCCTTGGCGATGAGTGCATGGATAATTCGTGGTCATGATACTATTAAGCTAAGTCTCAAAGATTATTGGTTTTATAGTTATATATTTGGCTCAGTAGTGCAAAGATGAATTGTTAATGAATATCTTTGGCCGGATTGCAAAGATGAATTTAATATTTTTAACGATAAAGGTATTCAAGGTATCCTCATCTCTTTATCATATCAGTATCGCACCCTAATTTCGAGGGCTAAATTCCATAAGGAGGGAGATTGTGAGACCAGATTTTATCAATAAAGATTTAAATTTTGTTTGAAATAATTTTTAATATTATGGTGTGAATTTGAGATAATATTATAGATGTGGGTAGTATTTATAAATTTTGCAAAAAGTATGCAAGTGGTTATATTATATTCGATTGGTCTGGGGAATATTCGGTTTAGCAGGAATATTCGTATAACGGCTCAATCATTGGTGGACCCCAATAATGTAATTATTATCGGATTGAGAAAACGACAAAAAAATATTTTATTAAAATAACGGCGGAAGTTTTACCGTGGTTCTTGTTGAACTACTCGGTAGTAAAAGTACGATGAATACGTGTGGTTGCATAAGTAGTTACACGGCAGATTGATTATCGATGCTTATGTGAGAAGTCACTCGGTTTGATTCCATTATTGTCGATTAATAATATGAATTATTATAGCGATAATGACGTTTTGTTTTATTCAGTATTATTAACGTAAAAATGTAAACATCTTTTATATAAAATAGAATACTTTATTAAAGTTATTCTATAAATAGAATATATTATATTTTATTATGCATAGTGACATAGTGTTTTGCATAGTATTGCATAGTAGTGTTCGCATAGTAAAATGTTTTTATATAAATAGAATATATTATATTTTATTTAAAAGATTTTTCTTTAAATATGGACCGTCGATTAAAGTAAATCAATCTGGACCGTTCATGGATTAGTTACTATGCATTCCATTTTCCTATAAATAAGCTCATTCCTTCATTATTTTCTTCTTAATTCATTGAAACTCTAGAGAGAAATTATAGAGAGAAGCTATAGAGAGAAAATTATAGAAAGAAGAAGAGTATTCGCTACTTCACTACTTCTATATTCAGGTTCTTTTTACGGTAAGGGTGTTATTCTTTCTTCTTGAAGAGAACTTCGTTATTCCATTCATTATTATTACGTTGAATAACTTTGTAAAAGTGGTATACCCTATACATAACCTCAGATACGCTGTGGCATACCCTATACTTGGTGAAATCCTTATGTTATTCCATTGCTTATTATTCATTGGAATAACTTTGTGATACGCTGATTTACCCTATACTTGGTGACATTCTTCTATTATTCTCATTGGAACATCCTGTCGGACTGTATTATTTACAATAACGGACTGGTTCCGTCTTTATCATTCTTTATCATTCGTTGGAATATCCTATCGTGTGTTTTACACCGGATCTGGTTCCATCTTTATTATTCTCGTTGGAACATCCCGCTCGGTGAATTTCACCCGACTGGTTCCGTTATTATTATTCTCGTTGAATAACTCGTCTATGCTAATACCGCATGCATGGTGATTTCTTTTGTTATTCCATTCTTTATTATACCCAAATTGGTTAAAACTTTGACTTCTATACTCCATAAAATTAGTAGAATATCCTTGATATTTGCGTTTCATCCAAAGATCTTTTCATGGAAATATTCTTCCGATCATTCTTGAATTTTACTCACGTAAACAAGATCATGTTGATAATTTGGACGTTAATAATTCATGGATTAAATAATTCTTGAACTTGTTTTATTGAATTATTATGTCATTGTCATCATCCTCATGTTATATTATGTTATCTTTGGCTTACGTGCATAGATGAACTTAGTATGATTATAACCGAGGATCATTAAGTATAATCATGACTTGATATAAATGATGTGACAAAAGTCCTCGATGGCTTTGTAATGCGATGATGGATAGTTTTTGGTATGATTATGACCCGGGGTGATTCGGTATAGTCATGACCATTGATAATTTGATGAAAATCCTTGACCGTGGTACTGTGGATGATTATATGTGGTGGTTTATTTATTAAAATTTGAGTCTCAAATGATAAAAATTGATGAAAACCTTTTTAAAACCTAAAAGATAGTAGACTTTATTCTCTACTTGACTCTTTTAATGGATTGCTAATTCATTGCAGATTAAACCTGGTTGTCTATTGTATTTTATCGGTTTAACATTGTTGAAGGCTAATGATAATTTATTCTCGCATTATCTTAGTCATAATATTTCTTCTTGGGCTAGTTGAGCTCACCCTTTCTTTTCTTTGTTCTCTTGAAATGAGAACATAGCCGGGACGAGTCGGGAACGTAAGTAATGGTCCGAGAGGATAGCATTAGTAGTCCTCACTATTACGTGAAATAGTGTGATAATAGTTGTAATGAGGACTCCTTTTGAGTTTGTATAATATCTAGTAGACAAAATTTGTATTCAAACTCACAGTTTATGTCGTATTGTACACGACAGTTATATTAGTAAGTTGTATTTGAATTTATGTACCATGTAAGTGGCGACCCAAGATGGGTAACGTATACTTAATTTTGGGGGCGTCACAATAAGTTTCTATGGCTAATGTAGCAACCTTTGCTTCATTTCCCACACATAGGATTACTTATATTTGTTTAGCTTTCTACTTCTGTTTGGTCCCTTTATAAATCTATATTTATGATAACCAAAGTCGGTATCCAATACCCAAGTAGAACCTTGACTTAAAGAAAAATTTATTTTAAATTATGAACAAAATTGTATTTATAACCGAAACTTCACTAAGCTTCTTTGGTTAGCCTTTGCAAGATACTTCTCGCAGTTTCTTTCCAGTGTCCAGGCTTATTGCAGTGGAAGCAAGCTCCTTTGCTATCCGTATCAGTTTTGTTCTTATTATCCTTTGTTTATGCCTTTCTATTTACCTTCCTTGAATCGTTCTTCTTTTCAGAAGATCCTTTGGCCCCTACCAGTAAGACTTGATCTTTCTTGGTTTGAAAGTGACTCTCAACATTTTTCAATATGTTAAGCAAATCAGCGAGGCTGATATCTAGCTTGTTCATATGAAAAATTCACAACAATTGTGAAAGGAGTCCGGGAGTGAGTGCAAGATCAAATCTTGGCTCAACTCTCCATCCATGACAAAACCAGTTGTCCTAATTGATCAATCAAATTGATTATGTTAAGAACTTTTGTCTATACTATAGTGCCATTGCCCATTCTAGATCGGAAGAGCTCCTTAGATATCTGATATCTATCAGTCCTACTTTCCTCACCATCAACTACTTGATGTGCAGGAATATAGTAGGAGCATCCATAGTTTCATGCTGACGTCAAGCTCGTTACTCATAGATGCGAGCATGATGCTTTGAGCCAATGTGCATCATTTTGCCACTTTCTAAAAGTAGCAATCTCTTCCTCGGAGGCATTGTCTGCAACAATTGCGCAGGATAGGCGTAATAAGGACATAAGATAGCTTTTTCAGCTATGAGAACTATTCTCAAATTCCTTAACCAATCCGTTTAATTTGGTCTGGTTAATTTAGCATCTAATATGCTACGCAGTGATAGTAATTTAGACATTGTAAAATTCTGTAAATGAATTTGTATTTAACAACATTTTAACATACATTCTTTTATTAATTACCAAAATAAATTAGGTCTTGTTTTAAATTGGTATCTCCCACTATTTTCTTCAAACTATATTACCCTCACTTATATAGTTCGGCAAAATCTAATTAAAGATTTGCTAGTGAGAATAAGGATCCTATTTCAAATGTATATAGCCTTGTGGTGACACAACAAACTATATATAAATAAATAGGTAGACAACTTTTGTCAATTACATCAACTATGCAACTCCTTGTATTTTGCCTCTTAGATTATTTTGATCAAGTGGTGGCACATCCGAATCAAAATTATCCAAGTTAAATCCGACCTAGCACTCCATATATTCAAAAAAAAAATATCATCCTTGTGGTGACACAACAAAACAATATTGTTCATTTTTTTTATAAGCATCAAATGTGATAAATTAACATCTTAAATACTTAATACTTGCCTTGTGGTGACACAACAAACTCATATTAAATATTTAATACTCTATTAATTTTATCATGCTAGAAAGGCGACGTTCGATATTCCAAATATCTTTGAACGCTTAGGACTTAATATAAAAATTGAGGTTTGTTATTAATTTGTCTCATCTTGTTTTTAATGGCATTTATATATATATATAAAATACGCGTTATATTAATTAACATGCGAAGCATGTTTGCATAATATATAATATATATATAGTATAAGCATGCATATATAGAATACTATATTCTACCCGGATTGATTATGGACTTTTATTTTAGTTTGGTTCACTAGAGCCACCAAGTGAACCAAAAGGTCAAACCCTAGGGGTGCAAGAAATAATATTTAAATATAACTATTACATTTAAACCCTAAGCTTCATTACAAACGGGTCTTCAAGCGCCTTACTCCTTGATCTCTAATTTTTCAAAATTAATTCTAACTATTTCTATTACAAAACTATTTAAAATAAATAGAAACCTTGATCGTGCATCAAGGGAAGTACACATAGGAGGAGATAGAATTTACATTAAGAAAAAAATTAGAGAAGGCAGGTAACGCAATTCCCCATTTAATAAAACTCATACATTCATGCATCCAACTAAAATAAAATCCAATCGCATTGGTCAATAGTCCATAATCAATCCCATTTATTATCACACACATCATCATATGCATCAATAAATAACATTCATCCTATGAATAATAAACATTTAATATATATATATTGATATCATTTAATGGGCAAATTTAGTTAGTATAAAATCTATTTTTGAATCAAAATAAACTCCTTTATTTTAATCCAAATTTAAATCAAAATAAAACTATTTTATTTTAATTTATCTAATTTTGAATAAAATAAACTATTTTATTTTAATCAAAAAAAAATTTTAATCAAAATAAACTCCTTTATTTTAATTAATTATGGAAACCAATTTCTGTAAAAAAAAATCTTTAATTAAAATAAACTCTTTTATTTTAATTAATTATGGAATCCAATTCCATGAAAAAAAATAATAATTATTAAAGGAAACACTTAATTTTTTTCCTATTCACAAATAAACTCCTTTATTTTGAATAATATGAAATCTTATTTCATATCTAAATAAACTCTTTTATTTAAGGAAATTAGGATTCTCTTTCCTATTCACAAATAAACTCTTTTATTTTGAATAATATGAAATCTTATTTCATATCTAAATAAACTCTTTTATTTAAGGAAATTAGGATTCTCTTTCCTATTCACAAATAAACTCTTTTATTTTGAATAATATGAAATCTTATTTCATATCTAAACAAACTCCTTTATTTAAGGAAAAATAGAATCCAATTTCAACTCCAATTAGTTATCATGGAATCCAATTCCAACTCTAATTAGTTAGCATAAAATTTAATTTTAAAATTAAAATAAAACTATTATTTTAAAATTAAAATAAACTTTTATTTAAAATTAAAATAAACCTTTTATTTTAATTATAAAATTATTGAGGATAATATATATATATATATATATATATATATATATATATATATAACCGTATATATAATAATACATATATATTAGTACCTAATATATTATATATATATAAGATGCAGTATATATATATATTATATATATATATAATACGGTATATATTATTATATATATATATATATTATATATATATATATATAATACAAAGATATTCATTTCACGTGATAAAAAAAAATTAAATTACAAATTGGTAATGATGTTTCATGACGCCCCCAAAATTAGGTATACATCACCCATCTTGGGTCGCCACTTACATGGTATGTAATTTAAATACAACTTATTAACATAAGCTGCAGTATAACAATACGACATAAATCGTGAGTTTAAATACAAATATCGTCTACTAGATATTATACAAACTCAAACAAAAAGTCCTCATTACAATTATTATCACACTATTTCACGAGAATAGTGAGGACTACTAATGCTATCTTCGGGACCATCACTCGCTTCCCGACTCGTCCCAAATTTATATTCTCATTTCTCAAGAGAACAGTGAAAGAAAGGGTGAGCTCAACTAGCCCAGTAAGAAATATTATGACTAAGATAATGCAGAATAAATTATCAATAGTCTTCAACAATGTTAAACTGATAAAATACAATAGACAACCAGTTTAACTGCAGCGGAATATGCAATCCATTAAAAGAGTCAAGTAGAAAATAAAGTCTACTATCTTTTAGGTTTTTAAAAGGTTTTTCATCACTGTTATAGCTGAGACTCAGCTTTAATAAATATTCCACATCATCGAATCACCCCTGCACTACGGCCAAGGATATTCTTTAGTATCACGACCACAATTATTCATGCACTACGGGCCAAGAATATTTGTGTATTCATTAATGGTCATGATCATGCCAACAACTGTCCATCAATGCACTACGGCCACTGAGGATTTTTTACCACATCATTTGTAACATTACGGTCATGATTATACCGAATAGTCTCTGGTCATAATCATACCAAGTCCATCTATGCACTACATGCCACAGATGACTTTCAACATAATATAAACATGAGGATGATGACAATGATATAAGAATTCAATAAAACAAGTTCTAGAATTATTTTATCCAGAATTATTAACGCCCAAATTATCAACATGATATCTTTGTTTTGTAGAGTAAAATTCAAGAATGATCAAGAATATTTTCATGAAAAGATATCTTTGGATGAAACGCAAATATCAAGGATATTCCACTAATTTCATGGAGTATAGAAGTCAAAGTTTTAACCAACCGGGTATAATAAAGAATGGAATAACAAAAGAAATCACCATGCATGCGATGATCGCGATGCAGAAAAGTTATTCCACAGAATAATAAAGAACGGAACCAAAGTCGTGAAATTCACAACAAGCTGTGATGTTCCAACAGAATAATAAAGATGGAACTGGATCCGGTGTAAAACACACATGATAGGATATTCCAATGTAATAATAAAGACGGAACCAGTCCGGTGTAAAACACATGCATGACAGGATGTTCCAACAGAATAATAAAGAGCGGAACCAGTCCGGTGTAAAACACATGCATGTGATGTTCCAATGTAATAATAATAAAGACGGAACCAGTCCGTGTAAAACACATGCATGTGATGTTCCAAATGTAATAATAGAAGAATGTCAACAAGTATAGGGTAAACCACTTATACAAAGTTATTCCAATGTAATAATAAGCAATGGAATAACAATGCTTCTCTTCATGAATAAGAAAGAATAACACCCCTTACATTTGGTAGGAGATTGAATTCTCGCAAAGAAAGCAGTAAGAATAAAATACTCTTCTTCTTCTCTCTTATTCTCTCTATACTTTCTCTCTATAGTTTGAATGAATTCGTGAAAATAATGAAGCCCTAGGCCTCTATTTATAGAAGATTTCTAGCTTAGCACCGCCGTGTGAAAAGGAAAAGTGGTGGATTTAATCGGGTTTGACGCTCGTAATGTGAAACGACAAGTGGTTCGACACTGTAATGTGAAATGACAAGTGGTTCGACGTCCGGTAAAGGTAATTACTATTAACGAAGGTAAATACTATTAACGAAGGTAAATACTATTCACAAGGGTAATTACTATCGACGAAGGTAATTACTTATATTTAAGGTAAATACTATTCACAAGGGTAATTACTTATCGACGAAGGTAATTACTATCGATTGAAGAAACTCTTAGATGATGACATATGAGACCCCCATAAAATAATCAAACTTACCACAAATCATTTTTTTTTCATCAACACATATTTAATCTTTCAACAATTATTAATCATTTATAACTTGTCGTCTCAATTATTGATTTAATACTATAACATATTATATGGATGATATCGTGACAATAATTGAATCAATAATATAAGAGATATGATGCAAAGAATTATCGTAGTAATAATTGAGCATGGTGAAAGTGACTTCTCACGTAAGCATCAATAATCAATACCGTGTGCTACTATGCACTCACGGCAGACATCGTACTTTTTTACCAAGGGTAGTTCAACAGTTTTAACGGTAACACCTCCGTAGTTATTTTTATAAAATATTTTTGTCGTTTTCTCAATCCGACAATAATTACATTGTGGGGTCCACCAATGATTGAGCCATTGTACGAATATTCCCTAACAAAAAGAATATTCCCACCAAACTAATATTTTATAACAACTTGCATACTTTGCAAAATTTATAAATATTACCCACAACTATAACATTATATCAAATTTATTCCATAATATTCAAAAATAATATTTATAGAAAAATTCATCTTTATTTATAAAAGATGGGGTCTTCATTTAGCCGTGAATTATCATTAATCCCAACATACTTAAAATGATATATAATATAACATATATCATTTTTAGCAGGAGTATATATATATATTCGGTAAACATACTTTAGTGTATATATGAAGTTTCCTGCAGCTTTCATGTGATTCACGCCAAGAAGCATTAATCCCTTAAAACATTTTACATGGAATCATATTACATGTAATCACACGGATTGTAAAAAATTAGTTTTTTTTTTTTTTTTTTTAAATTTTATACAATTAAATTATGCCCAATTAAATTGTTCTAAACACATATCAATATACATATCAAATTAAAATAATTAATAATTCGCGATAAAGGTTTGGCTCGATGCCATTGTTAGGTTTGTAATATTTAAGAACTAATCAAATTGCATAAAAAGAGTGCTAAACGTGTAAAAATCGAGTTTAAAAATTTTACAAACCATATACCCCGGATCACCCTTTATGCATAATTATTAATTAAACGAAAAGATAAAGAATAAAATCATACCCTTGAAGATCGAAGCTTCCTCAGTACAAGTTCACCTCCAAATCCTTTCGCTCAACTTGAATCCACCGGTTTTGTTCCTTCCTTCGATCAACGTTAGCCACCCATATGTTTGGCCTCTAGAGGTGATCCACCAAGGAATTATAATGATTCAAGAAAAAGGGTATTTGGCTCAAACCCTAGTTTTCTATCTCTATAGAAAATGGTACTCTCCAACAAATTGGAATTATGTCGTTGTTTTGAAAAAGTCAACAACCCCCTCACCCATAATAAGACTCCTCTTATTAATAGATGTGGGCAACCCACCTTAACAATTAAGGAATTGGGTTTTATTTAATTAATTAAATTCTTTTAATTAATTAAGCTCCCTAATCTTATTAGGGATAATTAATTAAACTCCTTTAACTAATTTTCCTTCCTAATCCAATTAGGAATAAATGAGAGTACTTATATTAAATTAATTTCTAAACTCTTTTAGAAATTAAAATAATAATAATTGTAATAATATTAATAAGACTCCTCTTATTAATTTATATTTAATATTTTAAAATATTAAATAATAATATTAAGCTATTTAATTTATTCTATCACCATAGATTAAATTAAATATACATAACATATTATTACGATTATGCCATTAACTTCTTAAATAATTATTCTTCCTTTTATGGTGTGACCCTTTAGGTTCTCCATATTAAATAGGTTGTGAATAAATCAATTAGAATAATTCTAATCTTATTTAAATAAATAAATTAAATAATTAATTTATTTAAATAAATAATATTTATTCTACAATAGGGATAAGTTCTCCTAACGATCAACGACTTTCCAGATAATATAGATTTCAACATTAATCATAAAAGAACCTTTGAGTAAATAGTTACCGACAATTCAATCCTTCCACCATACAATGTCCCAATTAAATATAAGACATGGAATTATCACAAGTCTTATTTTATTTAATTATATGTATTTCGACTCTTAAACGCATTAACTCCAAATAATGCAAATTAGAAACTCCTTTCTAATTTCATTCTCCTTCGCCAAGGACTACTGGGTTGTCATTTATCGAATCACATAGGACATTCTCTTCTTTTATTAGAAGTGGTAGATTCTTTATTGATCATACATTATCTCCATGTACAACTTATTATACCCAAGCATACCTTTGATATACCCTAAGGGTCTTAAGGAATAAGTCAAAGTATAACTCATCATACACAAGATGCTATGATGATCTCAAGTCCAAGGATTACTTGTCTTACTATCACTACAGAATTCCTATCGACAGCAAATAAAACTCCATTAGGTATTCCTTAGCGAGCCACGCTCAAATGAACTTATTCTCTAATAAGCACCTACATACTTGCTTTAGTGTTCCACTTAAATGATAATGAGATCAATCATCCTCATCCAATGAGCAAGCAACGATGTACCAATCTATCCCGGATTCACTAATCCCCAATTTAGTAATCCAATGATTGGGAACTATTTTAGTTTTTAAGCTTTCTAAGAATTTAGATCTCATTAGAATGATCATCATCATTGTGACGACCCCAAAATTAGGTATACATCATCCATCTTGGGTCGCCACTTACATGGTACAGAATTTAAATACAACTTATTAACATAACTGTCGTGTACAATACGACATAAACCGTGAGTTTAAATACAAATATCGCTCTACTAGATATTATACAAACTCAAAAAGGAGTCCTCATTACAATTATTATCACACTATTTCACGTAATAGTGAGGACTACTAATGTTATCTTCGTGACCATCACTTTCGCTTCCCGACTCGTCCCAAACTATATTCTCATTTCAAGAGAACAAAGTGAAAGAAAGGGTGAGCTCAACTAGCCCAAGAAGAAATATTATGACTAAGATAATGTTTGAATAAATTATCAATAGTCTTCAACAATGTTAAACCGATAAAATACAATAGACAACCGGTTTAATCTGCAATGAATATGCAATCCATTAAAAGAGTCAAGTAGAAAATAAAGTCTACTATCTTTTAGGTTTTAAAAGTTTTTCATCATTTGTTATAGCCGAGACTCAAACTTTAATAAATATTCCACATCATCGAATCACCCCCGCACTACTGCCAAGGATATTCTTTAGTATCACGACCACAATTTTTCATGCACTCACGGCCAAGAATATTTGTGTATTCATTAATGGTCATGATCATGCCAACAATCGTCCATCAATGCACTACTACTAATCGAGGATTTTTACCACATCATTTGTAACATTACTACCATGATTACACCGAATAGTCTCTCGTCATAATCATACCAAGTCCATCTATGCACTACAGCCATGTACAGATGACTTTAAAAAAATATAAACATGAGGATGATGACAATGATATAAGGATTCAATAAAACAAGTTCAAGAATTATTTTATCTAGGAATTATTAACGTCCAAATTATCAATATGATACTGTTTTGTAGAGTAAAATTCAAGAATGATCAGAAGAATATTTTCATGAAAAGATACTGGATGAAACGCAAATATCAAGGATATTCCACTAATTTCATGGAGTATAGAAGTCAAAGTTTTAACCAACTAGGTATAATAAAGAATGGAATAACAAAAGAAATCACCATGCATGCGATAGATCGCATGCATGTGTTATTCCAATGTAATAATAAATAACGGAACTGTGTCGTGAAATTCACAACCAAGCGCAGGATGTTCCAATGTAATAATAAAGATGGAACCAGATCCGGTGTAAAACACACAGATAGGATATTCCAACAGAATAATAAAGACGGAACTAGGTCCGGTGTAAAACACATGCATGTGATGTTCCAATGTAATAATAAAGACGGAACCAGTCCTGTAAAAACACATGCATGTGATGTTCCAATGTAATAATAAAGACGGAACCAGTGGGTGTAAAACACATGCATGCAGGATATTCCAATGAATAATAGAAGAATGTCACCAAGTATAGGTAAACCGCGATACAAAAGTTATTCCAATGTAATAATAAGCAATGGAATAACAACAGTTCTCTTCATGAATAAGAAAGAATAACACCCTTACTTTTGGTAGGAGATTGAATCTCGCAGAAGAGTAGTAGTAACAAAATACTCTTCTTCTTTCTTTCTTATTCTCTCTATACTTTCTCTCTCTATAGCTTGAATGAATTCGTGAAAATAATGAAGCCCTAGGCCTCTATTTATAGAAGATTTCTAGCTTAGCACCGCCGTGTGAAAAGGCAAGTGGCTCGATTTAATCGGTTTCGACGCTCGTGAATGTGAAACAACAAGTGGTTCGGACACTCGTAATGTGAAACGACAAGTGGTTCGACACCGTAATGTGAAACGACAAGTGGTTCGACGTCGGTAAAGGTAATTACTATTAACGAAGGTAAATACTATCGACGAAGGTAAATACTATTCACAAGGGTAATTACTATCGACGAAGGTAATTACTATCGACGAAGGTAAATACTATTCACAAGGGTAATTACTATCGACGAAGAGACTCTTAGATGATGACATATGAAGCCCCCATAAAATAATCAAACTTACCACAAATCATTTTTTTTTTCATCAACACATATTTAATCTTTCAACAATTATTAATCATTTATAACTTGTCGTCTCAATTATTGATTTAATACTATAACATATTATATGAGATGATAATGTGACAATAATTGAATCAATAATATAAGAGATATGATGCAACAATTATCGTAGCAATAATTGAGCATAGTTGAGTGACTTCTCACGTAAAGCATCAATAATCAATACCGCAGTGCTACTATGCAACTCACGCCAGACATCGCATTTTTACCACCGGGTAGTTCAACAGCTTTTTAACAGTAACACCTCCCACAAGTTATTTTTATAAAATATTTTTGTCGTTTTTCTCAATCGACAATAATTACGCCATGGGGTCCACCAATGATTGAGTTTATCATATTTAATATTCCCTAACAAAAAGAATATTCCCCACCAAACAAATATTTTATAACAACTCAGATACTTTGCAAAATTTATAAATATTACCCACAACTATAACAATATATCAAATTTATTCCATAATATTCAAAATAATATTTATAGAAAAATTCATCTTTATTTATAAAAGATGGGGTCTTACAACCTCCCCTTCTTATGAAATTTCGCCCCTCAAATTAGGGTACGTACCTGGTATGTCAAGAGGTAAGGATACCTTGATTTCATTTCAGATTCTAACTCCCAAGTCATTTCCTCAACATCGTGGTTCCTCCACAAAACTTTGACTTGAGGTATAACTTTGGAGCGTAGAATATGTTCCTTCTTATCCAAAATTTGAACAGGAACCTCTTCATACGTCAAATCTTCCGCTATTTCGTCCGGTTCTAACTCAATAATATGGTTCGGGTCTTTCACATATTTACGTAATATAGATATGTGAAAACGCGTTATGAACACGAGACATATTATTTAGAAAGCGAGTCTATAGGCCACGATTCCTACTCGATCGAGGATTAAAATGGACCGATGAATCGAGGATTAAGTTTTCTCTCTTCCAAATCTTGTAACTCCTTTCCATGGAGCAACTCTTAACAACAAATGATCTCCTATATCGAATTCCACGCCTTTTCGATGAAGATCAAGATAACTCTTTGTCGATTTTGTGAGGTTTTTATACGTTGTCGGATCGTTTGAATCTTTTCCGTAGTCATACGTATCAACCCCGGTCCCAACAACGTTGCTTCACCCACCTCATCCCAAAGATAATCGAAGAACGACACTTTCTTATTCCATACAACGTCTCGAATGGAGCCATGCCAATACTTGCTTGATAATCGCGTTGTCAGAGGAAAACTCCACCAATGGTAAGAACTTGTCCCAACTCCCTTGAAATCAAGGACACAGAGTCTTAATAGATCTTCAAGAGTTTGAATAGTCCTCTCGATCGTCCGTCCGTCCGAGGATGATATGCCGAGCTAAATTGTAAGTCTGTGCCCATAGCTTTTTGCAAACTAACCCAAAATCGTGAAGTGAATCTTGGGTCTCGATCGTAAACTATGGATACCTAAGATACCATGCGCTTCACAATCTCGTTTATGTACATATGAGCAAGACGCTCAAGTGTATAAGTTTATCGATCGGCAAAAAATGAGCAGACTTGGTCAATCTATCAACAATGACCCAAATCGCATCAATGCCTTGAGAAACCTTAGGAAGACCCCAGAACGAAATCCATGGTAATGTGCTCCCACTTCCATTCGGAATTTCAAGTGGTTGCAATGGACCTTTTGGTACTTGATGCTCCGCTTAACTCGTTGACAAGTTAGACACCTTGAGAGATAAACAAATATATCTCTCTTCATATTGCTCCACCAAAATGTATGATTTAATATCATGATACATTTTGGTACTCCCGTGATGGATTGCAAATGGTGTGTTGTGCGCTCCATCATGATATTATACTTTAAATCGTGGTCGTTAGGAACACAAAGTCGGAGTTGACTCAAGTATTCCTTCTTCATCGATTCTTGCTTCCTAAGATAGCACCTTCTTGCACTTTTTTCTCTCACACGCATCGCCTCCGTGTCCAGCTTCGAGCAGCCTTTAACTTTATCGATTAAAGTCTGTTCTACTCAGATACTCGCTTATCATCACATACGCCCCTCGAGTCTTTAACTCTATCTCCATCCTTTGCAAGTCACACAAAATGGGCCTCGTTGACAATATCGCACTCAGATTGCATATGATTTTCTACTCAATGCATCGCCTACCACGCTCACTTTTCCAGATGGTATTGGATGGTATGATCATAATCTTTCAACAGTTCAAGCCAACGTCGTTGTCGATGTTGAGTTCCTTTTGAGTGAAGAAATATTTGAGGCTTTTATGATCCAGTAAAGATCTCCACTTTCTTCCCATACAAGTAATGCCTCCAAATTTTTAAGTAAGAAGATAACAAACCGCTAACTCTAGATCATGAGTAGGATAATTCCTCTCATATTCTTTGAGTTGTCGCGAGGCATAAGCTATAACTTTTCCATGTTGCATAAGAACACATCCCAACCCTTTTGCCCAAGCATCACATGAGATGACAAATCCTCCTCCGAGCCAGATGGTATTGTCGTAACAAATCTTTCAAATAAGTCTCCTCTTGAGTTCTTGAAAACTCTTCTCACATTCTTCGCTTCCAACCGAACTTTGTATCTTTCCGAGTCACCGAGTCAATGGAGTAGCGATTCGAGAAAATCCTTCCACGAATCTCCGATAATAACCAAATTTAAACCGAGAAAGCTACGATTTCTTGATCCATCGATTTAGAAGTTGTTCCCTACTTTGAATAGCTTCAATCTTTCATTGGGTCAACAGATATTCCATGACTTGATACCACGTGCCCAAGGAATGCTACTTCTTCAAGCCGTAACTCGCATTTCTTCAACTTGGCATAAAGCTTATATTCACGAAGCTTTTGGAGTGTCACCTCAAGTGTTGCTCATGATCTTCACGGCTTTTGGAATAAATAAGGATGTCATCAATAAAGACGACCACAAAGTGATCTAAATATTCTTGAATACTCTGGCTCATCATATCCATGAAGGCGGTAGAGCATTAGTCAATCCAAAGGACATGACTAGGAATTCATAATGCCCGCATCGAAGTTCGAAAGCCGTCTTTGGAATGTCGTGGTTCTAATCTTCAATTGGTGATATCCTAACGAAGATCAATCTTTGAAAAGAATTTGGCTCCTTGCAACCGGGTCAAACAGTCATCAATACGTGGCAATGGATACCTATTTTTTGATGGTGACATGATTCAACTCCCGATAATCAATACAAAGTCGCGATACTCCCATCTTTCTTCTTCACGAATAGAACAGAGAGCACCCCAAGGAGAAGTACTAGGATTAATAAAGCCAATGTCTAACAATTCTCGCATTGGGTCTTTAACTCCTCAAGTTCAATAGAGCCATTCGACATGGGGCTTTGGAAATAGGTTTTGTACCGGGTTCAAGGTCGATACAAAATTCAATTTCACGCCTGGGGTAGGCCAGAAGTTCTTCTGGGAATACGTCAGAAATTTATTAACAATAGGAATATCGTTTAAAACCGGCGTATTTTTATTTAAATCGTGATATGAGCTAAGAAAGCTTGACATCCGCTTTTCAATAAACGAATAGCTTTATGGCTTGAGATGACCGTGATTGATTTTAATGGTTTGGTCGTTTGAATTAGCATAATAGGTTGATTAGGAATATGAAAGCAAACAACCTTAAGAAAACAATCAATTTTTGCATGATAAGTAGTTAACCAATCAATCCCTAGAATCACGTCAAATGCAAGTATTTTTAATGAAATAAGATCGACGGTGTAATGTGAGGGTACCGATTTGAACCAAACAAGACTTATAAACAAAGTGGATGTAATGAAGGTTTCTCCCAACTGAGTTTCCACAGATAAGTCAAAGTCTAATTTCTCCTGAGTCAAATTTAATCGATGAGCGCAAGTAGGAGAAATAAAAGAATGGGTAGAACCCAGATCAAATAAAGTATAGACTTCATTAGAGTTTATGATAAGCTTACTCGTGATGACCTCATTCGGATTCTTGCTCTTTGGGAGGTCACAACAAACGCCTCCTCAGACTACCGGTTTTGAATTTTTCGGGATGGCCTTTGGTGCCTCCATCCTAGTCAATTTGTCTTTCAGAAACGACAAAAATCGAGCTAAGTGACCTCTCTTCCACAATTATAACATGCTTTGGACTGCATGACGCATTTTGATCGATGTGTCCTCTCCTCCGCATTTGAAGCATACGATAGGTGGTCTTTCTCCTTCCTTAACAACGGGGTCTTTGGTGCCGACGTCTTTCCACCATTGTTGAATCTCCGCTTTCTTGAAATGTCCATTCTTATTGTTTTGGCTCGATTACCACCAAGTGGTTACCATATATCCGCCCGTTGATTCCTCCACGCTTGTTGTCACCGCTCGATGACTACTCTCATTGGTATTATAATTTTGTTTACGCGCTCTTTTAGTCAGGTTGACTCATTATCGCGCTCCACTAATCGAGCCCTATTTACAACATCCGAATACAAACACAGTTTATGAGAAATAAGATGTTGACATATCTCCGGCTTTAAACCTCTTAAAAACATTCGCGCCATTCTCTCTTCATTATCCACCAAGTGAGACGCAAACCGTGATAACTCCGCAAATTTTGCCTCGTATTGCGATACACGGCCATATTGTTTTGTTCCAACTTGATAAATTCCACCTCCTTCATGTGGCGAATACTTTCTGGGAAAGTATTTGTCGTTGAATGACTCTGGAACTTCTCCCAAGATATCTTGAAGAAAGAGGTTGAGTACGCTTTTACCGATTCCCACCAAGAATCCGCCTCCGCAACAACATAAAGGCAGAAAGGGAACCTTTTGCTCCTGAGCATCCCAAGACATCAAATATCTTGGTAATCTGCTTTATCCATGCTTCCTTGAAGTGGTTTTGGCTCTCCCTTAAACTCCGGTGGTCCCAGCTCCTTGAATTGTTTAGCGGTGATCACCGAGAGTTTTCCGTGTTTCCACCTACGTTTTGGATAGAGTCGCCTCTTTCATTGTTGCATAAATTGCATAAAGCCTCCGAAAATTTGATCATTCATCATTTGGTCAAGTGTTGTTGTTTGCATGAGGATTGTCGCCTTCCCGATGCACATTATCCTCGATTATTGATATGTGGTGAATCAACGATCGCTGTGGCTCCATTGCTATTCTCAACATTCTCGGATGTCATTTTCAGACATCGCCACAAAATAAAAGGTTAATTGTCATGTAACAAATTATCCCTATCTTCCCGACCAACCAATAAAATAGCACATAAACTTAGGTAGGTCATACTAGCTAAGGTATTCTCTCTCTCCCTCCTAGTACTATTCTCACATCTTAGCCAGGATCATATCCCTAAGCTCGATACTAAATCGTAACGCCCCAAAATTAGGTATACATCACCCATCTTGGGTCGCCACTTACATGGTATGTAATTTAAATACAACTTATTAACATAACTGCTGTGGTACAATACGACATAAAGCGTGAGTTTAAATACAAATATCGCTCTACTAGATATTATACAAACTCAAAAAGGAGTCCTCATTACAATTATTATCACACTATTTCACGTAGAATAGTGAGGACTACTAATGCTATCTTCAGGACCATCACTGCTTCCCCGACTCGTCCCGCCTATATTCTCATTTCAAGAAAAAGGAAAGAAAGGGTGAGCTCAACTAGCCCAAGAAGAAATATTATGACTAAGATAATGCGTAATAAATTATCAATAGTCTTCAACAATGTTAAACCGATAAAAATACAATAGACAACCGCTTTAATCTGCAATGAATATGCAATCCATTAAAAGAGTCAAGTAGAAAATAAAGTCTACTATCTTTTAGGTTTTAAAAGGTTTTCATCATCTTTCATATATTTGAGACTCACTTTAATAAATATTCCACATCATCGAATCACCCCGCACTACTACCAAGGATATTCTTTAAGATTACGACCACAATTTTTCATGCACTCACGGGCCAAGAATATTTGTGTATTCATTAATGGTCATGATCATGCCAACAATCGGTCCATCAATGCACTACTACTAATGAGGATTTTTACCACATCATTTGTAATATTACTATTACATGATTACACGAATAGTCTCTCGGTCATAATCATACCAAGTCCATCTATGCACTACGTGCCACGTAGATGACTTTAAAAAATATAAACATGAGGATGATGACAATGATATAAGGATTCAATAAAACAAGTTCAAGAATTATTTTATCCAGAATTATTAACGCCCAAATTATCAATATGATCATTGTTTTGTAGAGTAAAATTCAAGAATGATCAAGAATATTTTCATGAAAAGATATGGATGAAACGCAAATATCAAGGATATTCCACTAATTTCATGGAGTATAGAAGTCAAAGTTTTAACCAACTAGGTATAATAAAGAATGGAATAACAAAAGAAATCACCATGCATGCGATAAACCGCATGCAAAAGTTATTCCAATGTAATAATAAATAACGGAACCAGTCGGGTGAAATTCACCTGCAAGCGATGGATGTTCCAATGTAATAATAAAGATGGAACCGGATCGGTGTAAAACACATGAGATAGGATATTCCAATGTAATAATAAAGACAGAACCAGTCCGATGTAAAACACATGCATGTGATGTTCCAATGTAATAATAAAGATTTTAACCAGTCGGTGTAAAACACATGCATGTGATGTTCCAATGTAATAATAAAGACGGAACCTGTGTCCGGTGTAAAACACATGCATGTGATATTCCAATGTAATAATAGAAGAATGTCACCAAGTATAGGGTAAAATCATGATACAAAAGTTATTCCAACAGTAATAATAAGCAATGGAATAACAACAGTTCTCTTCATGAATAAGAAAGAATAACACACCCCTTACTTTTGGTAGGAGATTGAATATCGCGCAGCAGTGTAGTAACAAAATACTCTTCTTCTTTCTTTCTTATTCTCTATACTTTCTCTCTCTATAGCTTGAATGAATTCGTGAAAAAATAATGAAGCCCTAGGCCTCTATTTATAGAAGATTTCTAGCTTAGCACCACCGCTGTGAAAAAGGCAAGTGGCTTGATTGTTGGTTTGGACGCTTGTAATGTGAAACAACAAGTGGTTCGGCCCGTAATGTGAAACGACAAGTGGTTCGACACTGTAATGTGAAACGACAAGTGGTTCGACGTCCCGGTAAAGGTAATTACTATTAACGAAGGTAAATACTATCGATTTGAAGGTAAATACTATTCACAAGGGTAATTACTATCGACGAAGGTAATTACTATTGATTGAAGGTAAATACTATTCACAAGGGTAATTACTATCGATTGAAGAGACTCTTAGATGATGACATATGAGCCCCCCATAAAATAATCAAACTTACCACAAATCATTTTTTTTTCATCAACACATATTTAATCTTTCAACAATTATTAATCATTTATAACTTGTCGTCTCAATTATTGATTTAATACTATAACATATTATGAGATGATACTATGACAATTATTGAATCAATAATATAAGAGATATGATGCAAAGAATTATCGTAGCAATAATTGAGCATAGCCGAATGACTTCTCACGTAAGCATCAATGATCAATACCGTAGTGTGCTACTACGCAACTACGTAGACATCGCATTTTTACCACCGGGTAGTTCAACAGCTTTTTTCAGTAACACCTCCACCGTTATTTTTATAAAATATTTTTGTCGTTTTCTCAATCGACAATAATTACATGCTAGGGGTCCATCAATGATTGAGCCATTGTACTAATATTCCCTAACAAAAAGAATATTCCCAACCAAACGAATATTTTATAACAACTTGCATACTTTACAAAATTTATAAATATTACCCACAACTATAATAATATATCAAATTTATTCCATAATATTCAAAAATAATATTTATAGAAAAATTCATCTTTATTTATAAAAGCTGGGGTCTTACAATCATTATTCTAAAAGCATTGCTTAAAACTATGGGTTTATCACATATTATAAAACAGCATCATGTAGATAATTAAAAGCCTTTAATAAATTAATACTTTTTATTAATAAATGAATAAGATTGTTACAAAGTATATGCTTTATCATCAAACATGATTGGCTTGTGTGCATATTACTTTCACAAACATGGTTGACCGAGCACGAAATCTGTTTCTGGGCAACCCAGAAAATTTCCAAAATTTCTGACAAGCACTTTCAATGCCTCTGATCTTGCTACTGACAAGTGATTTGGCCATGTTTGTGTAATAGATTTGTACTCTAGCATGAGAAGTACACACCCAAGCCTTTAGATCACTTAGATCTTACATAGAATCAAAGATATTGTAGGTCAAACTAGAGTTGACCACCTATTTTGTTGCATTTTTGGAAAACCCATAAAGATGATGAACAAGGTTTCTGACATGGTTTGACCATGCCAGATCTTGCTCATGTGATGATGTTATGATGATATGATGTAATAGAAATGTACCCTGACATGTATGCTACAAGATTTGACCATTAGAACACATTGAGTAAGTCTGGAGTTCAAGATATAAGGATCTAAATATAGCACCATGAACTGTTCTTCATTTTCTGGAAAACCCAGAAATGAAGAACATCTCTATCAGACTTTTTGGAGTCTTAGATCTTTCTGGTAGATTGTTGTATGACCATGAAACCAATTGATAATAGTAGTATTACATGAATACTACAATCCTAACACTTTAGCTGCCAAGAAAACATAAACACCAAGGATCTAGCACTGGTCAAACAAGGCACCTCGTTAACTGAGTATGAAGATCTGGGTAGGCTAAAGAACATGAAGAACACCTATAGCGACGGTTCTGTCGCTATAGGCCCCCTTTAGTGACACTTAAATTAGAAAATTAATTTTTTAATTAAATAAATAGAGAAAATTAGTTTTCAATTATTAAAAATTATTTTAAAGCCAAAAAATGGGTTTTTAAAAATTTTGAGAATATTTCATTAATATATAATATTTTTGGAATATTAATGGTATTAAATTTATTTAATTTTAATATTAAATAAATTACTTAAAATGGTTTTAATACTTGAAAAATCATTTAAAATTATATTATGGTATAAAACAATATTTTAAGTTATTTTTAATGACTTTTAATATTTTGTAATGAATTTCATTAATAAATTAATATTAATGATAATTAATTAATTTAATAAATGTATTAAATAAATTATGGAAAAATAGAATTAATGCTTTAAAAATCATATAAAATGATTTAAGTGTTACAAAAATATTTTAAGTTATAAAATATAACTTTTGATATTTTGTCATGAAATACATTAATATTTAATATTAATGGCAATTATTTAATAATGGTTTTAATTACTTTAAAATCATGTAAAGGTAATAATAAGGTATTAAAAATACTTTGAGATATTATAAATATACTATAATATTATGTTAAGAATTTCATCAATATTTAATATTAAATAAATATTAACGATAATTGAATTAAGTGGTATTTAATTCATATAAATATGATATTTATGATTGAAAAATCATGATAAGTGATAATAATTACTTGAAAATTATTATGAGCCTTTAAAAATTATTTTGATAGATTAATAAATTATTTAAGATAATTGTGTTGCGTTTAGACAAAGTCTTAAGAAAATTAGGCTCGAGAATTATCTGACTAGGCCGTCAGGATGTCAAAATAGTACTGGACTCAACTCAGACTGCAATAGTTTGACTTGATACTAGGTCTTATGTGTTGTATGGACGGATATGATTATGTGGTAATGTGTTTAGGTTATTTTATACTGTGATGATATTATTCTAATATTTGGAGATCGGTATTATCTATATTAGGTATTCAGTCAAAGCTAAATAGAATATGTAGCAGTAATCAACCGAATAGGCAAGTATCCTAAACCCTTGCATTACTTTATTCAACAAATATCATAAGCAAGTCTCTAAACCTTATCTCTTTGAATGCAAGTTCCCTTACTCAACTATTGTGCAAGTTTTATTTAACTCGACTTCGAGTTGTTCTTTCAAATATGCTTAGGGATAATCAATGCCGATTACCATGTCTATGAATTATTGATTCGCACTATGTGTATATTGCATGTGTTCATCAGGTATGAAAGGCTGATCACCTTCATTACCATTCGGTCCAGATATAGTTATTCATGTTCAATGTTCGTTCAGCAATGAAAATTTGTTAATGCTAGTTCATAATTATATTGTAGAATTTTAGCTAGCTTATTATTCAATTCTTTCCATCATGATATATCCTTAATTTATTGAACATAAACTTGCTAGGTAAACTTGTTGCTCACCCTTGCTATATCATGATAAACATTGCAGATTAGGATGAATACATCAGATACAGGAAAAAACAAAGACAAATACAACTTGGGATTATATGTGCATCTAAATCTGTAACAGTTACGTATAATAATAACATTGTATGTTAGATAAGATATTGATTCAAATTTTAAGTAAAGGTTCTCGACCTTGAGAATAATGTGTAAAGTTTAATGTATAAACAATATATGTTTATATCTTTCACAATAGTTATAGAATTAGTGTACCAGATTCGTGGTGATTTGGGACCCAGATTTGGGGATGCTACAGAAAGTGCGGGATAAGGACATACCAAAGACTGCATTTTGAACCCGTTATGGTCATTAATAGTTTTTGGTAATGTCATTTGGTTTGACTAATGCTCCGGCAACATTCATGGACTTGATGAATCGAGTTTTCAAGCCGTACTTAGATAAATTTATGGTGGTTTTCATCGATGACATTTTAATCTACTCGAAGATAGAGGAAGAACACACCGAACATCTGAAGATTGTTTTGGAAGCACTACGGAAGGAGAAGATGTATGCAAAATTTTCAAAGTGTGAATTTTGGATGAAGAAGGTTCAATTCTTAGGCCACGTGGTGGATAAGAATGGAATCTCAATAGACCCCACAAAGGTCGAAGTAGTAAGTAATTGGGAGTAACCGGGAACACCGACGGAGGTGTGAAGTTTCTTAGGGTTAGCTAGGTACTATCGAAGATTCATCCAAGATTTTTCTAGGATAGCGACCCCGTTGACTAATCTAACGAGGAAGACAGTGAAATTTGTTTGGACCTACAAATGCAAAGAGAGTTTTCAAGAGTTGAAGAAGAGATTGAACGAAGCGCCTGTGTTATCACTTCTAGATGATGCGGGAAATTTTGTGGTGTATAGTGATGCGTCGCATAGAGGACTTGGTTGCGTGCTCATGCAACACTGCGAAGTCATTGTGTATGCATCATGACAACTAAAGGATTACGAAAAATGATACCCTACTCACGACTTAGAGTTAGCGGCAGTAGTTTTTGCGTTAAAGATATGGAGGCATTATTTGTACGGAGAGAAATGTGAGATATACACAGACCACAAAAGTCTAAAATATATCTTCACATAGAAGGAGTTGAATATGCATTAGAGAAGGTGGTTGGAATTGATCAAAGATTATGACTGTGATATTCTTTATCACCCGGGGAAGGCAAACGTAGTTGCCGACGCTCTGAGCAGGAAAGGAAAGGAGAAATTATTTCAAATGACGACTCAGGAGGAGTTAATAAGAGAAATAGAGGAATTGGAAATAGAGGTAAAGGGACCAGAGAGGTCTGAAGAGAAGTTATTTGTAATGGAAGCTTGTCCGACATTGTTGGATAGAGTAAAAGAAGCATAAGAGAAAGATGAAGAATGTGAGAAGATCAAGAAAAGGATTACAGGAAATAAGGAAGAGAAATTTCAAATGGATAAAGACGGTATCTTAAGATTCGAAGGAAGAGTGTGGGTGTGACGCCCCCAAAATAGGTATACATCACCCATTCTGAGTCGCCAGATTGATACTATAAAAATCATTTACAAACTTCATTTATACAACTGTTGAACTGTCGTACACAATACGACCACAATTAGATTTTGAGTTTTAATACAAATGTATGTAACACTCATGGTGCCTCGACCACAACCTTACAAAGGTACTTTACATAAAAGTACAGTCAAAAACTATTTTAGAAATTAAAATCTTTGGGAAGTGCTCAAGGAAACCTTCGTATATGAGAGGCCATGCGTCTAGGTTATGATAGATATCATATGTCCACAGAATTATCCTTGGTTGACCCAATAGACCCCAAAGAAAAATGAGAAGATTACTATCATGTTCTTTCCAATGGTGAGTCTTCTTGACATATAACTATCTCCACGTTCGCAATTGAAAATTATATTTCAACCAAACTCCAAGATCATATAGGTAGTGCTCGTAGATATACTCAAAGAAGTGGATGTGCACAACCCCTGCTTTTATGATAACACGAGGTTGTATGTCATTAGACATCTTGTATGATAGTGGCAAAACACCTTCCAAAGTTGGGTTCACCTCACCCTATTTGGTTCACCAAAATTAAATATCAAATGACGATACAATAATGATCACACACTTATCTAAAGTTCTCAATAAAATTATTTCTATACTATTTAGGGAGAACCTTAATAGCTATAGACCACCGTTCTATTCTCTTGTTACCCCCGCTCAACCCAACTACACTCTTATTACCTGAAAGGAATTGTGAAACAAAAAGGGTGAGCACAACTAGCCTAGTAAAGAATATCATGACTAAAGATAATTTACATCATCAATAGCCTTCATCAGTAATAAATCAGAGATTTAGAACATATGGTAGATGATAAAACTCTTCAACCATAGTTGCAGCGGAACGAGCAATCCATTAGAAGAGTCAAATAGACCATCAGATCTATTATCTTCTCCATGTTAAAAGTCCTATAATAATGTTTTAACCCTGTAACATCAATCAACAATTCTTGTCCACAATCATATGAATAACTCATAATCATAATTGTGATTCTAAATTCCTCTTCGCACCTGTGATTTAAGATAATTTTCATCATCTATCTTCACGAAACATCAAAAATCATGGGTATACCAAATCACAATTCCTCGGCTCATAATCATACTAATAAATTCATCATTGCACTACGGCTAAAGATATTCATTAACAATTCATCTTCTTTGCACTACAGCAAAAGACATACAACTATATTTTAGAAGAGTCAAGTAGAGCATGATATCTACTATCTTTACTTAATTAAAAGTGTATAATTAATATTTTATCGCTGAGACTCAGCTTAATAAATAATCCACATCATCGAATCATCCCTGCACTACAGCCAAGGATATTTATGTAATCATCAATGGTCATGATTATACCGAATAATCCCTAGTTATAATTATACCAATAACTGTCCATCAATGCACTACGGGCCAATTTCCCCTGCTCCCACCTAATTTCCCCGGCTCCCACCTAAATCTCCCGTTCTTTGTTTCCCTTTCTCCCTCTTTCTTCTTTCTTCTTTGCCTCTTTTGGATTTCCTGGCTTCCTCCGTTGACCCCCTCTCATCTCCTCCCTCCCGTCCTTCTTTCTTGTAGCCATGGTTGACCATCCCCACTTGTCTTCTGAAAACTCGGAGAGCAGCCCATCCCGTGATTTTTTTACAGAATATGGGGTTTCAAACCCAAACTCCCCCCTTTACTTGGTTGAAATGATGGAATCTGAGGCTATCCCCTCAAATGTGTCTGTGAGCTCAGGTGACTCTACAACTTTTGATGCCCCGTTGGGTGAGGGTCCGGTATCCTCCACGGCTTCCCAAGAGATCTTTAAAGCCGCCCATCACTTCTCTAGGAATGATCGAGAAAAAGCTATTGCTAAAAGGAAAAAGAATGCTAAGCTTATGGATTATATATATGCTTTGGGTCTCCCTCTTGATGATGTAAATAACTTATCTACCATAGGGACCTTTGCTGCTTTAGTCAATGCACGCAAGGTACTTGATGAATGTCCTGTGTTTGGACAAAGCTCTTCAAAGATTGGCTCCTTTGCACCCCTTGTTACTCCGGTGGCTGGTGTCGGCCCTCTTATTCAAACTTTTTGTATCGGTGAGACTTCTTCACCCCAACTTTGTCTCAACCCATCTAGCACGCCTTTGGACTCTGGTTTAGTTAAGCCCAACCCTCCTGCTCCTTTGGAGGAGGGAGAGATCCCCTACCCTGACCAAGGCATCTCAAAGAAGTGGTGTGACATTGTTGCTCGAAACTCTCCAAAGTCCTCCCTGGACTTATCCTTTTTCAACCCATCGCCCATTTCAGATGATGGTAGTATCCTGGTCAAGCCACCAGTTGAAGTTCTTCTTAGAGGAAACAAAATATGGTCCTCTAGTTTAGTGGGGTATTTTCTACACACCAAGCTCCCTTACAAGGTTGTAGAGCCTATAGCTAACCGTCTCTAGGGTAATCTTGGGCTTCTTAAAGTCTTCCTTTATGATAAAGGATACTACATTTTCAAGTTCAAATCGATCTCCGATAGGGACAATGTTTTGGCATCTGGCCCTTGGCATTTTGCTTCAAAGGTCCTTATCCTTCAGCCTTGGAAGGCTGGTGTTGAAGTTGCAAAAATTGAGTGCTCCAAAATTCCCATCTGGCTAAAGTTAAGTCAGGTCCCTTATCCTTACTGGTCTGCTGAAGGTATAAGCTACATTGCCAATAATATTGGAAAGCCTCTCTTTGCCGATGTGATGACTGCAAAATTAGACCCTATGAGCTTTGCCAGAGTCTGCATTGAGGTGGACGCTAGCTTCTCCTTCCCATCCTCCATCAAAGTGGTACTCCCTATTGCTGTTGACTATCAGAGCAGACCCCCAGCATGCCAAGCCTGCAAGGTTTTTGGTCACTCCTCCTTGAAATGCCCAAAATCCAACTTCCAGTGGATCCCCAAGGCTGCTCCCCCTGGTAAAAATAATTCTGGCTTCCTACCTCCCTCCTCTCAACACCCTTTACTGACCAAGTCTTCATCTCCTTTTGATCACAGGCCTTCGGGCGAGCCGGCTACTGATAATTCGGAGTGGGTTACAGTCTCTAAAGGGGGTAAGGCAACTGTTAACTCCTTCTCCCCCCTTGCAGGCCAGGAGTGCAGTGCTCAGGCCCACTCTGACATTGAATCCCCTATCGCCCACAACCCTATTGTTGACAAGCTTAAGTTGGTTGATGAGAAGGACTGCAAGGATATGAGACAAAAAGCTAGAGCTGGGAAAGAACTCTCAAAGTCGGCCAAAAAGAAAATCAAAGGCCAGGGAGTTTCTCCAGCTCCAACCTAATTTATGTTAGCTACATATAATGTCAGAGGTCTAAATAAAAAGCCAAAGTAGGCTTATGTTTGTCAAATGATTTTTGACAATAACATTTCTTTTGTTGGGTTGCTTAAAACTAGAGTCAAAAAGCAAAAATACTCCAGAATTTCTAATCATGTCTGTAGGAACTGGAACTGGGTTTGTAACTATAACCACCATGCTAATGGTCGTATTTGGGTAGGATGGAATCCCAACTTTTGGAAAGTGGATATCCTTTTTGTTTCCTCCCAATTAATTCATTGTAAAGTCAAGCAACTCCATAGTATTTCCAGTAGGTCTTTTTTTGTTTCTATTGTGTATGGGCTGAACTCTATTGTTGAGAGGAGAGATCTATGGAACTCCTTATCTTCTTTTAATAGTAATCATTGTTGGTGTATTTTGGGTGATTATAAGCTATAAGGGATCTTACTGAATCTGACAGGGTGGATGATTCTTGGAACTGTGGTATGGAGGATCTAAGAAATTGTATGGAACATATTGGGGCCGAGGACATTAGAGGGGTTGGCCCCCTTTTCACTTGGTGGAATAATCAAGTTGAACACCCTATTCATAGGAAATTGGATAGGGCCATCAAAAATGAAGACTGGTTCACATCCTTTCCAAATGCTCTGGTTACGTTTGGGCCTAGAGGTATCTCTGACCACTCTCCAGTTATTCTCAATACCGGATCCCCCCATTGTCAACCCTAGGAAGCCCTTCCAATATTTTAATCACCTCTCCAAGCTTGATGGTTTTCGGGATTGTGTTGCTGCTGTCTGGAATCGTCCCATGCATGGTAACCCCTTCTTCATATTTTCTAAAAAATTAAAATTGAAAAAGAAAGCCTTGATCTCTTTGAACAAACTCTCAGGAAATGTTACTTCTTCTGTCAATCTTGCTACGGATGCCCTCCACCATTCTCAAATTCTTTTACAAAGTAATCCTCAGGATGTGGACCTTATTGATGCCGAAAGAATCTGTCTCAAATCTCTCTGGCAGGCGCTTGATATATAGGAGGCTCTGATGCACCAAAAGTCTCGGGTTACTTGGCTTGCTACTGGGGACCGCAATACAAAATTCTTCTCCAATATGGTAAAGAGTATATGGAATTCTAATAAGATCCTCTCGATCAAAAATGAAGATGGGGTGCTTGTCCATGGCTAACGAGATGTGGAATTGGTTGCCACTACGTATTTCCAGCACCTTTTCAATCCTGATCCTGACCCTTTTGTGCAACCGACTATGGATTTCTCTCCTACTCATTCCATCACCCCAGGGCAAGTGCTCTTCATCGCTGCTCCCATCATCGATGAGGAAATTTTCTCCACCCTTAAATCTATGAAGAAGAATAAATCCCCGGGTCCGGATGGGTTTAATGTAAATTTCTTTTCTCATTGCTGGGATCTTGTTGGGAAAGACTTCTCAAATCTTATCAAACATTTTTTCACTACAGGTTATATGCCTAAGGGTATTAACTCTACGGCCATTGCTCTCATTCCCAAGTATGGAAATCCATCCGAAATGACTGAATTCCTACCCATTTTATGCTGCAACACTATCTATAAATTCATCTCCAAGATCCTTGCATGCCGGCTAAAGGCGGTCCTGCCCACTATCATTAGCAAGTCTCAATCTGCTTTTATTAAGGGAAGGAATATCAGTGACAATATTCTTCTCGCTCAAGATCTGTTAAGGAACTATCATAGATCATCTGGCCCTCCTCATTATACTCTTAAAATTGACCTTCGAAAAGCATTTGATACTGTAAACTAGGATTTTCTCCATGCAACTTTTTGGGTTCCCTCCTATCTTCATTCGATGGATTCGCGATTGCATATCTACAGCTATGTTCTCCATCAAAGTCAACGGTTCCCTTGCGGGTTATTTTGGGACTACTAGGGGTCTTAGGCAGGGTGATCCCCTATCTCCTTACTTATTTGTGATTGTCATGGAAATGCTGTCTAGTAAGCTATCTGAGGGTGTTATGCTCTCGGATTTCAAGTTTCATTGGCGAACTAAAGAGTGCAATCTCACACATCTCTTTTTTGCGGATGATATCCTTGTCTTTTGCCATGCTAGCATCAAATCTATGAGCATCATTATTTCTTGCATTCAATCCTTCTCTCTTTTCTCTGGCCTCATTCCTAATGTCCACAAAAGTTAATGTTTTATGGCCAACACCGATCATATGACATCCACTACTATTCTTTCTATGCTTAGATTCCAAGTGGGTACCCTCCCTATCAAATTCCTCGGGGTCCCTCTTATTTCATCAAAGCTTTCGTACATGGACTGTCTTCCTCTTATCCACCGAATCACTTCTAAAGTCACATCTTGGACTTCCATTACTTTAGCCTATTCTGGTCATCTTCAACTCATCAAATCTGTTTTATTCTCCATCCAGTCTTTCTGGAGTGCACATTTCATATTTCCCAAAGAGGTTTCCAGAGCTATTTAATCCATTTTATGCAGGTTCCTTTGGAAAGGCCCCTCTCTGGGAAAATTTGGTGCACATGTTGCATGGCATAAGCTATGTCTCCTAGTCTCTAAGGGGGGGTTAGGGTTAAAGAGCATCATTGAATGGAATAAATCTTTGGTTATGATGCACTTGCTTAATATCATCCGTGTGGATTCGCCCTCCTTATGGGCCAACTGGATCATCACCACTGTCTTGAAAGGGAGGAATTTATGGAATTATCAGGCCCCCTCAGATTGCTCTTAGATCTGGAAACAAGTCCTCAAGCTCAGGCATTCGGCTAGAAATCATATTTCTTATATTGTTGGTAATGGATCTAACACGAGTTTATGGTTTGACCCCTAGATAAATGGTAACCCTATTAACCCTAGTCAGACTCTGCTAGCCAACTCTGGGCTTTCAGCCAAGGCCACTGTGGCTGATATCATGTTTAATTCCTCTTGGTTCCTTCCACCGAGTTATCACCATGAGATGATTGAACTTAGAAGTCTCATTGAGGCTCAACCTATCCATCCTCTCTCAAATGACCGCATTGAATGGAATGGTCTTTCTCTTTCGAATCTCAAGGCTCGACATGTCTGGGATTGCATTAGAACCAAAATGCCTACACTTATTTGGCATATAATTATCTGGCACAAACTACATGTCCCCCGATTCTCCTTTATCTTGTGGTTGGGATTTCTTAGAAAACTTCCTACTAATGATATCACTAGGCACTATTTGTTCGGGAGAACTTCTTCCTGCCCTCTTTGTCAGCGACATGATGAAAGTTTTGACCATCTATTCTTTGAGTGCCCATACTCCTCCTCCATTCTGCAGAAAACTCTCGAATTGGGTGAATGGTCTAACTTACCAATGGACTGGATTGGTGTCTCTTCATTCATCATCTCTTTCCAAGGTAGGAAACTCTCAAAGCTTATCCTTTATCTTACTTTTGCTGCTACCTTCTACAAGATTTGGGAAGCGATAAATATAAAGACTCATTCGGACAAGCTTACTCCCCCATCCATGGTTGCAAAGGACATTACCCATATAATTAAATCAAGGCTGTCCTCTTACCCTCTCTTTATCAAAACATCTCATTCTTCTCCTTATTACTGCAACTGGTTACTCTGACTTGGTTTGATGTTGCTTCTTACTAGCTTGGGTCCCACTGCTTGGGTCTCACTACAGTGATCCGATTCAGGTTCCTTAAGTAGAAGTAGATAAACTGCCTATACGGGTTCTAGTGCTAGCTGTGCCGCTATTGCTGACTTGGTTTGATGTTGCTATTGTTCGCTTTGTGTTGTGCTACTAGCTGGGGGTTTGTGCTAGCTCTCAGTTACTATGAAATCACTCTATTGGGGCTATGCTCGCCCCTTGATAAACAGTTTGCTCCTTGGTTGTTGGGTGAGGTGCTGCTCTACACAGTTGGGAGAGGTGCTGCTCTTAGTGCTCTACTCTTAGTTAATCTGAAATTACTCTATTAGGGTTGTGCTCTGCTATTTCAAGTGGGGTTGAGCTCGCCCCTTGTTAAACAGTTACTCCTCGGTTGTTGGGCGAGGTGGAGCTGCTCCTCGGATTTTGGATGTTGGGCGAGGAAGAGGTTTGGGCGAGGTGCTGCTCTACACTGGGCTATTGAGGCTGCATGGTCTTGGCTAGTTGCTTGTTACTGTTACTTCCTATGCTTTCCTTTCAATGTAACCATTTAGCTAGGGTTTCTGTAATGAAGAGTTGGGTTGTACACTCTATGTAATAGTCAGTAATGACAGGTTTAGTACTGTTTGGCTATGGGCCTGCAATTTTATATAGTCATGACATCATAGGGCTTGTCCTATGATGTCTATGCTATATTCTGATTGGGGTTTTCCAATCTTTTGTACTTTCCTTTTTTATTTATACAGTTTAAATTTAGCAACAAAAAAAAAGATACTCATCAATCAATAGTTCATCTTTGCACGTAAGCCAAAGATATACAACTGCAAAACCAATAATCAACAGTCCATCTTTGCATGTAAGCCAAAGATATACAACTGTAAAACTAATAATCAACAATCCATCTTTGCACGTAAGCCAAAGATGACTTTCATCATAATATAAGCATGAGGATGATGACAATGATATAAGCATTAATCAAACGAAATCAAAGATAAATATTAAAGACTTTAAATTTATCCAGAGTTTAAAAATATCCAAATTGTCAACATGATCTTCGCTTTGTGGAGTAAAATTCAAGAATGATATTCATGTACCAAAAATAATTTGGATGAGAAAAGAAATATATTTTTCTGTAAATAGTACCCGCAATAGTATCCTATGAATAGTACTTAGAATAGTACCTCATGAATAGTAGATTCGAGCATGAAAAGTACCCCAAATACCCGAAAGTGGATAATATTTGGGTGAATAAGCTCGTGAATAGTACTCATACATGAAAAGTGCCCCGAATACTCGAGTGAATAATACTAGAGTGAATAGTATGCTTAGGGTGAATAGTAACTTGAAGTGAATAGTAACTCAAAAAAAAATACCAAAGAAAATGATATTCCATGGCGAGTAGCACAAAAGAAATGATCTTATACGAGTATAATAGAATATATGAAACTGCAAATGGATTTTCACCCACCATGCGGTATTCCACGTAGACATATATCTCCTTTCCACAATTTTATAAAGAATGAATACGAATGATCATTCACCATCCATGCGGTAGTCCACACAGACATGTTATTCCAACGGAATAATAAAGAATGGAATAACAAAAGAATTCACCAGGCATGCGATAGACCCCACAGACAGGTTATTCCAACAGAATAATAAAGAATGGAACCAGTGTCATGTAATCCGCATGCATGAGGATATTCCAAATGTAATAATAAAGAATGGAATAACAGAAGAATTTCACAATGTATGTGGTAGTTCGCATATATAGGTTATTCCAACATAATAATAAAGAATGGAATAACAACATAACCCCTTACACAATAATGATATCCTTACCTTAGAAGAAAACTGGATACTGGAATAGTGAGGTAGCAGACTTCTCTTCTTCTTTCTCTCTATAATTTCTCTCTATAATAATTGCTCTAAAGCTTTAGTGAATTGGTGAAAAATAATGAAGGAATGAGCTTCTATTTATAGAAAAATATAGTTTTAATAATTGCACATTTTGGGGCTTGAAATATTACAGTATAATACCTTCCTCTTTTCCTTCATTTATAATTTAGTCCTGCAAGTATTATCAAACTTGCACTAGCTCCCCTAATAGTAAATCATGTGAATCAATAGTAAATCATGTGACTCAATAGTTCTAATCATGTGAAAAAAACAATTACAGTATAGTACCTTCAACTATACCTCCATTTCTAATTTAGTCATGCAAGTATTATCAATCTTGCACTAACTCCCCTAATAGTAAATGAATGTGAATCAATAGTACACACATGTGAACAAATAGTTATAATCATGTGAATCAATAGAAATTAATTGCTCATTTATCAGGTTAATTATTCGATTGGTCAATATAACCTCTAGACATCAATTATTATCGAAATAAATATCGATTTCCACTAACACTAATAATCCTAACACAATGGAACTATCAATTTTATCTTTAATCAACATGAACTTATTCATCATTAATATTATAAATCACAATATTTAACAACCGTGTCGCTCCGGGAAAGAAGGGGCTTCAGATAAGGATTTCTCCTTATCAAGCGTGTAATTAGGTGACCAAACTCTTTCGATGTAATTTCTAGACATTGTCAATATTGTAAATAATAATATGAATAACTTTGTCGTCTCAATTATTGATTTAATAATATAACATATTATGCAGATGATACTGTGATAATAATTAAATCAATAATATGAGAGATATGATGCAGCAATTACTGTAGCAATAATTGAGTATAACTGAGTGACTTCTTACGTAAGCATCAATAATCAATACCATGTGCTACTATGCAACCACGTGTATTATTGTACTTTTACTGCCAGGTAGTTCAACAGTTTTAACGGTAACACTTTCGTCGTTATTTCTATAAAAAGATAATTATGTCATTTTCTAACTAAACAATACTTCCGTTGTGGGGTCCACCAATGATTGTGCCATCGTACGGATATTCCCCGACAAAAAGAATATTCCCCGACTAATTGAATATTTTATAACAACTTGCTTACTTTGCAAAATTTTCACATATCACCCCTAACTTTAACCTTTTATCAATTTAACCATTTACGAAATAAAATATTAATTATAAGAAAATTGAATACTTTCATTTCATAAAATTTGGGGTTTTACAATCTCCCCTCCTTATGAAATTTCACCCTCGAAATTTACATACCTGGTAGTTCGAAGAGATGAGAATACCTTGCTTCCTTTTCGGATTGTACCTTTCCGATTTATTTCCTCTGTATCATGATTTTCCCACTGCTCATCTCCTGTATTTCAAATATCATTCTAGAATATATCTTCAAAACAAAGGTTAATTGACATATCATAATTTGTCAACTTATCAAGTAAACAATTTCAGCTTAGGTAAGTCACACACTAGCGAAGTATATTACTCGTCCCTCCCCTCCTAGTTCTAGACTCATATCTCCGCTAGCGACCATATTCCTAAGCTCTGATACCATTTGTGACGCCCCCAAAATAGGTATACATCACCCATTCTGAGTCGCCAGATATCACACTATAAAAATCATTTACAAACTTCATTTATACAACTGTTGAACTGTCGTAAATGTAGAGAATCGACCACACCACGCTTAAACCGTGAGTTTTAATACAAATGTATGTAACTCTCATGGTGCCTCGACCACAACCTTACAAAGGTAATTTATATAAAAGTCTTGTCAAAAACCTGCTTTTAGAAATTAAAATCTTTAGGAAGTGCTCAAGGAAACCTTCGTATATGGGAGGCCATGCGCCTCAGGTTATGATAGATATCATATGTCCACGTAATTATCCTTGGTTGACCTAATAGACCCCAAAGAAAAACGAGAAGATTACTATTATGTTCTTTCCAATAGTGAGTCTTCTCTTGACATATAACTATCTCCACTGTCTGCAATTGAAAATTATATTTCAACCAAACTGCAAGATCATATAGGTAGTGCTCGTAGATATACTCAGTAAGTGGATTTGCACAACCCTGTCTTATGAAAACACGAGGTTGTATGTCATTAGACATCTTGTATGATAGTGGCAAAACACCCTTCCAAAGTTGGGTTCACCTCACCCTATTCGATTCACCAAAATTCAATATCAAATGACGTATACAATACGAAACACTTATCTAAAGTTCTCAATAAAATTATTTCCATACTACTTAGGGAGAACCTCAATAGCTATAGACCACCGTTCTATTCTCCTGTCACCCCCGCTTGACCCAGCTACACTCTTATTACCTGAAAGGAATTTTGAAGCAAAAAGGGTGAGCACAACTAGCCCATTAAAGAATATCATGACTAAGGATAATTTACATCATCAATAGCCTTCATTAGTAATAAATCAGAGATAGAACATATGGTAGATGATAAAAATTTTCAACTATAGTTGCAGCGGAACGAACAATCCATTAGAAGAGTCAAATAGACCATCAGATCTATTATCTTCTCCATGTTAAAAGTCCACCAATAATGTTTTATCCTCGTAACATCAATCAACAATTCCCCGCCCACAATCATATGAATAACTCATAATCATAATTGTGATTCTAAATTCCTCTTCGCACCCGTGACTTAAGATAATTTTCATTAGCTATCTTCACCTGAAACATCAAAAATCATAGTTATACCAAATCACAATTCCTGCTCATAATTATACTAATAAATTCATCTTTGCACTACGGCCAAAGATATTCATTAACAATTCATCTTTGCACACTAAAGCCAATGACATACTCATCGTATTTTAGAAGAGTTCAATAGAGCATGATATCTACTATCTTTTACGAATTAAAAGTGTATAATCAATATTTTATCGCTAAGACTCAGCTTAATAAATAATCCACACCATCGAATCATCCATGCATAGCTAAGGATATTTATGTAATCATCAATGGTCATTATTATACCGAATAATCCTTGGTTATAATCATACCAATAACTGTCCATCAATGCACTACGGGCCAATGATGACTTTTACCGCATCATCTATAACATTACGGGTCATGATTATACCGAATGATCCCTGGTCATAATCATACCAATAAACAGCTCATAAAGGCACATAAGCCAAAGATACTCATCAATCAATAGTTCATCTTTGCACGTAAGCCAAAGATATACAACTGTAAAACCAATAATCAACACGTAAGCTAAAGATATACAACTGTAAAACTAATAATCAACAGTTCATCTTTGCACGTAAGCCAAAGATGACTTTCATCATAATATATGCATGAGGATGATGACAATGATATAAGCATTAATCAAACGAAATCAAAGATAAATATTAAAGACTTTAAATTTATCCAGAGTTTAAAAATATCCAAATTGTCAACATGATACTGCTTTGTGGAGTATAATTCAAGAATAATATTCATGTACAAAAAATAATTTGGACAGAAAAGAAATATATTTTTCAAGTAAATAGTACCCCGCAATAGTACCCTATGAATAGTACTTCTGGAATAGTACCTTGTGAATAGTACCTCGACATGAAAAGTACCCCAAATACCAGAGTAGATAATATTCGGGTGAATAGTAATTTGTTGAATAGTAACCCGTGAATAGTAACTTGTGAATAGTACTCCGATACGAAAAGTGCCCCGAATACCCGAGTGAATAATACTAGAGTGAATAGTAACCGGGTGAATAGTAACCTATGAATAGTAACTCGTAAAAAAAACCAAAGAAAATGATATTCCATGATGAGTACAAAAGAAATGATATCTCATACTAGTATAATAGAATATACGAAACTGCAAATGGATTTTCACCCGCCATGCGGTAATCCACGTAGACATATATCTCCTTTCCACAATTTAATAAAGAATGAATACAAAGGATCATTCACCATGCATGCGGTAGTCCACACAGACAGGTTATTCCAACAGAATAATAAAGAATGGAATAACAAAAGAATTCACCAGGCATGCGATAGACCGCATGCATAAAGTTATTCAATAGAATAATAAATAATGGAACCAGTCATGCGTAATCCACATGCATGTGATATTCCAAATGTAATAATAAAGAATGGAACTGTGTAATGCGTAATCCGCATGCATGTGATATTCCAATAGAATAATAACGAATGGAACTAAGTCATGTGTAGTCCGCACAGATAGGATATTCCAACAAAATAATAAAGAATGGAATAACAGAAGAATTTCACCATGTATGCGGTGAGATTCATGATAGACAAAAGTTATTCCAACATAATAATAAAGAATGGAATAACAACCCTTACGAGAATTGAAAGAAAATAACTCTCTTCATGAATACGAAAGAATAATACCCCTTACACAATAATGATATCCCTTACCTTAGAAGAAAATTGGATACTGGAATAGTGAGGTAGCAGATTTCTCTTCTTCTTTCTCTCTATAATTTCTCTCTATAATAATTGCTCTATAGCTTTAGTGAATTGGTAAAAAATAATGAAGGAATGAGCTTCTATTTATAGGAAAATATAGTTTTAATAATTGCACATTTTGGGGCTCAAAATATTACAGTATAATACCTTCTTCTTTTCCTTCATTTTTAATTTAGTCCTGCAAGTATTATCAAACTTGCACCAGCTCCCCTAATAGTAAATCATGTGAATCAATAGTAAATCATGTGACTCAATAGTTCTAATCATGTGAAAAAAACAATTATAGTATAGTACCTTCAACTATACCTCCATTTCTAATTTAGTCATGCAAGTATTATCAATCTTGCACCAACTCCCTTAATAGTAAATAAATGTGAAGCAATAGTACACACATGTGAACAAATAGTTATAATCATGTGAATCAATAGCAATTAATTGCTCATTTATCAGGTTAATTATCCGATTGGTCAATATAACCTCTAGACATCAATTATTATCGAAATAAATGTCGATTTCCACTAACACTAATAATTCCAACACAATGGAACTATCAATTTTATCTTTAATCAACATGAACTTATTCATCATTAATATTATAAATCACAATATTTAACAACCGTGTCGCTCCTGTGAAAGAGGGGCTTTTCGATAAGGATTTCTCCTTATTGGCGCGCAATTAGGTGAACAAACCTCTCCTTGACAGAACTTCTAGACATTGTCAATATTGCAAATAATAATATGAATAACTTTGTCGTCTCAATTATTGATTTAATAATATAACATATTATGCAGATGATACTGTGACAATAATTGAATCAATAATATGAGAGATATGATGCAGCAATTACTGTAGCAATAATTGAGTATAACTGAGTGACTTCTTACGTAAGCATCAATAATCTATACCGTTGTGCTACTATGCAACCACGCGTACTACTGTACTTTTACTACCGGGCAGTTCAAAAATTTTAACGGTAACACTTTTGCCGTTATTTCTATAAAAAGATAATTATGTCATTTTCTAACTACAACAATACTTCCGTTGTGGGGTCCAACAATGATTATGCCGTCATACGGATATTCTCCGATAAAAAGAATATTCCCCGACCAATTGAATATTTTATAACAATTTGGTTAATTTGCAAAATTTTCACATATCACCCCTAACTTTAACCTTTTATCAATTTAACCATTTATGAAATAAAATATTAATTATAAGAAAATTGAATACTTTCATTTCATAAAATTTGGGGTTTTACAGTGGGTACCAGCGGTAACCGAATTAAGAGAAGAGATTTTGCACGAGGCTCATAATACAACGTATTCTGTTCATCCAAGAGGCACTAAGATGTACTGAGACTTGAGGCAACAGTTTTGGTGGCCCAATTTGAAATGGGAAGTCGCAGAGTGCGTTAGTAGATGTTTGACTTGCCAACGCGTAAAATTAGAGCATCAGCAGTCAAGTGGTTTACTACAACTGTTGGAAATACCAGAGTTGAAATGGGAGCATATTACGATGGATTTCATGGTAGGACTTCCAGTTACGCAGAAAGGTTATGATGCCATTTGGGTTATCGTGGATATACTTACAAAAACCGCACATTTTCTATCGATCAAGATCCATTACTGCTTTAAATCGGTTAATGAAGTGCATGCGTAAAGGAGATTGTTTCACGACATGGAGTGCCGGTGTCAATTATCCTTGATCGAGACCCGCGCTTCAAGTCCAAATTCTGGAAAAGCTTGCAAGAAAGAATGGGAACACAGTTAAGGTTAAGTACCGCTTATCACCCTCAGACAGATGGACAGAGTGAGCAAACAATACAAACGTTGGAGGACATGCTTAGGACTTGCGTGATGGACTTCAAAGGAAATTGGGACGACCACCTACCCTTAGTCGAATTTGTGTATAATAATAGTTACCATGCAAGTATTGGCATGCCACCGTACAAAGATCTTTACAGAAGAAAGTATAGAACGCAATTATGTTGAGACGAAGTCGGAGAGCGATGAATACTCGGGCCAGAGTTAGTACAATACACCACAGACGTGGTGACAGTGTTAAGAGCCAGACTAGTAGCAGCTCAAGATCGTCAGAAGAAGTACGCAGATTTACATCGGCAGGACCGAGATTTTAAAGTCAGTAGTTTCGTATTCTTGAAGGTATCTCCATGGAAGGGAAATATTCATTTCGGTAAGAAAGGAAAACTGAGTCCAAGATTCATAGGACCATTCAAGATATTAAAACGAGTGGGCGAAGTGGCGTACAAAGTTACATTACCACCCGAGTTGGAGCACATCCATAACGTCTTCCATATTTCCGTGTTACGACCATACAAGGTTGACTACAAGCATGTGATTTCTTATGAACCCATTCAAGTGGAGAAGAACTTAGCATACGAAGAAATTCCTGTCCAAATTCTAGATAGAAAGGAGCAAACTTTAAGGAACAAAGTCATTTCTTCTGTAAAAGTACTTTAGCGTAACCACGATGTCGAGGAGGCTACGTGGGAGTTAGAAGACAGGATGATGAGGGATTATCCCCATCTATTTGTGTAACTTTGTACCAATTCCGAGGATAGAATTTTTATAAGGGGGTAGGATGTAAGAACCGAGAAAATAATTATTTAATAAATATATATTTATTTGAATATAAATATTGAGGTGTTGTAAGATGAGTAATTCAATTAGTGTAAAATTGAAGTTGTATGAGGATTGAGAATTTAGAAATGCCTTGTGTGGCATGAGAAGGGAATTTAAGTGGTTAAACTAAGAGAAAGATTAATTTCATATAATTATGTGATCCCATATAAGGAATACACTCTTAAACTAGTAATATCACCAATATGACAGTTAATTCAGGTCGTGTAAAACTAGTGTGGCGATGGATATTGAAAATTTGGTTCAATTTAGCCTTTGCTAATCGCTTAAGTGCAGTCAATTGTGTGCCTCCCAAAGAAGATAAACCGCACAACAAGGCCAAATGATCGATTTGAGATAATTAGTTTTCTACTGTAGAAATAAATGGAACACTTTTGATATATGTGTGGCATTAATAAATCATAGGATAAAAGTACATTATGTTGATATGAGGTACCAAGTAGTACAGTGAAATCATATGTAATTGTAATACATAAATAATTAACTACCTTTGTATTCTAGAAACTGGGAAAGGAATTACGTGTGTAAATTGAACAGTTAATATTAAATAATGTTATTATGTGGTTATGTGTGTAGTAAGAATAATTATGAGAGGTACCCGGACAATAATTCCTAACTGCGTTATTTTATTGTGCGTATTTAATGTACTTGGACTATATGATGTGAGTACATAAGTAATTTCTAATTTTTTCTAATATAGTAACACTTGGACATTAGAACCCATTTTTGGATAATAAAGTAACTGAATTGAACTAAGCTAAGCTTGTTGCTGAGAATGGATTTTTGTCCCAAAATGAGTGACCCTCCTAGTACATGAACAGTGGGCTATTCTCTATTGCGTGAAACTCAGCAAATCAAAAAAGGATAGAGTTGTGTAGTGATGATGGCTGGGAAATGGTAGTTGAACCACTCTTGATTAACCATTGTGTTTTCCTTCAACACCATGGATCCTAAATTAATACCCAGTCCAAGTTCCTTTTATAAATAGCAGACCAAATTTTTAGTTTGTGTTGCTTGGAAATTATCTGATAATTCTAAATTGAGAGTTCTAAGTTGCTGAGCCATTATAGAAGTATACTCAGTGTGTAAGGAGTCCAATCCAAGCTTAAGGAGGTATAAATTGTAATTATGTTCTTGAATTGGGTCTTGTTTAGTTCTTGAAATTACTTGAAATTCTTTGTCAATCAAGATAAATTAACATGCTATATAATGTGTTTAAGAAGTATATTTACATGTATGAACTCTTTAATGATGGTTTGGCGCAAGTTTAAAATAATAGGAATCAAGTTGGGTGATACTCTGCAAAACATAGTCTGTAACTACTTCTGGTTCCGGCATGGCACAACTGCGCCCTGTCTATACTAGGGTGCAGCACAGCTGCGTCGTACCTCAAAATTAGTTGTTGGTTTTGTTTATGCTATGTGTTGAGAACCTGATATCATGACTTAGATATATACCTAAAAATGGGTGTAGTATGAGATATAAAGTTTTCTTGTGTAGTACGAAGTGATCAACAAGATTTAGTAAGAGATTTGTAACGAAAACTTAAAGTTTTGAAAACAAACTTTGATGTAATACTTGTCCTACAAGTTCTGAACTTTGTGATTCATACGCATGATTGATTTCAATTATATAAGTATATTAACCTAATGTGAGCATGTTTTACTAGATTAACATACATGATTAATGAAAGTGTATAGTTTAAAATGAATTTAGCACTTTAGAAATGAATTTGATATGTATGTATGCCATGTTTATATACTGACTTTGCAAGCATGTTGGTATGGTTTAGAAATGCATAAATAACCCATTAACTTGTGTTTATATAATTCGTAAGGAAGCATGAACATGTTGGACTTATTAGTAAGCTTTACTAATGAAAATACGAACTTTGAACGTGAATGTTAACATGCTACTTTGAGAGTTAGAATTTGACATTTATGAACATGTTTGATGATACTTTTAGACTTGCTAATGTATCATACATATATGCCTACTATGTTAGGAGTTGTGAAATCAAGTTAAGACTAAATAAAGCATAATAATTAAAATAATTACATGTACGCAATATGAATACTCATAAGCATGCCTAATATGAGTTATATGACTACCTTATATGATCAAAAAGCAAGCATGTTGGACTTTGTGGTTTCATGGCCTTAACTTGTTGAAATGTTCAACTTAGAACCAAATTATGAAAGAAGGGACCTAGATTGACTTGAGAAAAATGAAAGGACCTTCAACATGATAATATATATTATGCATAAATGTTGTGTTCATGCCGGATAGAAACCATAAGGAAGCTTGACTTAGCCTTGGCTTGGCGAGGAGGGTCGTAGTCGCTACCTAGCCCTAAACTTAGCCTGGCAAGTATTCACTTACACGAATCGTAAGTCATGTAATTTGATAATCTGATTTTGAACAGTTAGCGTATATGATGCCTACATTGCTAGAAATGGCTTACGCCCTACTGATACATGTATATATGTGATGATTAAGTAATAAGATAATGTTTGCCTTATATAATGAAAATCCATGAATAAAAAGGTCTTAACCTTGAGCATTGTAAATTTGCTTATGAAGTAACTAGGTACTTGATTTCGTGATAAACCTATAAGCTGATTTTGTACCATATGTGCATACTTGAATCATGTCAAGCTTGAATCCTATACTTATAATACATTATAAATAGGAGTCAAAAGTGTTGATTTCTTAATGTGGATAAACTACGCTTAAGGCAAGTATCCTAAACCCTTGCATTACTTTATTCAATGAATATCGTAAGCAAGTCTCTAAACCTCATCTCTTAGAATGCAAGTTATCTTACTTACTCGTCTAATTGAGCTAGTATGTTTAAACTTTTGTGAAAACTATTATTCATGTTGAACTTGGTATTGTTCTTGAATATTGTGAAAGTGTCTATGCCATTTGATTCGGCTAGACTATATGCATGTTTATAAAACTGTCCAAACCAATTGACAAGTGTGAAAATCTTAAAAACTGAGTTGAACAACCCTTACGGTAAGGGGAGTGTATATTGTTGGAAGCCCCAACACACGCGTGAATATTACTGTGGTGTTATGCATAACATAGAGTATTGTAGACTGATCATCTATCGTATTTAATTCTTTTGGGTTATTAGTTTAATATCGGTAATTCTAGTATATGTTCAATAGTCCTTAGTGACTGCTCAATATAAATTATTTTATCCAGTTGGATACGTTGATAGTCTTTGAATTCATATATATCTTTTGATCTATATTGAACAATCATTTCATATTCCAAAGATTGGATTCAGGAATTATTGATACTCATTGTTCATGATATTGTTCTAAGACTCTGAACTATCTTGGAGACTATACTTTGATATTTCATACTCATGATATAATACTCATTTCCCTTGTTGTATATTACTTGCTGGGCAATTTGTGCTCATTCTTGCTTATTTAAAACCTTTCAGCTAAGGAGGAACAGGGAAGTGTCTCTGGGAAAGACAAGGGCAAGGGCAAGGCTACCGACTAGCTTGTTCCTTTATGTTTAAAAATTGTTATGTTGTATTAAGACTGTCTTCAGACTATGTTTAAGTATAAGTAGGATTATGTAATAAGTCTTTATTCGATATTATTATGTAATCTATTAAGTACTGTAGGTTGCGAGATTTGGGAGAATAATTATAATAAATCATTGTATATTATTCTAGATTAGATCTTCCGCTGTGAAATGTGAAATTTTAGTTATTATTGTATGAAATGAGCACGTGACAAACCGAATTCGAGTGACCAAGTGGCGGTTCGAATTTGGGGGTGTCACAGGTTTTACAGTTGTATATCTTTGGCCAGTAGTGCAAAGAGGCCAAAGATGGACTGTTGATTATTAGTTTTACAGTTGTATATCTTTGGCCTGTAGTGCAAAGATGGACTGTTGATTATTGGTTTTACAGTTGTATGTCTTTGGCCCGTAGTGCAAAGATGGACTATTGATTATTGGTTTTATAGTTGTATGTCTTTGGCTGTAGTGTAAAGATGAACTATTAATTGGCATGACTATTGATGTTACAATTGAATATCTTTGGCCTGGAGTGCAAAGATGAATTTAATGGCATAATTATAAACATGAACTGTTAATTGGTATAACCATGATCTTTGGTATTTAAGGTAAAGAAAGGTGGTGAAAGTTCTCTTTATCTTGGGTACAATGAAGAACTATTGATTGGTGTTACATGAATAAAATATTGATGATGGACTTTTAATTTGGAGAAGATAGCAGACATTATGTTCTACTTGACTCTCCTAATGGATTGTTGATTCCGCTGTAATTATGGTTTAAAACTTTTATCATCTACCATATGTTCTAACTATTTGATTTATTACTGATGAAGGCTATTGATGATTTAATTATCTTAAGTCATGATATTCTTTACTGGGCTATTTGTGCTCACCTTTTTATTTCACAATTCCTTTCAGGAAATAAAAGTGTAGCTGGGACTAACAGAGAGAACATGGGTATAAAGTGGTGTTTCAAATTAGTCACAATCCTTATCAAGTTATAAAATAATGTGGCATAATAATTGTATTGAGAACTTAAAATGTGTGTGATGTATTTTATACATCATTTAATAGTTGATTTTGGTGAACCAAATAGGGTGATGCATGCGAACTTGAATTTGAAAGCATAAAAAATGCACTCCATTAGAATGAGGAGGACATAAATCTTCTCGTGTTCCTTTAAGGACTTCAAATATTTGCTGCTATATTTTATATGGCATTGTAATAATTTGAGTATGAATATTATCGTATTATATTCGTTATAATATTTGTATTGAAACTCACAGTATATGTGTCGTCATATTTTGCACGACAATTCAATTGTTGTAATAGGAAAGTTCGCATCAGTGTTGTTGTTTTTGGCTACTCAGAATGGGTTGTGTGGACCTATTTTGGGGGAGTCACGACATATAATGTTGACGATTTAAAAAGATTTCATTTTTTATTGGTCCTAATTAGACAGAGCCGCCAGTTGATATGAGTTAAATGGTTGTATCAACTCAACCGAGTTTTGAAAGGTTTTGCAATATGGCCCAATATTGGACTATGTTTAATTGATTTTGGAAATCGAGATTCATAGAGTTGGGGGGATTGATTAAGCGGGGGGGAAGGTGTTAGGCACCCCCGACTTCTATAAAACACGGTTACCGCGCTTTTTATTCCCTAGTTTGTGTGTATGTGTGTGTATTGTCGACGTCGAGAAAAATTTTACTCTTTTCTTTTCTACCCTTTATGTTCTCTATTTTGTTGAGTTTTGTTTGAAAAGGCGAGTTTGAAAAGAGTCCGACATAAAAATGTCGACGATTTGAAAATCAGAGTCACCAGTTGGTAGATTTAAAATGGTTGCACCAACTCAACCGATTTTGAAAAGGTTTACACAAAGGCTCAATGGTTGGACTCTGTTTAACAGGCCTTGGAAATTGAGATTCATAGAGTTTGGGGGCTTGATTAAGTGGGGGAAGGTGTTAGGCACCCCCTAACTTTCGTGAAAATACGGTTATCACAACTTTTTAATTCCCTAATTAATCTGAATGTGTGTGTGTGTGTGTGTTTGTGTTTATTGGGCCTAAGTGTAGTTATCTAGAAGTAGTGCTATGCTTCATTTGCACCTATATACAAAGGGTTTGATTTGTAAAAAAGTTCAATTGTAAGCAATGTAGACACTCAAAATTTTATATTCCTGTTACTAACCTTGCAGGAGGGCAAAATCGTCTTCCAGAGATAACCCTAGAAGTCAAATCAGCTCAACCCCGGAGACAACCCCGGTAGATACAGTTTTCAATCTCGGAGACAACTCCGAGATACTGAGTTTCAATCCCGGAGACAACCCCGGGATACTCAGTTTTAACCTCTGAGACAACCCCGAGGGATGCAGTTCCAGTTCCAGAGATAACCCCGAAAAAGTCAGTTCCAGCCTCAGAGATAACCCTGAGGCACTCAGTTCCAACCCTGGAGAAAACCCCGGGAGGTCAGGCACACCTCAGAGACAACCCTGAGGACATTTAGCACTCACACTAGCCCAATCTCAGAGATAACCCTGAGTAACGACTGCTACATCTGAGCAAAGCCGGAGATAACCTCGATGAGGGGCAAAATCATCATTTACCACCTTGATACTACATTCACGTCATCTCAACAACATTCAAATCCACACTGCATACAGCAGTGTCCCACAAGAACCATAGCTCAAATCCCGAGTGACTACTACACAAGACAACACATCGGATATAATTTGAAGACTTGAAGATCTGGTCATGGACCCAACTTCTCGACTTCGTACAACCTCTTATCCCATGTCATTGTGTAGCTCTCAACAACAGTATTCTGGAAAAGTACAACACTTCTCAATTGGATTCCCGATTGAAAGTTATGAAGGTTCGAGCAAACAACGCATTGCACGAGTGCACGTACTTCGAGATGATGGGACCCGCATGGCCTGGGGCAACCCGGGAAGCCACAGGTAGACCCGCGACCATCAGGTCTATAAATAAAGGCCTTTGGTTGGTCATTTGAAGAAAAAAATAGAGAGGAAACTTTGTCCATTTCACTCTGTATACACTTCTATAGTGCTTCAAATTGAGTGCTTCTTTGGATAGAGAGGAAACTTGTGAGCTCGTGTTTTACAACATAATGAAATTTAACCGGTGGAAACCGAGTTTTTAGGTGTCAAAAGCTATCTGAAGTCTTCTTGGCAACCCACTGTAAGATATTTCAGATTTTAAATCTTTTTATCACTTTTATACATACATATCTACTAACGTTAAGAGTCGCGTTGTGTGGGTATACCCGGATCGTCGATCCCTGGCTTTTTATTGCTTATATATATATATATATATATATATATATATATCTAAAGAGAGAGAGAGAGTCCGGATCTTAAGCTCACCCCTTATCCAACTCACCCGAGCTCACACCCCCTTTAGCGACGGACCCGGCGACGGTTATGTCATACAACCGTCGTCTATAATTTTAGCGAGGGACAACATATATCGTCGCTAAAAATGTAGACAACGGTTGTATGACCGAACCGTCGCGGGGTCCATCGCTAAAGGTGGGGTGAGCTCGGGTGAGTTGGATAAGGGGTGAGCTTAAGATTCGGACCGTATATATATATAGGGTCCGGATCCAGTCCGGGATCCCGGATTTTATAAAATACGGACCTTTTTTTTTTTGCTTTTTTTTTAAAACAACTAAAAAAAAGTTTAATATTTTATGGGCTGGATTTTTACATATCTGATGTTTTGGGTGTGATTTGGATACATATAACAAAACATGAATATGCATACATATGTTTTGTTATATGTATCCAAATCACACCCAAAACACTGTATTATGTAAAAATTCCAGTTCCATAATTTTATTTTTATTTTTTTTGTTGTTTTAAAAAAAAGCAAAATAAATAAATTAATTAAAAGTCCGTATTTTAAGCTTGTCCGGGAGTCCGGACAGGATCCTTATCATATATATGGTATGGATTTTAACCTCACCCCTTATTTAGCTCACCTTGCTCACCCCCCTTTAGCGACGGACCGGGCGATGATTCGGTCCATCGCTATATGTAAAACCGTCGACTTATGTTGTCCGTCGTTAAAAGTTAAGACGGCGGTTTTACATATAGCAACAGAGATCAATCGTCGTGGGTCCATCGCTAAAGGGAGGTGAGCAAGGTGAGCTAGATAAAGGTGAGCTTAAGATCCGGGTATATATATATATATATATATATATATATATATATATATAACTATTATTTATCCTCATGGGCAAAATAAAGCTATTTCTCACTTTGACCGGTTCATGGTGACTAAACTGAAACCGATGAAGCTAAAATAGTTTAGATTTATTCAAATCTAGTTCTTGTTTTGGCTTTTGTACATATTGTTTGTTCATGTGAGCCTAGGAATCATGTGATCACAGATTCAGTTCCTGAATCTAGATTCGGTTCCCGTGATGGACATTTTCAGCTGCAGCCAACTTGTAAATTATTCACTGCTATGTATCTTATTTTCTTAGAGTACTTTCATGCCCATAAGGAGTTCGACACAGCTATGTATCTTATTTTCTCGAAGATGCCTTGCATCTCAAAAATAAAAGCAATCAAGCCGAAAACATAATAAAATGGAAGTATCAAAGGCCTCAATTACTATTGAGCATAAGGGTTTGAAAAACCTATTTTACAAAACATCACTATTATATCTTGTTAAAATTTAACTTTTATACAAAAGTCAAACCTTTTGTATATAGGTGCAAACGAGGCATAACACTACTTCCAAACAACTGGACATAGACCTAGCACAGACACATACACACATGTACATAGATAAAAGTTTTAAAATGAAAAGTGGCAGTAATTGTGTTATCACGGAAGTCGGGGGGTGCCTAACACCTTCCCTCTGCTTAATCAAGCCCCCAGACCCTAACGAATTTTGGTTTTGCAGACTAGTTAAATAGTGTCATATCGCTAGGTCTTTGTGCAAACCCTTTCTCGATTGAGTTAGTACAACCATTTAAAAATAATCAATCGGGGACTGTTACAGTCAAATCTTCGACATATACATGTCAGAACTTTTCAAACTTGTTTTTTCAAACAAATCTCACTTAACATGAGAACACCAAAAGATAAGAACAGAAAGGGACAAATAAAAATCCCGACGTCGAAAGGTGGCGACTCTACTGGGGACTCCAGTAAGAGGGCTTAAGCCGCTATTCAATCTTTTCAAAACAAAACTTTATCTGCTTACTTGTGAATACTGTATTTACATTTGAATGAATGTATATTAGGTACTTTTGAGTTTGATAATTTGCAAATTCTAATCTAGTTTGTTTGGTTTTTATGTGTTTTCATTATATTATTGTGTAATGTAGTCTTATATATCTTTTATGTATTTTTGTATTAGTTTTATGTGTTTTTAATTTGTTTTGTAGAAATTGGATGGAATGTCATTTGGATCGATGGTTCGAATCGCTAAATTCACATTTTCGGTTTGCCATTGACATAGCAGTCCCGTCAAGCCCAATTTTGACCATACTCCAGCCATTATCTGTCCAAACTCCAAGATTAAAAGTTGTAGATCAACGTCTCCTCTTTCCGGATCATCTTGAATCGCATCAATCGGAGTTTGGATGCGAGAGTTATGGTCATTTTCCCAACGGGTGTCAATTCTGGAAACTACCAATTCCCATTTGCATAGCAGTCACTTCAAGGAAAATTTGAACATTTCTCCATCCATTATTTCGAAGAACTCAAAGAATAAAAGTTGTATATCTATGTCTCCTTTTTCCGGATCATCTTCAATCATCAAAATCGAAGTTCGTATAAAGAAGTTATGGCCATTTTCCCAACAGATATCGAAGCAGAAAATTACCCGTACTGCAAAGATGCCTCGCTAGTGTATTTCTTGTACTGCATATTACCACAAGCAAAGAGCTTCGAGACCCTTTTAAGAACTGTAACGCCCCCTTTAAGCCAAATCAAGGTGCTGCAGCACCAGGCACGGATTTTTGTTAGATTTTAGCTATTAAATACTTAACCTAATGACCCAATGAACCATATCTTTCATTATAACTTGCAACCTAGAGGGAGAAAAGAGAGAGGAGATGGAAGAGCTTGGAGAAGGAAGGCCATGGCCTTGTGCCATGGTTGTTCAACAAGATTGGAAGTGCATCAATGGTGAGCTTTATCTAGAAACTAAGGGGAAGCCATTCATTTTCTTTCTTTTTACTCTAGCGGCTAGAACTCATGCTTGGGGATCTAGTGCACAAACACTTGTAACACCAATAGAGGCAAGGAATTGAACAAAGTTTCTAACTTTTCTTTGATACTTGTATTATCCATGGATGATTACCTATTATTTGGAATAGTTTGATTTATTTGTTATAAATTAAACTTCTAATTTGCTTTCCTTTTGATTGGTGTCATACGAATTGGTTCTTTATATTTCGTGCTTATGTTTAATTGCTAAGTAATTGGTAATTAGTGTGGTAATCTATTTGAAATTGGAAAATGGATTGTGGATCTAGATCAAAAATATAAGGGCATGTGATTATGTTATACATAATTTGTGTATTGTCAATTCATAGTTGCCGTCGTGATCATAAGGAGAGTTAAGAGATTTGAACAAAGTGATGCACGCCAAGTGTTTGACAAAATGCTTGTGTGTGGATATTGTGTTCTTAGCTCTGTATCTATCTATCTATGTTTTTTTCTGTTATTTTGATTAATTGTAATCATAATTTATCTTTTTAATCAGTTGTTTAAATAAGATTGAGGTGATATAAAGTCGATACTTGGTAACTATTAGTGATAATTCCTCGTGGGTTCGACAACTCTTTTATCATTATATTACTTGTTGACCGCGTATACTTGCGCGTGTTTATCGGTTGCGAAATCGACTAACAAGTTTTTGCCAAAAACTTGTTGGTCGAAAAACAGATCACTAAACACGCGTAAGTATACGCGGTCTAACAAGTAATACAGTGATAAGGAAAGTGTCGTACCCACGAGGAACTATCACTAATATTTACCAAATACCGACTTTGTATCGCTTAAATCTTATTCAAACATCAGATTAATAGAAGTGTGATTGATCTAGTTATAACTAATTATCAAAATAACTAAATGGATAACGAATGGTATCGAAGAAACTACAAGCTAAGGTCATAACTTCACCCCACACTAGCATTCTGTCTCTATCAAACTTCCTACCCTTCTCTCTTTGGTCTTAGTGGTCACGACAGTTTGTCGATCGAGAACACACAAGTGCTCATACACCTGTGTTTAGGTATGTACAAACATATCCTCTCTAGATCCACCCGATAGGGAATAGAACAGAGAAGAACATCCAAGCTAGGTGATAATCCTACACGTCTATGTGAATTAACCATGTCAAGGATTTAAAGCTTAAGTTCTTAAATAGGCCACATGTGGTGCATAGATATATGTCTAATCTACACACAACTTATGTCGTCGAAACAAGTCGATAACTCATAATCACATGCCAATATATTAAGGTGTAAATCTACAATCCCTCTTTCAACATCATATAGATTACCAAAATCATCACTAATGTCTTAGCAAGAATCATGAAGCATGAATATATTAAACCAAACCATATGGTGACAACCAAAGAAATAGGACAATCAATTCAAATTAACAAATGGATCCATTATAACCTTAGAGCCAATACTTAGTTCATAGCTCTTGAAAAAAATATAAGTAGCAATAAAGACAACATTTATGGATTACAAAATCAAAGGAAACAGATGGCTAAGAATAAACTCTATCAAAGCTCTTCAGTCTCCAAGAATTCCACTATGTTCAAGCTTTTCAATCCGTATTTCTCACTGATCTTGGTGCTTAAAGGAATTCCAAACTTCTCCCTATTCTAGCTAAACTATATTTACAGACATTACCTAAGAGATAGAGAGAGAAATTACAAAAAAACGAGAGAGAGACTATCCCAGAGGGAGAGATAATCGATTATATTCACAGAGGCTAGCTTAGGGTGGCCAAATCCAGCCCTGCACTGCCTAGGAACCAGAGGTGGCGCTGCAGCGTGAGGAATAGAGCTTAGGGTGGCATTGCAACGCCACGTTAGCACCAAAAACACCGGAGGTCATGCTATAACGCGAGTTCATGAAGGAACTGTGGCGCTGTAGTGCCATGCTGACATCATCGTTGATCAGGTTGGGGCACCATGCTGACATCATCGTTGATCGGGGTTGAAGTATTTGCATCGCTGTGTTTAAACTGGCATTGGTAAATTAGCTATGATTTTGGTAGTAGTAAAATTGACCGTTTTACCCCTTGAAAGCTAGAAAAGACCTATTAAGCCCTGCAACACATCAATTAAGTAAAATAATACTATAATTATATAAGAGCTATATAAAATCTATGAAGATCAAGAAACTATTTAAGCAATAAAGGATCCGATTCGCGGGTATAAATCCCACTCATCAGTAATCATCAAATAAATTGTTATACTAATATCTTGAAATTTGTAATATATAGATGGCTTCTTAAGCAGCGCAAAAAAAGTGCGGCTTGGGTAGGGGGCCTAATCATGTGCCAAAGGCCCCTAGTAATCCGGTTGATCGGATTCTTATTCAGATTCGTTCTCCTCCGAACAACACATGCGTCCCCATCATTTATATATAAGCATTTTAGATTCCATTGTTGCAGATATATAATTAATGTAAATTGCTTTAAATATTATAATATATCTACTTATCTTTAATGTAAATTATTATACATTATAGTGATTTTCCAGATAACATGATCGTCATGTGCATTTCACAGTTGTGTTTACAGAATTGGCCCACACCTGTGATTACGTGGGCAAGCACACCTATCGCCCACAAGAATGCAGTTTGGGCTGAATTTCAGGTATATTTTTTTAATTATGACAAATAATATAATTATCTAAGGAAAATTGTTTAGTAGTGTTGAATTATATGTTAATTGTACCGTTTTAATATTATTATTGTTGTTTTATTTGTAGAAGAGGTATAGATGGGAGGACGCGTAGGCTTCAGTGATACAGACACTATTCTGGCAGAAGTGCGTCGTCTGCACCAAAGATAATTCTAACAAAGAACGAAAAAAAGCCCTACACAATGCATCGATCGACCATCCAGGCCAAGGAGAGGAGTACATGCACAAGCATAACCCTTGGTGGTGCGCCCAATCCATATGGGCTGAGATGTGTGCCCAATGAAGAGCTGAGAGCTGGGTCAAAAGACGCAATAATGCCGCCACTAACAGATCCTCGGGTGTACCTGATGGCGAAAAGGCAAAAAGAACCTACAGGGGTGGCAGTATATCACAGTTGCAGCATGTGATGCCCCCAAATCCGGGTATCTTCCAACCCGACAGATGGTGCTACACGGTACTACCATTCACACATACATTCAATTGAAAAGCCTCAATAGAACGAATATGTCTTCTATATATTCAAAATAATATTAACACTCCCCATATTCTTTATAACCATTACATTTGTTCTTGTTGTAATATCAAATTATATTACAACATTAAACTTATACTATTACATAAGTATTCTACGGTTTTGTCTTCGCTTTGCCCTTATCCTTGCCGGAGCCTTCAGTCCGTTCGATCTTAGCTGTCTTCATATGGCTTAAGCAAGAGTGAGCATGACTAGCTCAGCAAGTGTGACAATTCAAATAAACAACATGCTTGAAACATAAGAATCATATATCTTCGATAACTGAACAATAGTTACGAAGTACTATCGATAATTTAAAATAGCACTTCTTTTCATTCAAAACATTTTACAACAACAATATTCAGTAAAACATTTATTCCGGCCCAAGACCTTGATCATTTCATACTTTATTTGAAAAGGACATCCTGACACTAAGTCCGTAAGTCCGACATTTCTTACGAGCACTAGGTGATCAGCCTATAGTACTCTATGTTGATCAACACTACATTCATTAAACCTATGTACGTTTAAGTTATCGTAATCTCACGTGCCTGTCGTTTGACGACAAAATATTTTTATCATACTCAGTCTTCATTTGAAAACCACACCAATATAACTTGATAAACATTGACCATGCTTTGATAGAAACATAATATAAGTCTAGCCGAAAGATTTGGCTTTGACTTCACCATACATCAATTCATGCGTAAGAATACATTAACCACAAAGCTTGTCCAGATTGAACTGAAACAAGGGTTAGAATACTTACCTTTAGCGTCTGCTACAATTATAACACGTGTACTTTAAATCCTTAAGTCTCAACAGTAGATGATAACATCACATAACACATTAGGTCATGAATAACATACATAGTTCTTAAAGAATCTTAACCTTCTTCTCAACTTAATTATGACTTAGATTTATTATTATTGGTTCCGACTTTTCGTTATGTCTTTCTTACATCCATATACAATTGAGTTACTTCAACCCTAAGTGATCATACTTAAGGTTTAAACATGTTTTAACAATGTTATAGCTAAGCTTTACTTCTTTACTAACCAATTCTTTTTCTTTCTTTACTTGTAATTTTTCCTTTCTATGAAATCCTTAAGGCTGGCGCTGCGACGCCAACATTTCTTCTATGTGTCACGCCGCAGCGTGACTTAACAGTGTGTGTGGCCTAGACTTGGCGCTGCGGAGCGAGTCTCCTTTGTTATGGCTGCTCTGCGGTGCCAATTAGCAGTGTGTCATGCCTCGGCCTCACGCTGCGGCGCGAGTCTTTGTGCCTTGAGTAGCGCTGCGGCGCGGACTATGTGCCTCAAAAAAATTTGACAGATTTTTGACTTTGTGAGATTCCCGGGCTCGTAACTTCTTCGTTATAAGTCTGAATTGGCTCGTTCAAGAGCCTATAGTTCACAAATTACATACTCTACGTGTTCATGAAAGAATTTTATATTTTTGACTTCGTTAACTCAAAATTCACCTATTCGTTGATTTTTAACGAAAACGATAAATGTTCATGAATGTTTAACGCTCGTTTCTTCATTTTAAGTTGGAATTCAGTCATTTTCTAGTCCGCAACTCTATAATGCCAAATAAGACTTGTCTCCATCGAAAACCAACGTTTCTGATTTTAAACACAAAATTCGACTTCCATTCCGAGAATTTCACGAATTTGACAATTATCGTCCAATCGTGTGAATTCTGGCAACACTTCGTTACTAACGATTTGTTCATCAATCCAAATGGATTCAATTCATTCTATAAACATTTTAACTTACATATTACAACAACTTATTTTCAAGTTATGTTTTGGCTTATTCTTCATAAGTTCATGACTTAATAAATTATAATCTACAAGATTTCATTCCTTATGACTTATTTTTAGTTTAAGTTCTTTAACCAACATTCTTACCTTTTATAAATCATACTAACTTCATATGACAAGTTCATCATAAGTTCATAACTTATTTAGGTTTAACTTACTTATACATGACTTTATACGGCTTAAGTCCATTGATTATCCAATCCTTATGTGTTCTTAGCATACATGTTCATTAAATTACACTTCTCTTATCACCCTACATAGAGATGGAAGATATAAGATCATAAGATCATTTACCTTTGATGACTAGCTTTCTTCTTCTTGGAAATCTAACAAGGAAAGTTTGACTTATGCTTGGCTTATTCTCCCTAACACTTAAGTTGTTTTGTATTAGATGAAAAATGAACAAACAATAATGAAATCCAAGTTGGGTATTTATAGGACTTCCAATGTGAGGGCATAAGGGACATTAGGTCATCCCACCTTCTTAACAAACCTCCTTACTATTCCATACTTAACAACTAGATAACTTGCTAACCACTCATATTACTTGACCATCACAAAACATATCCTTTGCTTGGTCATTACTTAAAGTTCTTGGTCACCAAGTTTAACCACATTAACATGTGTTGCCCCATGGGTCACTACAAACCAATGGATCCTAGCTTGGGCTTGGATTTAATTAAATTAACTTAATTCTTGGGCTTATATTAATTCCTTTTTGGACTTTACTTTAGTAACCACTTGAGCTTTAACATTAATCACACTTGGGCTTGCATATTATATTCCATTGGACTGTACAAATTGCTAACAATCCTACAAGTCCAATTCATTTGGCTAAAAGCCTTATTACAATTTCTCTACGTATTATACTCGTATTCTCACTCATATATTAATTCACAATATACGATATACCATCCTTACTACATATTCGTACAATACTTCGTATTCAATACCTTGTACAATACATACGTATCATACGATCATCACATTATTTCCTTAACGCTTGATATTCCTAACGTTCTCGAACTAAGTCCACATGCAAAATATTACGTTTTCCATACTTAGATTAATATTACATAATCCATCTCACATTGATATTATAACGTTACGTATTTCTCGGAAGTTCAAAAATAATTCCCGAGCGGAAATTGATGAATAGTGTTTTTTAGAAAATTTCTCGGAAAACTTTTATTTTCGTCTTGGAAATTCAAACACTTTAATTCCTTCACGTAGTTAAAATACTACGACATTCCGACGTTTCTAGGTTATAGAACGACATTCTTCTTACTAACACATAATAATAACAAATAACATTATTTTATTCATTATTTTATTAAATAAAATTATTTTACAAAGGAATCCAAATTTCTCGGTCGTTACACAGCATATCACTGCCTGGGTACGTATGAATATTATGTTTACAATCATTAATTGTAAAATATCACATGTTTACTTAGTAATATTTTAGTATGTTTTGTATACAAGTCTCAGTCTCAATGTCAGCCTATCCATTAGCTAGATATGTACGTGGCTACCCGTGATGGTCTACCTAATGCTATCCAGATAGCGGTAATAAATTTTAACAACTTTAATCTTATTTATCAAGTTTTAAGTCATTCTTTAGAATTTTATATTTATTTTTAACTATTTAATTGTTAACATGATGACAAGGTAATTATAAGCGTTTATTGAATGAGTGCTATCCTGAAGGCACCCCACATCCGCCAATTGATCGGGAATTATGGGAGAGGGCGTCTGTTGTGAAGAAGAACTATGTCAAAGGTGAAGGACAACGACGACGCCCAACCTTCAGTGGCACAAGCAGCTCTGTTACCCAGTCTTCACAGTCATCGAGTCATTCCAGCTATTCATACTCCTGCTGACTGTGTGAGAGCTATATGTAGAGATTGCGATCTTCTTCGTATACTAGACGGGCATCTGGCGGCTCTGAGTCCTGATGAGTTAGCTGATGCAGTGGCGACAGCAGCAACATCACAACATGGGGATGGCGACGAGGTAATCAATCTTGTTTATTACAATCAAATTAGTAACTTATATATGTATATATATATACATATATTGTTGTGTTTAATTTGTTGTATATTGTCGTAATACCAGTATCAACATATATACTATATATATAACTTGTTTTATTATTTTGTTAATTACAGGGTGATCAACCAGAAACTAATTTGGACAATAACGTACGAAAACCGACTTAGTCTTGTTTTGTAGTTATTTATGAACCTTATACAAAAATATTCATTCTTTGGATGACTGTATGTTACTTAAAGATTAGATTTGTTTATATTTATTCAGTTTATATTGGTTTTTAAATGTTTATAAAGTTTATACTAGTTTGGTGCATGTACGTCGGTATATGGATGGATGTTTATATTGTTGTGCATGTTTATATTCTTGTGCATGTGTGTTGGGATATAAAACAGGTACAGTTTTTTGGGAAATTTGCAAAACAGGGGGAAAAAAAATTTGGATTGTTATACATCAGCGACCGCATGCGGTCGCTGATAATTATTAGCGACTACTAATCATATGAGGGTATTAGCGACCGCATGCGATTGCTGATAGCGGTTCCTGACATGTGTCCCACGTCAGCCTTTGGCTCTGAACCATGCTGACTTAGCTTAGCGACGATTTTGGTCGCTAATATCGGTTGCAGATACTTCGGCCGCTAATAGTGGTCGCTGATGTGCATTCCAGCAAACAGATTTTATATGATGCCTATATGCGTTTCGGTGCAGTCGTAGATGATTATCAACGATAAGCGACGATCGCCGATAAAGCGATCGTAGAATAGGCCTTTTTCTTGTAGTGTCCCAGAATCATAGAGTGGTCCAAACGATTGCCGAGCCAAACCAAGAATCGTAGTGTGCTCTCGAAAGTGTAGAGTCTGCAAATCAAGGAAGTGAAGATCGTAGTCTACCCATGCTTAAGAGAAATCATAGTGTCTCCTTAGCAAGCTAAATCAAGCATGAACAAGACGAGACACCACGATCATAATCGTAATGCACCTGTCAGCATCAGAAGCATCGAGCTTTGTCCATTTGTTGAAGAATAACTTACAACAAATGTGGAATAGATTATAGACGTTGAGACTCTCGAGAATCCTAATGACCCAACACTCATCCTTAGTATATAACGAAGAAACGTATTGAAGAAGCTAAGGAAAGTACTACATGTCAGCTGAAAACACCTTTTCAGGTGTTAGGTGAGATAGCAGTCTGCTGTGTCAGTGGGTCAAATGGATGAACAAAATATTTTCAGGAAAGTCACCATCAGTGCTCAGAAATGTCTGATGTAATTAATGCTTCAACGGATGCCTTCAAACGGATATATTTCAAAGGCTCCTTATATATAAATCAGATGGAGATGCAAGATTTTTTTAAGTACACAACAAAAGTTGAAGAACACTCAACGCTTAACTCTATGATCTAGAAAGAAAGCTTGCTCAGTTACTCAGTTCTTTTAAACATATGCTTAACGGCAGCTGAGTAGCACAACCCAAGAACTCAACTCTCATTAACTATATTCCAAGTCTACTGGACTTGAAGAGTTCTAAGTGAACTAAGAAGTTCCAAGATTGCTGGTCTTGAAGGAATCTGTGTGATTCAAAGATTGTAAAGGCATCTTTAGTGGATTTCCTACTCGAGGAGAAGAAAAGTGGACTAGGAGCCTTGAGTGCTCTGAACCACTTAAAATCTCTGTGTCTTTTATATTCTTGCTTTAACTGTTATATCTGTTATATTTTCTTATCACCTATTAACTCAGTTTATCTTAAAGGGGAACAAACAAATCATATATTCCGATGTGGTTAATTTATTAACAAATCTGACAAAGTATTTCAACAAAAAGAAATTTTAAAATATCTATTCAACCCCCCTTCTAGATAACTATTGTGCCTCTGAGAACTAACAATTGGTATCAGAGCATGTTCTCTCAATCAGCCTTTAAAGCTTGAGTAAATCTGATGGCATAACTGATAAGCGAGTCCAAGACTAGAGGAGGCAGTAAGCCACCAATGTGCAACAAAGACAAATTTTCCAATTGGAAAGTTCAAATGCAAGCCTACATGGACTCAATAGATGAAGAGCTATTTGAAACTGTTATGAATGGGCCCTACATTCCAACAAAGCTTACACCAACTCCAGACGATCCAAACAGAGTTCAAATCAAGGTCAAAATAGAATGGACTGACAACGAGAAGAAATTTTTCCAACTAGACAAAAAGGCCAAGAACATTTTGCTCCAGTCTTTAGAAGATGATCTGTTCGAGAATGTGGTCAACAACAAAACTGCCAAGGAAGTCTTGGGAAGCATTGCTCATTATGCACGAAGGAACTGAAGAAGTCAGAGAAAATAAGCAATCTTTTCTGACTCAACAATATGAAATGTTCGCCCATGTTCTAGGAGAAAACTTCACTTCCACTTATGAAAGAATCAATGTGCTGCTCAACTCTCTTCCAGCTTTTGGAAAAATCTATCCAAACAAAGATCTGATCATAAAATTCATGAGAGCTTTACCAAGCAAGTGGCATGCCAAAACCACTTCCATCAGAGAATCAAAGAATCTCCATGAAATGACTATTCAATAACTCTATGGCAACCTTCTTACCTACGAACTGAAGCTGACTCAATGAGCAGAGACTCTATATAAAGGAATAAAGAAGGACAAAGGAGTTTCTCTCAAAGCAACAGAAGCCATCTCCAAAGCTCATGCTAAAAATGATTCTGACTCTGAGGAAGATGATGACGAGGATATTGCAATACTGGTAAGAAGACTCGAAAGGTTCATGCGTAAAGGCAGAACCAACAGACCTAAGAAATTCAACAACAACAACAACCAGGAGCAGATAAACGACCTATGTTACAACTATAAGAAGCCTGACCATTTTATTGCAAACTGCAACAAAACTCTTAGAGAAGAACTCAAGAGGAGAACAAATTCAAAGAAGGAGTTCAAAGGCAACAAAAGGCTCCAAAAGAAAGACAAAGGTCTTATAAGCTGGAGGATCATGGAGTGACTCAGACAACGACATAACTCCTAAGTCTAGAGATGATGAAGATCCTCAAGTAGCAAATTTATGTCTAATGGCCAAAAATGCAAAGGACAAGAAAAACACTGACCATCATGAGGTATGTATCGATGAGGTATTCGACTTTAACTCTCCTGATGTAAATATTGATGATTTAAGAACTCCACTACATGGCATAACAACAGACCTACATGAATACATGAAATGGTTCAGAGTTCTGTTTAAAGATTATTCTCTTCTTCAAAAAAGTTCAAGAAAAACTGGAAATAACTCTTCTAAGTGCTAACTCTCTTTCTAAATTTGAGGATGAGAATAAACTCTTAAGACAGACCACTGAACTTACTGCACAAAGAGAGTCAAATAAGATTGAGGAACTAGAAAAGACAATCTTAATGTGGGATAGATCTTCTTCATACATGGACTCCATGATCTCCAGTCAGAGGAATGCTTCTGATAAAAGAGGTTTAGGTTTTGGGGAATCTACCTCAGTACTATATGTGGAAAAGCTAAAGGAAACTAACATTAGTAGTGCTTCAAATTTCAATAGAGGCATTACCTTTGTGAAATCCTCATAGAAGGAAGAGCCAGTCCGTCCCTGCTCTTTTGATCCAATCCATGTTCCAAAATATAATGGATCCCATGCTGGCCTAGGGTTCATAAAAGAGAAGAGTAACTTATTCACTACTCTCCAACCTCGAAGGATCGTAGAGTCGAGTAAAATCAACTCCACGAACCAACCAAGACGGAATGGTAGAGTTAAGTTTCACTCTTCACAAATCATGAATCACAAGGATACATGGAAATAGAAGAATCAATATAAAGGAAAGACTACCAAGAATCCACATAAGTCCAAATGGAGAAAGAATCCACACACACACTCAAGCATGAATCATGGTAGATATTTTATATGTGATAGATATGGTCATAAGGTTGAAGTATGTTACAATAATCCTATGCATACTAAACCTAAATTTAAGTAGATTTGGGTCCTCAAGGATACTGACAAGGTAGGACCCATGCAAATATGGGTACCAAAATGAGAGTTTAACCTCACTGCAGGAATAGAGCTCCACAATCACAACTTGGTATCTAGTGTGACGCCCCCGAATCCGGGTCCTCTTACCCCGGTTCGGTCATCACGATAAAATACAAACATCCACCTTTAAACAACATACGATAACTAAAATGTGGAATATAATAAACGTACGTCGTTCATTCAGAAGGTGTTACTAGTCCCAAGATACGATAGCCTTAATATCATCTTACAACATACCCTAAAATAATCATTAGGGTTCATATTACATAACAGTAATTTAAACTAAGCGCAAGGTAAAGTCTGCTCCTTGCCACTATTCTACATATTTCCTTTACCCTTGTCCTTCCCTGAGGTCTCGGGCTTAACTGTAATATATTTATGATATAGCAAGGATGAGTAACAAGTTTACTCAATAAGTTTAAATACAATAATAAGGATATATCATGATGAATAGAAAAATATCTGGCAATGGATTCAACAATATGAATATCTGAAGGATTCAACAATATGAATATCTGAAGGATTCAACAATATGAATATCATAAGCAAAGATAATGATTTCTTTTAGAATAACTGCTAGTCAAGTAGACTTTGAACTATAACACTCCAATGGAATCAATAGCTAATTGACCCTTTGGTTACTGGCTATAGAATAAGTACTTGAGGGGATCAGCCTCACGTACTCTATGTATATGCATAACATTTAAATCTACTCTATGTATCTTATATTAGATACCTGGTACTCCCCTATCATAGAAAGGGGTGTTCGTTCAGTCTAAGAATCCTTACCCTCAATGGGTTTGGATAGCTTTTATAAAACTTCATACACTTGTCTGACCGAACAAAGGTTCAGACTCTATCTGACATAGTTCAAAAATTATTGAACTTTAAATGATGTACAAGTCCAAGACTGTACGAACTCAAGTGCACTAAGTGTGAATATCAATAATATCGATGTGTAATAATTATAAAGTAATTAAACCACTTAATAACATGCTTGGAAATAAGATTCAAGCTTAAATGAATAACTTTCAATTCAACAATAACATACTCAATACAATATGAGAAGGATAAGAAACTTTCACAACAAACAAGGTTGTGTAAGTTAGGAAATATTGTAACACAATAAAATAGTGTTCGGATACTTGTTCAATATAAATTTGAGTAAGGTTAGGGAAACTTGCTCAATAAAATTAGGGTTCAAGGAACTTGCACAATCAAAGAGTGAAGTTCAAAGAAACTTGCTCAATAATAATTGGAGTAAGTTTAGGAAACTTGCAACACAATAAAATAGTGTTCGTATACTTGCTCAAGTAAAAGAGTAAGAATTAAGGAACTTGCACAATCAAAGAGTGAAGTTCACAGAAACTTGCCTGTTTGCTCAGCTACAATATAATACTAGCTTTAATTACTTGTGTTGAAATGACCTAACGTTATCAAGTCGATCATTTCAATTAGTATGTGTAAACTATAATAAGTCTACACTTAAAAGAATCAAGTCATCATATAGCACACTTCTCAACACATTATATGGCACATTGGTCACATATTACAAGACAAAGAAATCATGTAAGCATGCCTTAAATTTTAGAACCAAAAAACGAGATCTTGGCGTAAGATCAAGCAAACAAAGTAGCACTGCTACCTGTCTAAAGTTTAGGGACAACAAGTAGATTTATGACACGTCCCCTTAGGCTGACCAAGGTTGAGCTTCTGCACTTCCTAACTTCAGTCCAATTCTAACATACACCTATACATACATATTAACATACATACATGCTAGAGTTTCACATATAACACATGATCATACTTGAGTTCAATACCACAAGTTTAACTTATAATTTATATGTCATTAAAAAATAAAAATCATGTAACCATCATGCTCAATACATATGTATCATTCTTAGGAGTATTATAATCATAATATGACATCTTACTACTTTAGTATCTAAGTACTCACATAATATGCAACTTAGATTTGAAAACATGTTCAAGGTTGTCTTTGAAATCATTTTAGCACAAATGATGCAATATACACATACAAGATAACTTTAGAACTCACATCATGTGTGATTAAGTTAATATTAAGTTAATAACACATATCACAAACAAAACCAAAGAAATCGGTTACGAGGTGCGACGCAATTGCGTTGCACCCTAGTACAAATATAGGCGCATTGCAGGCCACGCATACACCACACCAGAGGCAAATGACTACACTCTGCTCAGTAGAGCCTCAAACAACTACACTACTCCTTGATTCAAACATGTTTAATACCATCACTTAAGAGTTCAAACATGTAAGTCTACTTCCTAAACACATCATGGCATACCAATTCACTTTGACTAATAAAGAATTTCAAATAATTTCAAGAATTTGACAAAAACCCAACTAAGAATGAAAGTTAAGATTTATACCTCCTTGGCTTGAATTAGACCCCTCACACACCGAGTATGCTTCCAAAATTTCAGAGCAACATAGGACTCTCAATCTCAGACTTTAACAAACAATAAAATTAAATTTGGAGCTTGTATTTATAGAGGGAACTTGGACTAGATAATCACATTGCACTAAGGTTGAATCTCATGGTGCAAAGGAAGAATACATTGGTTGCTAAGTGGTTCAACAACTCCCCATAGGCCATTGGCCTTGAAATCATTGCCTAAGTTTTAGCCATTTGAAAGTTACATAAACTAGCTTCTGTCCACTGTTCATGTACTAAAGTGACACTCATTTTGAGACAAGAGAAAAATCTCAGCATTTGTTATTCTAAGGCTTGGTTTGGACACTATAATTCCCATAATGTAATATAAATGTATTACTGCTACTATACAAAGGAAATTTGGGAATTATTTATGTACTCACATCATAAAATCCATGTACATTAAATACACGCAATTAAAATAACACAGTTAAGTATTATTGAACGGGTATCTCCATTATTATCTGTACTACTCACATAGCCATATTATAACATTATTTAATATTATCTATCCAGTGTGCACACATAACTTTTTTTTCCAATTTCTGGAATACACAGATATTTAATTATTCCTGTATAAAAATTAGTTATGATTTTATTGCATTATATGATACTTCATATCAACATAATGTATCTTATTATATGATTCTATGCATGTCACACATTACACTAATGTTCCAATTCATTATCAACAACAGAACTAATTTTTCTAAGTTTGGACCTTTAGTGCGGTGCGCCATTTTTGTCTTCTTTGGGAGGGCAGCAATTGCTTTGGGTCCACGACAAATGACAAAATGGGTTAGCTTCAAGCTAGTAAAAATATCTATCACCACATAAGTCCTATATGAGGTAATTTAACTTCTTCAATGGTGATATATCCATACTTGACATAAATCAATATGTTCAACTCTCACCACTATATTCAAATAAATTGAATATTTAAACATTAAGAATCCTATCAATTTCTTGATATTAAAACCTTAGGGTTAGTCCACTAATTTAAATAACTATTAGTGACTCCCTTTAATCGATTCATAAATTCAGATAACCACATAAGGTTTTAATAGGCTCACAAAACTAACTCATTACAATTAAATCACATATTTAATTAATAAGGAGTTTAAAATTTCACGGTCATTAAATCCCTCCCCCTTATATAAAATTCCGTCCTCGGAATTGCAAAAATAAGGTTACTCAAATAAAAACAGATAATTCGCTCTCATTTTCTCTTCTAACTCCTACGTAGCTTCTTCTACTGCGTGGTTCCTCCAAAGAATCTTAACTGAATGGATAATCTTATTTCTCAACTTCTGTTCCTTCCTATCTAGTATCTGGACAGGAACTTCCTCGTACGATAAGTCTTTCTCGACTTGAATTGGTTCATAGGAGATAACGTGCGTGTAGTCCGATTTATATGGCCGTAATACTAACACATGAAACACGTTGTGAATGTGCTCAAGTTCAGGAGGTAATGCTACCTCATACGCCACTTCATCGACTCGCCTCAGAATCTCGAATGGTCCTATGAACCTAGGGCTCAACTTGCCCTTCTTCCCAAAATGAATCTTCCCTTTCCAGGGAGATACTTTCAGAAATGCATAGCTCCCTACTTTAAAATCTCTCTTCTTGCGATGTAAATCCGCATACTTCTTCTGGCGATCTTGAGCTGCTACTAATCGTGCTCTTATCACCTTGATGATTTCTACCATCTATTATACCAATTCTGGTCCTAACATTCGACGTTCTCCAACTTTGTCCCAGCATAAGGGCGTTCTACATTTCCTCCCATACAGTGCTTCGTACGGTGGCATTCCAATACTGGCATGATAACTATTGTTATACACGAACTCTACTAATGGAAGGTGATCCTCCCAACTACCGTTGAAGTCCATCACACCAAGCTCGGAGCATGTCTTCAAGTGTTTAAATTGTTCTCTCGCTCTGCCCATCGGTTTGCGGATGATACGTGGTATTCATTCGTAGTTGTGTCCCCATTCTTTCTTGAAGACTCTTCTAGAAATTTGACGTGAATTACGGATCTCTATCTGATACGATAGATACCGGCACGCCATGCCTCGAGATAATTTCCATAATATACAATTTGGCTAACTGGTCCAAACTATACTTAATCTTAATCGGCAAAAAGTGAGCTGACTTAGTAAGACGATCTACAATCACCCATATGGCATCGTGCCCTTTCTGCGTTGCCGGAAGTCCTACAACAAAGTCCATTGTGATGTGCTCCCATTTCTATTCTAGAATTTCTAATGGTTGTAATAACCCGCTTGGTCGTTAGTGCTCTGACTTAACTATCTGACAAGTTAGGCATCTACTTACGCATTCTGCAACCTCTCTTTTCATGATTGGCCACCAGAAGTGGTGATACAAATCTTGGTACATCTTCGTGCTTCTTGGGTGTATCGAGTATCTCGTATTGTGCACTTCTTGCAAAATCTCCTCTCTCAGTTCTGGTACTAGTGGTACCCAAATTCGTCCTTCAAATCTTAGCAGTCCAGTGCCATCAATCTTAAATTTCAATTTATCACCTTCAGTCAATTTCTTCTTGATGTTAATGCAATCTTCGTCCTTCTCTTGTGCTTCTTTAACCTTATCCAATAAATTCAGACTCACTGTCACTGTAAATAATTGTTCGTTTGTCTCCATCGGATACTTAATCTCCAAGTTTAGTCATTCAAAATCTTTCACCAATTCATCTTGAATGGTCAACTTCAATAACTTCTCTCTGCCTTTTCTGCTCAAGGCATCTGCCACTACATTTGCTTTGCCTAGATGGGACAGAATCTCACAATCATAATCTTTGATCAATTCTAGCCATCGGCGCTGCCTCATGTTTAACTCTCTTTGCGTGAAGATATACGTCAGACTCTTGTGGTCCGTATATATCTCACACTTCTTGCCATACAAATAATGCCTCCAAATCTTCAAGGCAAAAACTACTGCTGCTAACTCCAGATCATGAGTCGGATATCCTTTCTCATAATCTTTTAGCTAACATGAAGCATACACAATAACTGTGCCGTGTTGCATCAGTACACAGCCAAGACCCTTGTGTGACACATCACTATACACTATAAATCCTCCTGTGTTATCTGGTAAAGCCAACACAGGTGCTTGACTAAGCCTCTTCTTCAATTCTAAGAAACTTTCTTCACACTTCTCCGTCCAAATGAACTTACTGTCTTTCTGGTAAGATTGGTCAATGGTGATGCTAATTTCTAAAAATCTCTAATGAATCTTCGATAGTATCCCGCTAATCCTAAGAAACTCCTAATTTCTGTCGGCGTCTTTGGCTTCTCCCAATTGATAACCGCTTCTACCTTTGTTGGATCCACCGAAACACCATTCTTGTCGATAACGTGCCCTAAAAACTGCACTCTTTGCAACCAAAACTCACACTTAGAGAATTTTGCATACAGCTTCTCCCTCCTTAATGTCTCCAACACTATCCGAAGATGCTCGGCGTGTTCTTCCTCCGTTTCTGAATATACTAGAATGTCATTGATGAATACAACAACAAACTTATCCAAATACTGTTTGAACACTCTGTTCATTAAGTCCATAAATATTGCTGGTGCGTTTGTCAATCCAAATGACATTACCAGAAACTCAAAGTGTCCATACCGAGTTCTGAATGTCGTCTTTGGAATATCCTCCGGCCTCACTTTTAGTTGGTGATAACCGTCCTCAAGTCAATCTTTGAAAAGTACTTTGCCCTTTTCAATTGATCAAACAAATCGTCTATCCTAGGCAATGGGTACTTGTTCTTAATGGTGACCTTGTTCAATTCTCGGTAGTCGATACAAAGTCTTAGCGACCCATCTTTCTTCTTTAAGAATAAGAATGGTGCTCCCTTACGGTGATACGCTCGGTCGAATGTATCCCTTATCAAACAACTCTTGTAATTGAGCCATCAGTTCTTTCATCTCTACCGGTGCCATACGATTCCGGTGACAATCCCAGAATCTCGTATAGGAAGACATCAACAAAATCCCTTACAATAGGTATCTGACTCAGTTCACCCTCGACTTGTCGAGTATCAACCACGTGAGCCAAATAACCTATACAACCCTTCCTAAGCAATCTCTGTGCTTGCACCATCGTCAGACAATGAGATTGTCTCGATGATTTACTACTATAAAATACCACCTTTGACTTATTCGGAGTCTTAAGGTGTACACTCTTCTTCTTACAGTCTATAACTACTCCATGAACCGATAAATAATCCATTCCAAGGATTACATTGAACTCCCCCAAACGAATCGGTATCAAATCCACTTTGAGATTAAATCCTCACAATTCGGTATAACAATTCCTATGAATGTATTCTACGGGAATAATTTTTTTGTTCGCTACTTCTACGTTCATAGGGTGTTCTAATCTCTCACGGGGTAAGTCTAACTGTTTAGCAAATTCTTCAGAAACAAAATAATAGGCAGCACCCGAATCAAATAACACGTATGCATCTATATCATTGATCGAAATGATATCTGACACCACGTTTTTAGACTCCACTGCATCCTATATGGTCATGTTGAACGTTCGTGTCTTTGGTCTGTTGGCTTGACTGGCTGACCCTCCAATGTTCAGTCCATTGTTGTTGTTGTTGCGGTTGCCGCTAGCTGCATCGCCCTTTCTCTTCGGACAGTCCTTAATTTGATGGTCTGTGGTTCCACATGAGAAACAACCTCCCTTCTGCTTATTCGAACACTGAGGAGCCATGTGCCCCGGTTGTCCACAACGATAACAAACACTCTTTCCCTTCATACACTCCCCGAGTGACTCCTCCCACAATTGTTGCACTTCATACTTTTCTTAGCCTCTCCCCCGGACTTATTACCTCCAGAGGATTGTCTCTCTGTCCATTTACACTTATTGGGGTTGCTGCCTCCGCTGTTTCCCCCTTTCTGCCCTTCCTGACCGATCTTCTTTTCTTGTTTGAATCGAGCGATGGCTTCATTTGCCTCCTTCGGCAATGATAGCCCTTTCCAAAAGATCAGAGTAAGTCTTAATCTTTAGTATGACCACTACTTTTTGCACCCATGGTTTCAGTCCTAGTTCGAACCTCCTTGCCTTCCTGGCCTCCGTGTCAACCTGATGTGGAGCGAATCGGGCTAACTCGTTAAATCTCATCCCGTACTCTGCGACAGACATACTACCTTGCTTCAGTTCCAGAAACTTAACTTCCATATCCTGTTGTGTATTCTCTGAGAAGTAATTCTCAAGGAATAGCTCCTTAAATCTCTCCCAAGGAATAACTCCTTCGTCTGCTCGGCCCCTATTGGCTTTCCACCAATAGTTAGGTTCGCATTTCATCATAAAAGTGGAAAAACTCATCTTCTGTTCTTCGACCACCCGTGCGACCTCAAACACCTTCTCCATTTCTTCTATCCATGTATGGGCTTCAATTGGATCCAAGGTTCCCCGGAATTCCGGTGGTCCTACCAATTTGAAGTCCTTAACCAAGTGTTGTTCTGGCTGCCTTGTTATTGGTGGGGGTCTATTTTGCATTGCCTCAGTTAACAAGTTAACGAAGTTCTGCATTCGAACGACATTTTCCCTTCTACCAATGTTAATGGATCCCTCTTTCCTCTGATTCCATGAAATTCTCCTAGGCGACATGATCTGAGGAAAGGAAGAAAATTATTAGGCTTTATGTGATATGCTATCCATGTTAGCATTAAGAAGTTTAAGACGTCTATTAATCATTTTTGATTTAAATAAACAACTTCAGTATCACAATAAGGCTCGATGGATTTCCCCAACCCATCACTTACATACTTTACTTAAGTTTTCTACTAAGGTTATAACCTAGGTTTCGCATTCCTAACGTTTATAACCTACAGCTTTGATACCAACCTGAGACGCCCCCGAATCCGGTTCCTCTGACCTCGATTCGGTCATCACGATAAAATACAAACATCCACCTCTAAACAACATACGATAACTAAAATGTTGAATATAATAAATGTACGTCGTTCATTCAGAAGGTATTACTAGTCCCAAGATACGATAACCTTAATATCATCTTACAAACATACCCTAAAATAATCATTAGGGTTTGTAGACACTCAAAATTTTTTGCACACCTGCTACTGACATTGCAGTAGGACAAATTCGTCTTTCAGTGATAACCCTGAAAAATAGCTCACATCCATTCCGGATACTATCGAAGTTCAGTATTAACCCCGGAACACACATCGGGAGTATCAATTCCAACCTTGGAGATAACCCCAAGTTTTGTCCTTGGCGATAACCCCAAGGAATGCTTTTGCAGTTCCGACGATAACTCCGAAAATGCTTGTTTCAAATGCATGCGATCAACTTCAATCTCAGACCTCCTGCCGAGGCACTCATACCAAAGACCCGAAGCTAACACCGGGAAAACGGGAACACTCACAGACGACCTTGCGGAATTCAAACACTTGCAGCATTCCAATCTCAGATGTAACCCTGAGCAACGTCTGCTATCAGCTCAAACCGGAGATAACCCTGGTGAGGAGTCAAAAGGTCATCATTCCACCTCAAACCTAGCGCACCATCTCAACATTTCATACATACATTGCTACACAACAATGTCCCACAAGAGCCAAGGAATTCTAATCCCGAGTGACTATTACGCGTGGCAGCACACGGGATAGAATTTGAAGCTTGAAGACCATGGTCCCCTCTTCCTAACTTCGTACAACCTCTAATCCCATGTCATTGCGTAACTCTCGACAAAAGCAGTTTGAAGATGGTCTTGTATACCTCGTTCGGATGCTTGGATTGAAGTTCTGCAAGTTCGAGCAAACATCATAGTGCACGAGTGCACGTACTTTGAATAAGCGGGACTCATGAACTCTGGGCACCGAGGCAACCGAGTAGTGCATCTATGGTCGCCAGTAGTACACTGACCCCCCTCTATAAATAGAGGGCTTGGGGTGGCCATATTCAAGAGAAAAAGAGGCGAGGAAGCCCTGTCCAATTTGCTCTGTACACACCCCATATTAAGTGTTTCCTCATTTTAAACACCTGTTAGCTCACATATAGCTATATTTTTACCGGCGGGAGCAGAGTGTTTATCCATCTAGAGTCATAGAAGCCTGCTTTGGCAGCCCACTGTAAGCCTTCTCACACTCTATAAATCCTTTCTCTTCATCTTTTTTTTTTGCTAAATTTGTTTGTATTAAAGAAACCAAAAAGAACAATGGCTAAGGGGCATACCCCAGAATATAGTAACATCATCTAAAGAGCAAAGATGAGGATATGATACAAGGAAGAGATCCCAACCATCTAGTGAGTTACCAACCAATTACAATAGTGATTACAGTTTGTAGCTTTGATGAAGGTTTTACTAGTAGAAATCCGTGATTTAATAAGATTTATTGTGTCCTTTGCAAGAGACCTAGGAGGAATGATAGTGCCCTTATGCATTTTTGTATTCCTAGCTTCCCAAATGTTGTAGAAACAAGTGGCAATTGTGAGACTCAAAATGTTCTTTGACAATTTTGAGCCTTGGTAGTTGGTGAGAAAGCCAATGAGAGCATCCCAAGTGAGTGGGATGGAAGCTCAATTTCCTAAGTCAAGAGCACTTTCTAGGATAACCGTAGAGTAGGTACATTCAAAGAACATGTGCTCAAAGGTTTCCATGTGTTGGTTGCATAGAAGACAGTTCCACGTCCTTCCCGTGTAGTGCTTGGTTCGATCATTCGTAGATAGTTTCCTTAGCAGTCCAAGCCACAACATAAAAGAGTATCTGGGCACATGTAGGTTGTGCCAAAGGATTGTACTCCATGGTGCCAATTGGGTCCTAGCCCGAATGGAATCCCAAATCTGGTTAGCCTTTACCATATGAATTGAGCTTCGCACAATATTTTATCATTCTGTCTAGGAGGGATGGAAGCTTGAAGAATTTGTTGCCGAAACATGATCACATCATGATGATTGCTAGTTGGGAGATTCCATGAGGAGTCCAGAATGATGTGGCTCACCTTGGCAGATGATGGAATACCTGAGTTGGACAGTAATGAGGTAGAGGGGTTGATTGGGGCACCGATTCAACCAAGGATCATACCAAAGAGAAGTCCGATTACCCCGCCCAGTAATGTATTTCAGGTGTTGTATAGCACATGGGCGAAGCTTTAGGATTTGTTTCCATGTCCACGAGCAAACATGGCCTGCCGAAACCTACCATATAGACTTATCTTTCAAGTGAGTGGCTTGTATCCATTATGCCCAGAGAGATTTAGTATCGTGATTGATGATTTGAAGGAAATGTTGCAACTGTAATGCAATGTTTCAATCAAGGATACTCTTTATGCCCAATCCCCCTTCATTTGTTGGAAAAGTGATTTGAGACCAAGCCATTTTAGCCCCAAACTTACAAAGATTCGGTCCCTTCCACAAAAACCTGCCGAGGAGGGAGTTAATCTCTCAAAGTACAGCCTTAGGTAGCATGAAATGCTTGCACCAATAGGTTTGGAATGAAAATAGAACATATTTTATCAGCTGAAGGTGACTAGAATAGGCAAGGACTTTGGATGTCCATGAAGAAATACGAGAGTTTGTCCTTAGTATAAGAGGAGCACAGTCGGCATGAGATAACTTCCGAGATAGTAGTGGTACTCCAAGGAATTTGGAAGGTAGAGAACTTATCTGAAATCCCAGTAAAGATAGGATACTATCCGTGGTTGAAGGATCCGTATTTGAGAGATAGCACTGACTTTTATGAGAATTCGGGATCAGGCCGGTGTAAAGAGAGAAAGATTGGATGCAAGAATTAATAATATTGACCGAAGGTAAGCTCGTATGGCAGAAAATCAGGATATCATCAGCAAATAGTAGATGAGTAAGCTGGCAATCTTTAGCTTTCCAATGAAATTCAAACCCATCGGTGGAAGTCTCTTTTTTGAGTTTTAGAGAAAGCATTTCCATCACAAGAACAAATAGGAAAGGGGAGAGGGGATCTCCTTGACGAAGCCCACGAGTACTACCAAAGAAGCCTGCAAGGGTTCTATTCAACTTGATTGAGAACATGGAAGAAGAGATACATTCCCTGATCCAACCAATGAAGATTGGGGGGAAATGAAAAGCTTTAAGGACATCAAGAAGGAACTCCCATCTAACCGTGTCAAAGGCTTTTCGTAAGTCAATTTTGAGGGCACACCGAGAGGGGCCAGAATTTCTGTTGTAACCTTTGAAGAGATCTTGAGCCAATAGAATATTATCACTTATACTTCGACCTTTTACAAAAGCCGATTGTACTTGATCAATTAGCTTGGGTAGAACCACTTTTATCCTATTAGAAAGGATTTTTGCTATACATTTATAAATAGTATTACAGCAAGAGATAGGATGGAAATCAACCATGGCAGTTGGATTTGAACATTTGGGAATCAAGGCCAAAGTAGTGGAGTTTATCCCTTTGGTTAGCCGGCTAGTGGAGAAAAAGTACTGAACAGCCTTAGTGAAGGTTTCCCCCACAATGGACCATCAGCTAATAAAGAAGTTCACGTTGAATCCATCTGGATCTGGGCTCCTGTTACGGTTCATGGAGTTTAGAACCTTGAAAATCTCAGTATCAGAAATAGGAGCACTAAGAAGAGAAGCTTGAGATGGGTCTATCAAATTGGTAGGGGAAATGCCAAGTTCGGTAAACCCATTATAGAGTGAGCCCGAATCAGAAAAAAGGCTTAAGAAATACCCCACAGCTACTACCTCAATCTGTTCCTTATCATGGACCATAATACCATTATTATTAAGGATCGAGAGGATTTTGTTAGTGTTCCATCGTTGCTTCATCATATTTGAAAAATAGCTTGAATTACGATCATCTAATGCCAGCCAAGTAGCTCTGGATTTTTGTTGCATTAAGACTTCTTCCCTATCCATAGCTTGCCAAAGTTGTTTCGAGCATCTCTCTTCCTTTACCAAAAGGTCCAAGTCATAAGGATGGTCATGAAGGAGGTTCTGGACCGAGTGGAGGTCTTCCCTTGCAATCTTTACCAGTGTGGTCAGATTACCCACATAACTGTTGAGGGAGGATAAGGCCTTCTTGGTGCATTTCAATTTCTCAGAGAAAACATAGAAAGGGTTCTAATTAATGTGGTTATCCCAAGCCATCCGGACAGCTTCATGAAACCCATCAATGAGAGACATATGGTTGAAATATTGAAACTGTCTCCGAGGTTTAGTAAACTTAATCCCAGTGTTTAGTAAAACCAAGGAGTGATCAGAAAACCCACGATGAGCAAAAGATACCTGTGAGAGGTCATACTTAGAGAACCATTCTGAATTTCCCATGGCTCGGTCCAGTTTCTTGTGGACAGGTTGGGAAGGTTGATTGTTCCACCAAGTAAAGATTGGCCCAGTTGCACGAATGTCATCCACACCAATATCCGTGATGCAGTCTTTGAACTCTTCTTTTCCAACATCCCGACTGACATTTGGTTGGTTAGTTTCCTTCAGGTTCTTTATAACATTAAAATCTCCCAATAAGCACCAACACTCATTTGTGGACTGAGTAACCAGTTCATTCCAGAGATTCCTTCTTTCAATATAAGTATTGAGCCCATACACAAAAGAAACCATGAAGCTAGTACTGTTAAAATCAAGCGACTGAACTTTACAATGCACAATTTGAGAGGAAACAAAAAAGGATATCCAATTTCCAAAGGAGTGGATTCCATCCTACCCAAATTCTACCATTATTATGGAAGTCATAATTAAAAGCCCATTCCCAGTTCCTACACAAATTCCTGGAAATTTTGGGAGCTTTAGCAGATTTAACTCTAGTCTCAAGTAAACCAAGAATTGAAATATTATAGTCTGCAATGATTTGCTTAACATAAGCCTATTTAGGCTTTTTATTCAATCCTCTAATATTATAGGAGGCTAACATAGTTAAACTGATGGAGGGGGGGTGTTGCCATTTTTTCCCTTGCCTTTTCTCTTCTTAGCAGCCTTGGGATTTTCTATACCTAAGATTTGTTTATTTTTGAGATCTTTTCCTTCTTTTTCGTCTATTGCCTTGATCTTGTTCACAAGGAGAGGATTCATTGCAACAGGAGAATCTGTGTCTGGGCTAATGATCTGGTCATTTTAAGTCATTGGTGCAAATGAATTGGAGATAATCAGATCATTGCTGGGAATTGGAGTAATAGAGCCAGATTTAGCTCCCCTTCCCACTGTTACCCAGTCATTCCCAGTCTTTGACACTACATTAGAACTGGTTCCAACCATAGCTTGCATATCGCCTTCATTACTGTCCACCAATATTAGCTTTGCACTTTATCCAGATTTATGTCAAGTCCCAAGCCCTTTAGGAACCCACTGGTAGTTTGCTTTAGGACATTTGAGAGGAGAATGCCCAAACACAAGGCATTTGGGGCAGTTGAGTGGTTTACTTTGGTATTCCACCTCAACCGAAGTAAAAGAGTACTCAAGTGCATCTCCTTGCTTTGTGGCTACCCGAATAGAAGGAGGAAATGAAGAAGAAGCTTTGAGTTCAATACAAACTCTAGCAAAGTTAAGGAAATCATTCTTTGTAGTCATTTCATCCGTGAACAGAGGTTTACCAATTGCACTAGCAATATAACTAATTCCTTCATCCGACCAATATGAAAGAGGAATATTACAGAGTTTGACCCAAATTGGAAAGGTATTGCATTCTGTTTTAGAGAACTCGACTCCTTCTTTCCATTTCTGAAGGACCATGATTTTAGAGGTGAAGTGCAAGGACCGACGCTAGAACATTATCACGGTCAAGTAGCTTAAATTTGAAAATGAAGTATCCTTTGTTATGAAGGAAAACATCAGTAAGCCCAAGATGACCCCATAGTCTCCTAGCTATAGGCTCAACAACTTTATAGGGAAGAGAGGAATGAATGAAGTATCCCACAATACTGGATGCCCAGATTTGATTGCCTCTAAGTAACATATCGTCCGGAGGTATGACCGATAAGACCCCATCATCAGAAATAGGAGGGTGGTACGTTAGGAGCCTAGAAGTTCTGACATTGGTTTTGCCAACCACATCACACCAAGATTTAGTGGCTTCTTTCTGGCTAGCAGCTGGTATTTCCCCTTCTTCGAGGGAAGAGGTGGGACCTTTTGAAAAAGCTGACCCTAATAAACCAAGTTTGACAAGACATGAGTTGGTGGGAGACCGGGCCTGAGCCACCAGTTTAGAGCATATTCCAACCTCAGTCGTCGGAGGAACCTTAGGGACTGATCCTCCCGGCTTAGAATCTTCTCCAACACAAAAGACCTGTCGAAGAGCACCAATGCTAGAGGAATTCAAGGGGATATCTAGTTTAGGACTAGACACAGATATTTTATTTGCATCTGGAAATTTGACCCTCTTGCCATCCGATAAGAAATGTTGAACATCATTGGTGGTAATCCCATGGGCTGATAAAAATGACATTAAATGCATGTTTTTCTTCCTTTCAAACAAAGCTTCCTCCCTATCTTTATGGGAGAAATGATGAGCAGTCGAGAAAATTTCCTTGGCATTGTCCCCCATGGCATGATCGATATCCATATCAGGGTTCAAGGCATTTGTAGCAGAGTCCTCAGAGCTAATGTTGGTTCCCATAACACCCATAATGGGATCAGACTCCCCCATATCCTCGACTCCAAGATGAGGAGGTAGAGATTCAGTAGAGTTCGGGAGAGAGACTCCAAAGTCAGCAAATAGGTCTTTAGAGAAACTACTCTCTGAGTTCCCTGCTGAGAGGTGGTTGTGGCTAACCATAGCAGAACATAGAACAAGGAGAGCGGGGGTAGAAGAGGTGATCAAAAGGACAACAGAGAACCAAAGGAAAGAAGAAAATCCAACAAAGTGACCTTAAATGAGACAAAAGTGAAAAAAGAAAGAGGCCAGAAGTTAGGTAGGAGAGGGCCGGAGCGAGGGTCGATTATGTATGCGTATGCAGGACTTCAAGTCGTGGTTTTAATTTTTTGTCTCATATATATATATATATATATATATATATATATATATATATATATATATATATAAAGCTGTTGTCGGACTTTATCGATGAGCACGGATTTTATAAAGCGTTGTCGACTACATCTAATGAGCACTGGATTTTACATCCTGAGCGTTTATTGCTTATATATATATATATATATATATATATATATATATATATATATATATACTTGTTTTCAGACGGATCCGATGAGCACAGGTTTATATAGGGGTGTGTTTATATATATATATATATATATATATATATATTTACATTTCTGTCATTTACAAGTTTACTTCGTGATGGTTGATCGTCTTTACTGACTTTATTTACTTTTTGATCCCCATTGGAGTTGCTTTCGTGGTGGTTGATCATGTCCATATATATATTTACCGCTTATATATATTTACATTTCCGATCCCCCATGGAGGTGTTTCGTGGTGGTTGATCATGTATATATATATATATATATATATATATATATATATATATATATATATATATATATATTTAATTTTTATATATATAACTCGCCATCGCTTTTCATATAAATCATGATTATCATGAGAGCTCAGAATCATGTGATCACTGATTCATCTATTGAATCTAGATTAGGCCTCGTGATGAACATTTTCAAATTTATAGTGACTTATACATTATTTACGGTGTCTCAATTTCCTTCGATGATCGCATCGTGCCCATGAGGAGCTCTAAGATCGCCAGATATTATTTTTTCGAAGATGCCTCACATCTCAAAAATAAAAGCAATCAAGCCGAACATTTAATAATAAAATGGAAGTATGAAAACGTCTCAATTCCTATTGAGCACAGGGTTTGAAAAACCTCTTTTACAAAACTTCATTGCTATATCCCGTTTAAAACTGAATTTTTCTATAAATTCAAACCTTTTGTATATAGGTTCGAACGAGGCTTCACACTACTTCCAAATAAATTGCACATTGATCCACACACACACATATTCATATAACAGTTTCTTGAAAAGTGACGGTCACCGTGATAACACGGATGTCGGGGGATGCCCACTACTACAAAATAGTAAATAGACAACACTTAAACCACAACGTTTTTATAAAAAATGTTGTGGTATTTTTTTCACAATATTTTTTAACAAAACGTTGTAGATACGTATGAAAAAATATTATCTATTTAAAATGATATTTTTTTTTGTTTTAAATAAATAACGTTTTTTTAAAAAACGTTGTGTAAATCAAAAACACGGAGGTCAAAAAAAATCTCGCGACTTGAAATTAAAAACCCTCCCCTTCCTGAAGCAGCTCTCCCAAATCCCAATCTCCCTTCACCTCCCTTTCACCTCGATTTTCCAACACAGCACCGTCGCTGCCACCGTAAAATCCTTACTAGAAGAAGAAACCCTGTGAATCCAAGTCGCTTAGTACTCCCTCCCACCAACCTTCTCGCCGCCTCTCTAAATTGCCAGCAACGATCCAGAGCAAAGAGAAGAGGAAGAAACTGATGCCGACAAAGATGAAGATACCGGAGCACAAGTCGCTCCGATCGTAAGGCCAAAAACAGTCGTCGTCACTACCGGTGAAGAAGATGAAGACACACTCCTCGATCTATACTTTCTCTCCATCTATTATTTGTTAATCGATCTGTTAGAAATTTCTCAAACCCTAACCCTCTTATTTACCCCTAAATATTTCTTATTCCATTAACATTTATATACTCTTTTATTATCCGCAGTTGATGATTTGAGTTTGCTGCGTCTAATTATGGAGATATTAAATCTATCAGCACTGTCAATTAAACCTGGGATTGGTCAACCTACTTTCTGCAGCTCCGTAAGTGCTGATTAATTCATGTACAGGAATTTATTTCTTCTTTTTTACTTAAAATTTTTGGAAATTTGTAATTCTACATGTTGAATATATGTTCTTCATCTTATTGACTTAGTTTCTATAGATTTGGTGTGCATTTGTGTTTGTATTGGAATGATCATGTGTTATTTGAGGAGACATGCTCATTAATTCAGCTTTTGGGAATTAGAGTTGGAGAAAAACACCTTGAGCTTAACGTATTTTTGTGAAAACAATCTAGTTCAAAATGCTGCTTTCAATTCATTCAGAGTAGATTTGAGTATAGAGGAAGAAGTAGGAATATAATCGAGCAATATTATGTAACGAAATTTCTACTTATGAAATACCTTGAATAATGCTTCATGATTTTTAAATAAACCATCATTGCGTTGAAATTGAAGGTGATTACAATCATATTCAGAAGTTGGATAGTTAACTACTTTGACTGATGGCTGATAGGCCCAATACTGCAATATTGAAAGAGTATTTCAACATTAGTTTTACTCTTAGTTAGTCGGATGGCTTCCCATAAGATCGACAATATTGGTTAATTATGTGACAGAATTCCTTGTAGATAAATGAAAATTTAACAACATTATTGCAGCACTGTCCACTATATCTATATGCAGAGCTTATAATCCTTGCTTCGTGTCTCTAATGAAACTTATTGACTAATAAGTTCAAATGCCAGGGCAACATTTTCAATGTCAAGGAGCTTAGTAGCTTGCTATGTTAGATATCTGGCCAGATATCACCAGATTAGGACAATTTAAACTGAGCAATGAGAGTATTTTTGATGATTTGCAAAGTCAAGTAAAGGGAGGAAAATGCAGTTCTTTTAGTTTCAAACCGCATATTATTTATATATTAAAAAAAAGGTTTACACCACACGCATTAGCACACCTTGTGGAAGCCATTTCCTTCTGACTGTATTATTTTCCAAGGGTCAAATGCTAACTTTGGTAGAGTATCTTTTGCTACTATACCGTGCTTTACTGCCGGCTCCAGTTTGGTATCGTTTCTTTTTTAACAAAGAATATGGAAGCCTCTTTTCATCTCTTATGATTGGGTTGTATCTAACTTTTAAGCTCACATCTGTTGTTGAGAAGGTATAATTTCAATGGATTTGATTTTTGTAGTGCTTTCTTGTTTTCTTAATTGTCTTCGCCTTTTGATAATTGTTAATTTGCAAGTACAGCAATTTTGGGGAATGAATGTTAATTTTTATTTTCTGCAACCTCCTTTGGGTGTTTTCAGATTCAATTTTTCTTGGCTGCTTTAAAAGCATTGTCTCGTAAAGAGATTCATTACGGAGCATATGCAACATCTGAGCAGGTACTATTATTTGTCTTTTTCTGTGTACTAGACCAACTCTTTCAAACTCAAAGCCCTCTTCAAAAATAGCAGCAGGGAATTTTTTTTATGACAATCTATTTCTTTAGTATAATTAAAATCCACTATACAATCTGCTACAATTTGACAATTGGAGATGTAGATTATAGTGGCAGTAGAGTTGACATTGAATCTAATTAAAGGATAAGATGAAGGATTTGAATCTTGTCCTTAACAATTATATCTGAATCTACATTGCAGCTGAAGCCAGATGCTAGAGGCCCAGTATTGTGCTTTGTTGGTCCACCAGGTGTTGGAAAGACATCTTTGGCATCATCTATTGCGGCTGCTCTGGGCAGGAAATTTGTACGCATATCCCTTGGTGGTGTGAAGGATGAGGCTGATATTAGAGGACATAGGACATACATTCGAAGCATGCCTGGGCGTCTCATTGATGGATTGAAGGTAATAACTGGTTTTATACATGAACTTTTTTAACTTTGTAAATCCTTTTTGGATTATTTCCTGTCATAACTTTCTGAGTCTGTTAAGAGTTGGTCGAGTCCATATGTTGTTTACAGCACTAATGCTGTGCACTGGTTCCCAACTGTTACTGCGTCATACATATTCTGCTTGGTTGGCATGTGTGAGCATAAGCTTCTGTCTGTCAGTTATTTCCCAGCATTTTTGGCATTCCTATTAATAATCACAAATTGCAAGCATAGTGTTGGCAATCTGTTAGTCAGTAAACTTGTCACCTTTCTGCATCTTATGATAAAACTAAGATTTCCTACTGGATCAGTACCCTCTTCAACGTCTAACTGAAGGATAATTGTCTTGATATTCCTTGATTGGCTGTTGTATAGCACGAATTTGGCCTGCCTAGCATTTGTATAAATATAACCTGTTTCGATGTATGATGTTTATTTATCTGTAAAACATTTTCACCGGATTACATCCAAATTACATTTATCAGAACATTGAATCATAGCATGTAGTAACATCTGGCTGGAATTATATTTGATGGTCTAATGGAAGCATTCAGATATACTCTTATTCCTTGACATTCCTGTTTAGAGACTAATATGTTTGTCTTTGATCAACTTTCAGAGAGTAGCTGTTTGCAATCCAGTTATGCTTCTCGATGAGATTGACAAGACTGGTTCTGATGTTCGGGGAGATCCAGCTTCAGCATTACTGGAGGTTCTTGACCCTGAACAGAACAAAAGATTTAATGATCAGTATCCTATTTCCTTCAGGATCTTTTTGAGTTTAAGATTTTTTTACATAAATCTAATACGAGTCAGGTAGTAGCTTAATTTTATGGGTAGTTTGGTTTATTTTGCGGTTTATTTTGTGGATTGAAAAGTGAATTTGAGATGTATATATGGATAGTTTGATATATATTTTGTAGATGTAGTAATTTGAAATTGTAAACGAATGATATTATTGGGATGTATTTTGAATGGTTGATACATTTTGGCTTTAAATTTAAATGAGAATTTAGACCTTTTAGCTATATATCATGGCATTAGTATATTGCAGGTGCATTGGTAATATAGGTGAATCACAACATTTTTTTTTCTTTTTTTCTTTATCTACAACATTTTAAAAATGTTGTATAAATTAGTTAAAAATGTTGTCTGATATATTAAACTATAACGTTTTTATTCAAAAAACGTTGTGGAATTATACTTTCTACAACGTTTTTAAACATATGCTAATTTATGAAAAATAAATCTACAACGTTTTTTTTCTAAAAAACGTTGTGTATTGTGCTTAACCACAACATTTTAAAAACGTTGTGTAAGGGTGTCAAATAGACGACACCCTTAACCACAACGTTTTTCTGACTGAAACTACAACGTTTTTTTCGCGTTGTCTATTTACTGTTTTGTAGTAGTGGCCTAACACCTTCCCTCCGCATAATCAAGTCCCCGAACCCAAATGAATCTCGGTTTCACAGACTCATTTAGCAGTGTTACATCGTTGGGTCAATGTGCAAACCTTTTTCGGTTGCGTTGGTGTAACCAGTTAAAAACACCAACTGGTGACTCTTAAAGCCAAATCGTTGACATTACACATGTCAGACCTTTTTCACTTGTTTTTTCAAACAAATCTCATCTAACACGAGAACACCAAATAACAAGTAACGAAAATGGACAAATAAAAATTCCGACGTCGACAAGTGGCGACTCTGTTGGGGACTCTAGTAAGAGGGCTTAAGCCGCTACTACAAACTTTTCAAAACTGTTATATACTTGTGTGTGAATGGTGTATTTACATTTATGATGAATGTGTATGAATACATTTTACTTACTGCACTTCAATATATCTATCTGTGATATTAGTGCTTCTCACATGTCATCATTTTCATAAATGGTGAGACACGTTGTATGTGAATGTATGTTGTGTGGTTCCTCCACTAGGAGGCTATCCTGTCGGTGTTTGATTACTGGACTCGTAGGGAGACTAATTCCAACGAGGCTCAGGAAAGGCACCACCCAGATTCGCTCCAGTTGAAAGACTGGATTAACTTCCCGTCAAGTAGATTGCTATGATCTGGGGACCTTCATGCCAAAAAGTAGCGAGAGTAACCCTAAGATAGGTTAACCTCTGATAAACCAAACGCGGAAGAAAGTCTCTTCATGCTTTCCATTTTTCTATTACTTGTAAAAGTATTTACTTGTAATTTCATTCCATGTTCATCTTTATGTAATGGAAAATATGAAGAATATTTGTGCATACATAATGTGACGCCCCCAAAATTAGGTATACATCACCCATCTTGGGTCGACACTTACATGGTACAGAATTTAAAAACAACTTATTAACATAAGCGTGCGTGTACAATACGACATAAAGCGTGAGTTTAAATACAAATATCGCTCTACTAGATATTATACAAACTCAAACAAAAGTCCTCATTACAGATTATTATCACACTATTTTACGTAATAGTAGAGGACTACTAATGCTATCTTCAGACCATCACTCGCTTCCGACTCGTCCCAAACTATATTATCATTTCCTCAAGAGAACGGTGAAAGAAAAGGGTGAGCTCAACTAGCCCAAGAAGAATAATATTGACTAAGATAATGCAGAATAAATTATCAATAGTCTTCAATAATGTTAAACCGATAAAATACAATAGACAACCGGTTTAATCTGCAATGAATATCTGATCCATTAAAAGAGTCAAGTAGAAAATAAAGTCTACTATCTTTTAGGTTTTAAAAGGTTTTCATCATCGCTTATAAATGAGACTCAACTTTTAATAAATATTTCACATCATCGAATCACCCTCACACACTACTACCAATGATATTCTTTAGTATCACGACCACAATTATTCATGCACTACGGCCAAGAATATTTGTGTATTCATTAATGGTCATGATCATGCCAACAATCATCCATCAATGCACTACTACCTAATCGAGGATTTTTATCACATCATTTGTAACATTATTACCATGATTACACCGAATAGTCTCTCGTCATAATCATACCAAGTCCATCTACGCACTACAAGCCATGGATGACTTTCAAAAAATATAAACATGAGGATGATGACAATGATATAAGAATTCAATAAAACAAGTTCAAGAATTATTTTATCCAGAATTATTAACGTCCAAATTGTCAACATGATATTGCTTTTGTAGAGTAAAATTCAAGAATGAACAGAAGAATATTTCCATGAAAAGATACTAGATGAAACGCAAATATCAAGGATATTCTACTAATTTCATGGAGTATAGAAGTCAAAGTTTTAACCATTTGGGTATAATAAAGAATGGAATAACAAAAGAAATCACCGTGCATGCGACAGATCGCACGCAGATAAAGTTATTCCAATGGAATAATAAATAACGGAACGGTCGGTGAAATTCACAATCGGATGGATGTTCCAATGTAATAATAAAGATGGAACCGGATCCGGTGTAAAACACATGATAGGATATTCCAATGTAATAATAAAAGGCGGAACCAGTCCGGTGTAAAACACACGCATGTGATGTTCCAATGTAATAATAGAAGAATGTCACCAAGTATAGGGTAAACCACTTATACAAAGTTATTCCAATGTAATAATAAGCAATGGAATAACAACAGTTCTCTTCATGAATAAGAAAGAATAACACCCCTTACATTTGGTAGGAGATTGAATCTTCATGCAAAGCAGTAGTAACAAAAATACTCTTCTTCTTTCTCTTATTCTCTCTATACTTTCTCTCTATAGCTTGAATGAATTAAGTGAAAAATAATGAAGCCCTAGGCCTCTATTTATAGAAGATTTCTAGCTTAGCAGACCTTAGTGTGAAAAGGCAAGTGGCTTGACTTAATTGGTTCGACGCTCTTTGTAATGTGAAACGACAAGTGGTTCGGACGCTCGTAATGTGAAACGACAAGTGGTTCGGACGTCCGGTAAAGGTAATTACTATTAACGAAGGTAAATACTATCGATTGAAGGTAAATACTATTCACAAGGGTAATTACTATTGACGAAGGTAATTACTTATCGACGAAGGTAAATACTATCGAATGAAGAGACTCTTAGATGATGACATATGAGCCCCCATAAAATAATCAAACTTACCACAAATCATTTTTTTTTCATCAACACATATTTAATCTTTCAACAATTATTAATCATTTATAACTTGTCGTCTCAATTATTGATTTAATACTATAACATATTATACGGATGATATTGTGACAATAATTGAATCAATAATATAAGAGATATGATGCAAATGAATTATTGAAAGTAATAATTGAGCATAGGTGAGTGACTTCTCACGTAAGCATCAATAATCAATACTGAGTGCTACTACTTTAACTACTACAGATTACTATACTTTTACCACCGGTAGTTCAACATTTTTTAACGGTAACACCTCCGTAGTTATTTTTATAAAATATTTTTGTCGTTTTTCTCAATCCGACAATAATTACATTGTGGGGTCCACCAATGATTGAGCCATTTATTTAATATTCCCTAACAAAAAGAATATTCCCACCAAACGAATATTTTATAACAACTTGCATACTTTGCAAAATTTATAAATATTACCCACAACTATAACATTATATCAAATTTATTCCATAATATTCAAAAATAATATTTATAGAAAAAATTCATCTTTATTTATAAAAGTGGGTCTTACAACCTCCCTTCTTATGAAATTTAAGCCCTCGAAATTAGAATGCGATACACTGGTATGTCGAAGAGGTAAGGATACCTTGATTTCATTTCGATTCTAACCCCAAGTCATTTCCTCAACATCGTGGTTCCTCCACAAAAAACTTTGACTTGAGGTATAATCTTGGAGGCGTAGAATATGTTCCTTCTTATCCAAAATTTGAACAGGAACCTCTTCATACGCCAAATCTTCCGCTATTTCGTCCTTGGGTTCTAACTCAATAATATGGTTCGGGTCTTTCACATATTTACGTAACATAGATATGTGAAAAGCGTTATGAACACGAGACATATTTGGCGGTGAAAGCGAGTCTATAGGCCACAGTTCCTACTCGATCGAGGATTAAAATGGACCAGATGAATCGAGGGTTAAGTTTTCCTCTCTTTCCAAATCTTGTAACTCCTTTCCATGGAGCAACTCTTAACAACACATGATCTCCTATATCGAATTCCCGTCCTTTCGATGAAGATCAAGATAACTCTTTTTGTCGATTTTGTGAGGTTTTTTATCGTTGTCGGATCGTTTGAATCTTTTTAGTAGTCATACGTACCGACTCCGGTCCCAACAACGTTGTTTCACCCACCTCATCCCAAAGATCTTGGAGAACGACACTTTCTTCCATACAACGCTTGAATGGAGCCATGCCAATACTTGCTTGATAAGCTGTTGTTGTAGGAAAACTCCACCAATGGTAAGAACTTGTCCCAACTCCCCTTGAAATCAAGGACACGAGTCTTAATAGATCTTGAGAGTTTGAATAGTCCTCTCCGATTGTCCGTCGGTCTGAGGATGATATGCCGAAGCTAAATCGTAAGTCTGTGCCCATGGCTTTTTGCAAACTAACCCAAAATCGTGAAGTGAATCTTGGGTCTCGATCGAAACTATGGATCTCTAAGCATACCATGCGGTCTTTATAATCTCGTTTATGTACATATCTGCAAGGCGTTCAAGTGTATAAGTTTCTCGTGATCGGAAGAAATGAGCGAGACTTGGTCAACCTATCAACAATGACCCAAATCGCATCAATGCCTTGAGAAACCTTAGAAGAGGCCAGAATTGAAATCCATGGTAATGTGCTCCCACTTCCATTCCGGAATTTCAAGTGGTTGCAATGGACCTTTGGTACTTGATGCTCGCTTTAACTCGTTGACAAGTTAGACACCTTGAGATAAACAATTATCTCTCTCTTCATATTGCTCCACCAAAATGTATGGCGAATATCATGATACATTTTGGTACTCCAGATGGATTGTAAATGGTGTGTTGTGTGCCTCCATCATGATATTATACTTTAAATCGTGGTATCGTTAGGAACACAAAGTCCGGAGTTGACTCAAGTATTCCTTCTTCATCGATTCTTGCTTCCCAGGATAGCACCTTCTTGCACTTTCTTCCTCATACGCATCGTACTCGTGTCTATAGCTCGGCGACTTTAACTTTATCAATTAAAGTCGGTTCTACTCATATACTCGCTATCATCACATGCGTCCACAGAGTCTTTAATTCTATCTCCATCCTTTGCAAGTCACACAAAATGGGCCTCGTTGACAATATCGCACTCGTGACTTGCATATGATTTTTACTACAATCGCCGCTACCTACGCTCGCTTTTCCAGGATGGTATTGGATGGTATGATCATAATCTTTCAACAGATTCAAGCCAAGCGTCGTTGTCGCATGTTGAGTTCCTTTTGAGTGAAGAAATATTTGAGGCTTTTATGATCCGTAAAGATCTCCACTTTCTCCCCATACAAGTAATGCCTCCAAATTTTAAGTGCAGAAGATAAACGGTTTATAACTCTAGATCATGAGTAGGATAATTCCTCTCATATTCTTTGAGTTGTCATGAGGCATAGGCTATTACTTTTCCATGTTGCATGAGAACACATCCCAACCCTTTGCTAGAAGCATCGCTTGTAGATGACAAATCCTCCGAGCAGGATGGTATTGTCGAGCAGTCTTTGAAATAAGTCTCCTCTTGAGTTCTTGAAAACTCTTCTCACATTCTTCGCTCCAACCAAACTTTTTATCTTTTCCGAGTCAAATTTGAGTTAATGGAATAGCGATTCGAGAAAATCCTTCCACGAATCTCCGATAATAACCCGGTATTAAACCGAGAAAGCTACGATTACTTGATCATCGATTTAGGTTGTTCCCGACTTTGAATAGCTTCAATCTTTCTTTGGGTCAACAGATATTCCATGACTTGATACCACGCGTGCCCAGGAATGCTACTTCTTGACGAACTCGCATTTCTTCAACTTGGCATAAAGCTTATATTCACGAAGCTTTTGGAGTGTCGACCTCAAGTGTTGCTTTCATGATCTTCACGGCTTTTGGAATAAATAAGGATGTCATCAATAAAGGCGACCACAAAGTGATCTAAATATTCCTTGAATACTCGGTTCATCATATCCATGAAGGCGGCGGGGCATTAGTGATCCAAAGGACATGACTAGGAATTTATAATGCCCGTCTGAGAGTTCAAAGCCGTCTTTGGAATGTCGTGGTTCTAATCTTCAATTGGTGATATCCGGAGCGAAGATCAATCTTTGAAAAGAATTTGGCTCCTTGCAACCGGGTCAAACGGGTCATCAATACGTGGCAATGGATACCTATTTTTGATGGTGACGTGATTCAACTCCCGATAATCAATACAAAGTCGCATACTCCCATCTTTCTTCTTCACGAATAGAGCAGGAGCACCCCAAGGAGAAGTACTAGGGACGAATAAAGCCAATGTCTAACAATTCTGCGATTGGGTCTTTAACTCCACGAAGTTCAATAGAGCCATTCGATATGGGGCTTTGGAAATAGGTTTTGTATCGGGTTCAAGGTCGATACAAAATTCAATTTCACGCTCTGGGGTAGGCGGAAGTTCTTGAGGGGAATACGTCGGGAAATTTATTAACAATAGGAATATCGTTTAAAACCCGGCGTATTTTTATTTAAATGCGTGACATGAGCTAAGAAAGCTTGACATCCGTTTTCAATAAGCGAATAGCTTTATGGCTTGAGATGACCGTGATTGATTTTAATGGTTTGGTCGTTTGAATTCGCATAATAGGTTGATTAGGAATATGAAAGCTAACAACCTTACGAAAACAATCAATTTTTGCATGATAAGTAGTTAACCAATCAATCCCTAGAATCACGTCAAATGCAAGTATTTTTAATGAAATAAGATCGACAGGTAATGTGAGGGTACCGATTTGAACCAAACAAGACTTATAAACAGTGGATGTAATGAAGGTTTCTCCCAACGGAGTTTCCATGAGATAAGTCAAAGTCTAATTTCTCCGGAGTCAAATTTAATCGATGAGCGCAAGTAGGAGAAATAAAAGAATGGGTAGAACCGGTATCAAATAAAGTATAGACTTCATTAGAGTTTATGATAAGCTTACCCGTGATGACCTCATTCGGATTCCTTGCTCTTTGGGAGGTCACAACAAATGCTCTCCTTGCACTTCTGGGTTTTGAATTTTACGGGATGGCCTTTGGTGCCTCCATCCTAAATTGAATTTGTCTTTGATGAACGACAAAAATCGAGCTAAGTGACCTTCTCTTCCACAATTATAACATGCTTTGGATGAGATGTCGCGCAGGTTTGGTCGATGTGTCCCTCTCCTCCGCATTTGAAGCATATGATAGGTGGTCTTTCTCCTTCCTTAACAATGGGTCTTTGGTCTTTGACGTCTTTCCATCATTGTTGAATCTCCTTTTCTTGAAATGTCCATTCTTATTGTTTTTGCCTCGATTACCACCGAAGTGGTTACCATATTCGGCTTGTTGATTCCTCCACGCTTGTTGTCACCAGCTTCGATGACTATTCTCATTTGGTATTATAATTTTGCCTTGCTGCTCTCTTTTAGTTGCGTTGACTCGTTATCGCGCTCCACTAATCGAGCCCTATTTACAACATCTCGAATACAAACACGGTTTATGAGAAATAAGATGTTGGCGTATCTCCGCTTCAAACCTCTTAAAAACATTCGCGCCATTCTCTCTTCATTATCCACAGTGGGGATATAAACCGTGATAACTCCGCAAATTTTGCCTCGTATTGCGACCACGGTCATATTGTTTTGTTCCAACTTGATAAACTCCACCTCCTTCATGTGGCGAATACTTTTGGGAAAGTATTTGTCGTTGAATAGACTCCTGGAACTTCTCCCAAGATATCTTGATGCAATTTGGTTGAGTACGTTTCTACCGATTCCACCGAGAATCCGCCTCTCCGCGCAACATAAAAGGCGTGAAAGGAACCTTTTGCTCCTCGGAGCATCCCAAGACATCAAATATCTTGGTAATCTGCTTTATCCATGCTTCCGCCAGAAGTGGTTTTGGCTCTCCTTAAACTCCGTTGGTCCTAGCTCCTTAAATTGTTTAAGCGGTGATCACCGAGAGTTTTCCGTGTTTCCACCTACGTTTTGGACGAGAGTCACTCGCTTTCTTTGTTGCATAAATTGCATAAAGCCTCGAACATTTGATCATTCGTCATTTGGTCGGTGTTGTTGTTTGCATGAGGATTATCGCCTTCTCGATGCACATTATCACGATTATTGATATGTGGTGAATCAACAATCGCTGCGCTCCATTGCTATTCTCAACATTCTCGGATGTCATTTTCGAGACATCGCCACAAAACAAAAGGTTAATTGACATGTAACAAATTATCCCTATCTTGACGACCAACCAATAAAATATCACATAAACTTAGGTAGGTCATACTAGCGAAGGTATTCCGTCTCTCTCCTCCTAGTACTATTCTCACATCTTAGCTGAGGATCATATCCCTAAGCTCGATACCTAGTTGTGGCGCCCCAAAATTAGGTATACATCACCCATCTTGGGTCGACACTTACATGGTACAGAATTTAAAAATAACTTATTAACATAACTGTCGTGTACAATACGACATAAACTGTGAGTTTAAATACAAATATCGTCTACTAGATATTATACAAACTCAAACAAAAAGTCCTCATTACAGTTATTATCACACTATTTTACAGAATAGTGAGGACTACTAATGCTATCTTCAGGACCATCACTCGTTTCCCCGACTCGTCCCAGCTATATTATCATTTCCTGAAGAGAACAGTGAAAGAAAGGGTGAGCTCAACTAGCCCAGTAAGAAATATTATGACTAAGATAATGCAGAATAAATTATCAAGTCTTCAATAATGTTAAAGCGATAAAATACAATAAACAACCGGTTTAAGCTGCAAGCGGAATATGCAATCCATTAAAAGAGTCAAGTAGAAAATAAAAGTCTACTATCTTTTAGGTTTTAAAGGTTTTTCATCACTTTGTTTATAGTCGAGACTCGACTTTTAATAAATATTTCACATCATCGAATCACCTTACTTCTTACGATGATATTCTTTAGTATCACGACCACAATTATTCATGCACTACGGGCCGAGAATATTTGTGTATTCATTAATGGTCATGATCATGCCAACAATCGTCCATCAATGCACTACTACCAATCGAGGATTTTTATCACATCATTTGTAACATTACGGTCATGATTACACCGGAATAGTCTCTGGTCATAATCATACCAAGTCCATCTATGCACTACTGAGCCACGAGATGACTTTCAAAAAATATAAACATGAGGATGATGACAATGATATAAGAATTCAATAAAACAAGTTCAAGAATTATTTTATCCAGAATTATTAACGTCCAAATTGTCAACATGATCATTGTTTTGTAGAGTAAAATTCAAGAATGATCGGAAGAATATTTCCATGAAAAGATCTTTAGATGAAACGCAAATATCGAGGATATTCTACTAATTTCATGGAGTATAGAAGTCAAAGTTTTAACCAACCTGGGTATAATAAAGAATGGAATAACAAAAGAAATCACCATGCATCGCGATAATCGCACAGAGCATAAAAGGTTATTCCAAATGAATAATAAATAATGGAACCGGTCGGTGAAATTCACAATCGAAGCGGGATGTTCCAACAGTAATAATAAAGATGGAACCGGATCGGTGTAAAACACACAGATAGGATATTCCAACAGAATAATAAAGACGGAACGGTGTCCGGTGTAAAAACACATGCATGTGATGTTCCAATGGAATAATAGAAGAATGTCACCAAGTATAGGTAAACCACTTATACAAAGTTATTCCAATGTAATAATAAGCAATGGAATAACAACAGTTCTCTTCATGAATAAGAAAGAATAACACCCTTACATTTGGTAGGAGATTGAATCTGCGAAAGAAGGTAGTAACAAAATACTCTTCTTCTTTCTCTCTTATTCTCTATACTTTCTCTCTCTATAGCTTGAATGAATTCATGAAAAATAATGAAGCCCTAGGCCTCTATTTATAGAAGATTTCTAGCTTAGCACACCCGCCGTGTGAAAAGGCAAGTGGCTCGACGCGGTTTGGACGCTTGTAATGTGAAACGACAAGTGGTTCGATCACCTGTAATGTGAAACGACAAGTGGTTCGACGTCTGGTAAAGGTAATTACTATTAACGGAAGGTAAATACTATTGATAAAGGTAAATACTATTCACAAGGGTAATTACTATCGACGGTAAGGTAATTACTTATTGACGAAGGTAAATACTATCGATGAAGAGACTCTTAGATGATGACATATAGAGCCCCCATAAAATAATCAAACTTACCACAAATCATTTTTTTTTTCATCAACACATATTTAATCTTTCAACAATTATTAATCATTTATAACTTGTCGTCTCAATTATTGATTTAATACTATAACATATTATACTGAGATGATATTGTGACAATAATTGAATCAATAATATAAGAGATATGATGCAACAATTCTTGTAGTAATAATTGAGCATAGTCGAGTGACTTCTCACGTAAGCATCAATAATCAATACCGTGGTGTTACTACTTATGCAACTACGCCAGACATCGCATTTCTTTACCACCGGGTAGTTCAACAGCTTTTAATCAGTAACACCTCCCATCGTTATTTTTATAAAATATTTTTGTCGCTTTTTTCAATCCGGCAATATCCATAATATTCAAAAAATAATATTTATAGAAAAAATTCATCTTTATTTATAAAAGCTGGGGTCTTACACATAACATATTATCAAATAACACCCATTTTTGCAGGATGATATTCCTAAAATGGACACATCATAATAGCATTTATATTATCCCTAAGACTAAATTACATAAGTCTTTTGTAGGGAAATAATTTGGCCTGTTACCCGCTCAAAATCAAAAAAGGCCACGAGCCTACAGCCAATCATGTCTTCTTCTGACCAGTCTAATGCTATTTCTCGAGAAGAATTTGACGGATTGAGTAAACAAATTAAAGATTTGGGTATTCTTCTAAAAGAATTGCATCAGTCTACTCAAGGTATAAAGATGCCTACACATACAGATTCCTCTACACAAGGAGGGACACAAGGTTTGGATAAAATAAATCCAGAACCTCAGTTGAATACGACCAACAAAGACCCTGAAAACACCCATCTCAAAGGAGATCCAGACACCGGTGATATCGGGAAGAAGGTCCTTCAAATGGAAGAAACTATCCCGTGCTCTCAAAGGATTGGAACACATGGAAGTGTTTCATATATCTTTGACCTTTGCATATTCCACGATGTTCATTTTCCGAGAGAAATTCAAAACCCCTGACTTTGAAAAGTATGATGGATTAGGGGATCCTTACACATATTTGAAAGTATTCATTGGAGAACTTGGATCTTATGCGGAAAACGAGAAGCTCGAGAATGCATTTGTTCGAAGAAGAGTCTCAATCGAGAAGCCCGTTCATGGTATACCAGATTAGACAACTCAAAGATCCATAGCTGGGAAGAGCTAGCTCACGCCTTCCTTACTCAATACAGTTTTCAATCTAAGATGGCTCCTAATCGGTACTAGATTACCAAGATCAAGAAACAGTCTAATGAGTCTTTCAGAGAGTATGCTCAAAGGTGGAGGCGCCTTGCTGCTCAAGTTATTCCTTCCATGACAGAGTCAGAAATGGTCATAACTTTCATAGACATTCAGGAAGCTCCTTTTTATGAAAGAGTCTTAGCTGGTATTGGCAAACCATTCTCTGAAATGATCAAGCATGGAGAGATGGCTGAAATGGGATTGAAATCCGGTAAGATTCAAGACCTAGTCGCTCTTAAAGCAGTAGCCGCTCTTAAAGAAGTTGATGAGTACATCCAATCCGGATCTTATGGAAATAACCCCCGGAGGGTCCATAAAAAGAAAGAGGAGGATGTTTCCTTGATACTACAAGGTCAAAAAGGCAGTCAGAACATGCCTATACAGAGGAGAAACTACTCCCCTTTCCAAGCACAGTCTTCAAATCCTCCATTGCCTAAAGGTGGAGATGTAAAGCGCCCTCGAACGTTCACACCCTTAGGGGATTCGCTCGAGAATATTCTTGCTCTTCTGACTACTCAGAAGAAAATCACACATCTTCTTCCACCAGCCAACCCTAATGGGAGGGGTTTCAATGCTACTCGGAAGTGTGTTTATCATGCCGGAGCACCTGGACATGATACTCAAGATTGTTGGGCCTTGAAATACAAGATCCAAGATTTAATAGACAACGGTGAAATTGTGGTTACCAAACCAGATCAACCTCGTGTACAAGACAACCCTCTTCCTCAACACAAAGAAGAAGAGGTCAACATGATTAGTTGGAGCGCTGGACAAAGTTTCAATTTTAACAGTGAATCATCCCAGACCATCAAAGACGGTGTTGACAGACGGGATTACGCAAAGTTTCAATTTGCTATGGAACGAAAGATGAAAGTTCTTTGCAAGCAAATTGAGTAATTAGCAGAACTGGTGACTCATCAGCATAAAGTCACATGCCAGTTAGTCAGCCAGGCCTATCTCCTTCCTTTTGTTATAAATGCTCCAACATCACCTTCAGAAAGCAAAGCTATGGAGGATAAGGTTGCAAAGAGAGCAAATACTAAAGCCCATCGGGATTTTGCCAATCAAAGGGAATTTACATACCTGGGCCAACCTATGGAGGAGATATTTCAGATGCTAATCAACGAAGGAAGAATTACCTCCCTTCTACCTCCAATTAATCCTCGTTCAAGACGGTTTAACTCTGATGGAGTTTGTCAATATCATTCACATTCTCGCGGTCACAGCACAGAAGAATGATGTGTCCGCCACCTTATTCAGAATCTAATTGATAGTGGTGTCCTGAATTTGGCGGTGACGATGACCTTTGTCTTTACTCGAGAGTGGGAATACATGTCCTACCAAATGGAAGGGATAGTAGTAGTAGTTATATCATTGAGGATGATAGGATCGTCAAACCATTTCCCATACAAGCAATTCAACTCAAAGGAGTCGACAATCCTTTGAAAGTGTCATCGCACTGAGAGCAATTTCTTTACCCTTCGGACCACAATATCATGTTGTCCGCTTACACAAAGTCCCATGGAATTATGGAGAAGCTGAAGGATCCACGTCTCATACTACTGCTATCATTGTCGAAGGAAAATCCACTGTATCTTCCTCAGCGGGTTATGAAGCCCACCTTCAAAGCAAAGGGGAAGATTCCCATGGAGAAGATTGAAAAATTCCTCCGCACTATGGGTCATAATGAAGCCAAGGTGGTTTTAAGCTTAAGAGAAGCTCCACATCAGATCTCAATATTGGACTTGGTTTTCTCTTCCGAGGATCATAGGAAGATTTTATTAAAGGTTTTGGAAGAAGACTACTTGCCAACATCAGTGGATGTGGAAAAATTTTAACATCTGGTTGATCACATTTTCAACAACAATGTGATATCCTTCACTAATGACGACAAACCTCCCAAAGGGACTGGTCATTGCAAGCCATTTCACATTGCAGTTTTATCCTCCGAATATATGTTAGCTGGAGTTTTGATAGATGGAGGTTCGTCTATGAATATCTGTCCTTATACCACCTGGTGAAGATGAACATCAATCTCAAAAGGATCCAAAGCAGCCATATGGTTATTAAAGCTTTTGATGGATCCCGGCGAAATTCTGTCGGAGAGATTGAGCTGCCAATTGAGATTGGTCCAAATACATTCAATGTATCATTCCATGTCCTCAAGATAGATTCAGGTTACAACCTGCTATTGGGGAGACCATGGATCCACATGGTTGGAGCCGTTCCTTCTACATTACATCAATAACTCAAATACATTATCAACAATAGCTTAGTCACTATCAACGCTGAGCCGGAATGTCCTGAACAAAGAGACCTACCACTCATCAGCTTCAATTCAGAAGTTGAGCTGGCCAGTTTTTATACTTTGGAAGTGAGTAACACGCAATACCATCCTATTGGAGCACCGCTTCCCGTACCAAAGATTTCTGTTGAGGTTATGTCTACCACTCAAGAAATGATGTCATTGGGTCATCAGCCTGGACAAGGGCTTGGTAAAAATCAGCAGGGTATTAAGCACCCTATTCAAGTGTCCAGTCAAACTGGTACATCCGAACTAGGCTATTCTACCAGTTCCAGCCATTGGAATCCTCATAAGCACAAGCAGGTTCCTCAAGCTTCCGCCACACAGCGATTTTCTCCACCTGCACCTCATGAGCTGATACAGTCTCGGTAAAGGTGCCAGCTCATGTTATGGCTATGCTGTTTCCCAAACCAGTACCATTCAAAGTAAAAGAGGTCCTGATTCCTGATCCTGAAGTGGAAGAAAGGGAGCAGAAACGTAAACATGACATCGCCTTGATGATGTCAGGCATACGCATCATTGTCCATGATGAACATACAAACAGATACACCCCAGACGATGATTGCCCAGATGTTATGGTTATCATTCGGGAAAAGGAGGACGATGACAACCCCTCCATCACTGCAGTCCATCATGACTTTACCCTCGACAATTGGAGCAGCACTCCATGCATTGGTCGACGAGGGTAAAACAGGCAGAAATCCCTCTGCCCTGTAGATAACTTTAATTGCTTACTTTTCTATACAGTATTAGCAGTTATTTTATCAGTACATGCTAACACTTTTGTATGATTAAACAGTTTCATATATTAAGTGAAAGCATATTTTATTTTCAGGACTCTGAATTTAGATGTGTCTGTACTTGCTGATGAGGTGCCTTTTCTCCACAAGGACTGTAACTTTGATGAAAAGTTGGACTCAGACTTGATGGAAATACAAGAGGACATTGAGACACCTCAGGAGATTAAGGAATGGGTCGAAGACAAACCTAAACCCAACCTTGATCAAACCACTTCTTTCAATCTTGGAACCTTAGAAAGTCCTAAGCTAATCTAGATTGGTTCAGACCTAACCCCAAATCAACGGAATGATATGGTTGCGCTATTAACCCAATTCCAAGATGTGTTTGCATGGTCTCACCAAGACATGGTGGGTTTGTCCATTGACATTGTCCTTCATCGCCTTCCCATTAAGGAGGATTTAAGCCGGTCAGTGCGAAGCTCAAAGCGATTGAAACACGAGTGGAGTTTAAAGGTTAAAGAAGAAATTGTGAAACAATTTCAAGCTGGCATAATCATGGTGTCTACATATCCAGAATGGATATCCAATATTGTTCCCGTGCCTAAACCAGGAGGAAAGGTGTGAGTTTGCGTGGATTACCAGGATCTGAACAAAGCTTACCTTAAAGATAGCTTTCCTGTGCCCTTTATCCATATTCTCATTGACAATACTGCTCAATACGGCATGTACTCCTTTATGGATTGCTTCGCGGGGTACCATCAGATTATGGTCACTGAGGAGGACCGTGAGAAAATTGCTTTCATCACACCTTGGGGAACATTCTGTTAAAGACGGTTGTCATTCGGCCTCATCAATGCCGGGGCAACCTATCAACGAGCCATGATGGCTCTTTTCCACAATTTAATACACAAAGAGATAGAGATCTACGTGGATGACATCATTGTCAAATCTCGAAGGGAGGAAGACCACTTAGACCATCTCAAAAAGCTATTCAACAGGTTATGTAAGTACAACTTGAAGTTGAATCCAGCTAAGTGCGCCTTTGGTGTCAAATCAGGCAAGTTGCTAGGTTTTCTAGTCAGCCACAAAGGGATTGAGTTGGATCCCACCAAAATCCAGGCCATCAAGGAAATACCCATTCCTCAGACAGAGAAGGAAATACGGGGATTTTTGGGAAGAATCAACTTCATTAGCAGGTTTATTTCTCAACTCACAGCAACCTGTGAGCCCATCTTCAAATTGTTAAGGAAGAACTCCTCCATGAAATGGAATGATGAGTGTCAGAAAGCCTTCCTTACAATCAAAGAGCAGCTGGTTAACGCTCCTATTTTGGTACCACCCAAGGATGATGTTCCCATGTTCATGTACATGTCCATTAATGACAATGCCATGGGTTGTATGCTGGGGAAAAAAGACGATATAGGCCAAGAACAAGCTATCTATTACCTTAATAAAAGATTCAACAGCAGTGAACACAAGTACACTCTGATTGAGAAGACTTGTTGTGCTTTAGCATGGGCTTCCATGAGGTTACAACATTACCTCCATGGTCACACAACCCATCTCATATCCCGCGTGGATCCTCTCAAGTATGTGTTTGATAAGTCCATACTCAATTGTCGGCTGTCCAGATGACAGTTGATCCTATAGAAATTTGACATCGTCTATGTGACGCAAAAGTCTATCAAAGGTCAAGGAATTATGGATCAACTGGACGCCACACCTGTAGGGGATTACAAACCCTTAGAAACATATTTTCTCGATGAAGGGGTAATGGTAGTTCAGCAACACCATCAGTACGATGCATGCCACACATGGAAAATATATTTTGATGGAGCTGTTAACATAGAAGGTTCTGGAGCTGGAGCAGTTCTAGTATCCGGTACGGGGGAGCAGTATCCCATCGCCGTTAAATTGCAGTTTATCAGCACCAACAACACAGCTGAGTATGAAGGCTGTATCATGGGGCTAAAACTTGCCCGTTCAATGGGCATCAGGCGGTTAACTGTCTTTGGGGATTTTGAATTGGTAATCAAACAATCCACGGGAATCTATCAAACCAAAGAACTACATTTGCTGCCTTACCATCGGCAAGTTTTACAGATGGCTTTGGAGTTCGAAGAAATCTCCTTTCTACACATTCCTTGTAATAGGAATGATTTTGCGGATGCACTAGCAACATTGGCCTCCTTGATTCACATACCTGACAAGAAAAACATGCCAAGCATCACATTTGCCTTGCAAAAGGCCCCAGCCTATGGGAACTATATTGGAGAAGTATCGGATGAGTTACCTCCCATCCACAACCCTTGGTATCAGCATATCAAGGAGTATCTACGAGATGGATCTACACCCGCAGAGGCGAGCCTGACTGAAAAGAGGCGGATCCATCGACTTGCTATAAAATTCTACCTGAGCGAAGATGCACTCTACAAAAGAGATGCAGGATTAGGTCTCCTCAGATGTCTAGACAAAGACCAAGCTCAGAGGCTCATGGATGAGATCCATGGTTAAGTATGTGGCCCACACATGAGCGGACCCCTACTTGTTAAGAACATCCTCAGAATATGGCATTATTGGGTTACGCTCAAAGCTGACTGTGATGATCACGTCAAGAGGTGCTATCAATGCCAGATTTATGGGAATGCTATCCACGCCCCTCCGAGGGAACTCCACAATATGAGTTCGCCATGGCCCTTCTCAATTTGGTGAATGGACGTGATCGGGCCCATCGAGCCCAAAGCTAGTAATGGACATCAATTCATATTCACCATGATCGACTACTTTACCAAATGGGTAGAAGCAGCCTCCTTCCCCAAGGTTACCAAAGAAGTCATCATTGCTTTCATCAGAAACAATATCGTCTGTCGATATGGACAACCAGAGGTCATTGTGTCAGACAATGCTAAGAACCTCAACAACAGAATGATGGAGGAGTTATGCGGTAAATTCCACATCAAACACCTTAACTCCGTCATCTACCATCCAAAGATGAATGGTGCTGTTGAAGCGGCTAATAAAACCATCAAGAAGATCATGCAGAAAATGTCCGCCAATCACAAAGGATGGCTACGACCTCTTTGCCTCTCGACTTTATTAGCCCTATAGAACTTTAATCATTACTTCCACTGGGGCAACCCCCTACTCATTAGCCTATGGGATGGAAGCAATGCTCCCCATAGAGGTGGAAATGGAATCCCTCAGAGTGTTGATGGATGCTCAGCTGGATGAAGACCAATGGGTACAAGATAGGTATCACCAATTGTCTCTAATAGACGAACCGCGACTATCTTCCATGGTCAGTTATATTAGCAAAGGATCGCACGATCCTACAACAGGAAAGTCCGACTACGACAATTTAAACAACATGACTTAGTTTTAAAGAAGATCATTGACAACCAAGATCAATCTAAGGGAAAATTTGCTCCTAATTGGGAAGGCCCGTTTTTTGTCAAGGAAGTATTGACAGGAGGCGCTCTCAGACTACAGGAAATGGCTGGCGATGAATTTCCACAGCTCATCAACTAGGACACCGTGAAACGGTGCTATGTCTAAGGTTTCCAACAAGCAAACATCCTGGTTTTGATCATCAAATCACCAGTCATTCCGGTTTTCTAACCCTTTTTACATACTCTTCTGACCCTCAGGGAAACATACATTTCAAACCAGCAGTCTGGTTTCACCTCATTTCAAACCTTTCATACAATTTCGGTTATCCTAAAGACGGGATTGAACCTATCATACCTGAAGTTTGTCCTGAAGACTATATTAAACTTTCCTACACTTGCAGTTTGTCCTGAAGACGGGATCAAACTTTTTCAACACTTGCAGTTCGTTCCCATCATGGGATCAAACTTTCTTCTCCCCGCAGTATAGCCTGCATATGGGATTCATACTTCTCTTCAGCTGCAATTCGTCTTGAGGGGCGAACTACGTCGACTTGATCTCGTTGATACATGGGAGTACGTAGGAAACCATATTCTATATGGCCCGGTCGTAATAAAAAAAACAACAAAAACATTTCTACCCTTTCTCTACAAAAATAAAAATAACAAAAACACTTCTACACTCTTTGTTATCAATAAAGCTTCTATACCCATCTGCCTTTCACATTCAGCGTTGAACCTCTTACACCAGGTTCGAACTACGCAGACCTGATCTCCTCTTCAATAGGAGTACGTAGGCAGCCATTTATGATTCGGTCTAACCCCCTACCAGAATAAAAATATTTGTCACACGGTACTGGGATCAAATTTCAATTCAACACATTTCATCGGCTTCAGACTAAAGGGATGGAATTACCCAACCTCTTCTCGCAAATAAAAGATTCGGTGACCATCTAAGCTGCGGTTGTACCTCAAAGAGCAACACCAATCCATAAGAGATGGAATTAACTAGGCTTCTCACAAATAGAAGTACTGGCGACCATCTGTGGTGCGGTCAACTCAGAGAGGAAAAGTCACGCTCCTCTCCACATTTCCATACAGAAACTAGTCCCAAGACACCAAAGATGGTAGGGATACATACAGATCAATGATCCGTTCTAAGAGATCCTGCGATGACATAATGTCCACATATCAAGGATGAGTTAAGAATGCATCAAGATCACAAAGCCCTGAAGAAACAAGCAAATATCAAGCAAGTATCAAGGCACGACTGAAAGGGAAGTAAATCAAAATATATTTCTCTGCCATATATAATATTGTTTGATATATACAATATGTGCTGTACATGAAAAAATGGCTAAGCTAGTCTCTGCAGGAAAATACAAGTCTATCTACGGATCTGTGTGTATGCGGACTATCAGATCTAACATAGCATCCCTCTTCAAAGGAGGTAAAGCTACAAGCTCCTACCCAATGGTATCTACACGAGCTAGCAGATCCGAGGCTAACTGCATGGTGGCATGATGCTCATCGATATATGAACTCATATCGGCAAGGATGCCAGTCGTATGGGATCTCACTGAAATCTTGCTCATGTGATGGCAACATCCCGGCGAGATATAGGCAGCATCCCGCTCCATAATCAATGCATCTCTGGCTGATCTAGCCTCATCTCTCTCTAACAGAGCGGCGTCTCTCCCATCAAGAGCTATCAACATCGAGGCCCTAGCCTGATCTCTCTCATAGGTCATCAAATGTAGAATCTGCTCCAGATACTGTGCTGAATGTTGAATGACAATAGCACTCATAGTGGGAGAATCCATCACAAATGCTGGCAACCGAGCAGTTAAATCCTCCTCAATGGAAATATCAGCCTCCTCCATAGGCTCCTCATCGTCGGAATCAGTCCTCTGCACTGTGGATACTACCGCAGCTGATGCAGTCTCTGTCTCTATCCATGTAGAATACTCTGCAGAACAACCCGGATGGTTGACGAAAAACTCAGCTAGCTCTCGCTGATCCCAACAGGCATACAACCTGGATCTGTCCTCTGCTGATAAATGTCGAGAAACGAAGCGCTAACTCGATGCCCCCTCGAAAGGATAAAAATCCTGAAACTGGTCAAACTGACACATCACGGCCAATGGGTGGTAAGTAATTATGCCTCTCAAGCCAGCTAGAGGAAGATAATCCATGCCCAGAGCATGAGTAATGAAGCTGTAGGGTGAACTAAGCCCTGTACACGTCAGTATAGAGAACGGATCTTCAATCCCTGCCAGGAAAGCTGACCAAGATGCAGCATCTGTACACTCCGTAGGCTGAAAGGAGTATGACATGGCTATATCATGGGTGAAACAATATCCATGCCATCTGAAAGTGCCAATCGGTCTCAAGTGTGACATAAATCACACGTTCAGCATGACTAAACTACCTGTAAACACCCCTGCCGGATAAGTGCAGACAATATATAGCCGACCTCAGAGTCTCTACCATAATCATTGGTATAATGGTGTGACCCTCCCTGAGAGCTCTCACAGCCATAATGATGCCAATGTCCAACTCATCCATGTATCGTGGCATGTAGACATACGACAGTACACACAATAGTAGTACATCTACTCTGGCCAAACTCCAATGATCCTCCGGTGTGATGAAATCCCCGGAATGCCATGCATAACTATCCTTTGAGCCAAGTTTGTCAAACAGAAAATGCTGGGATATAACATGGCAAGATGTGATCTCATCCTACACCACTCTACGCCTTAAGCCAGTGAGGGTCATGAACTGCCTACTCATATCTCCAATAGCCATATGCACGCAAGGTCTGTCTAGTGGTAGCATCGTCAAACGTACATACTCCTCCAAAGTAGGAGTCAACTCCTTGGTCCCAAATCGAAAAACCTGCCTCTCTGATACCCAATGCTCCAGCATGCCCTCCACAAATCCTGTGGGAACCTGAAACATCAACAGGGTCATAGTATGCTACGATAAATGATCTACAGTCACCCTGTCTAATGGTGACATGCTATCATACCATGATCGCATACCCGATGCCACCAAAAATGGCGGGGTATGATCAATACGGCTAACTGTCGAAGGAGACATCTGTACGGGCCGTGTCATAAGACCATCCAAGGGTCAATGCTGAATATCTCTGGACATACATACATATGCATAACATAATAACATGCATGATACAATAGATGGAAATATGATATAGGGAATGGAAAACTGTACATACATTTCTAAGTATATCATCATCTAATACATCTTTGTATAGCTAGAAATACAGGGAAATGGGGCAAAACTGCCCTAAAACTAACAGAGGCCTATCAAAAGATATAGCAAGAATGGGTCCAGTTCAAGTTGTAAAGGAGGTCTCACAAGCTGAAAAAGCCAAATCAGAAATAAAAACGCTACGCGATTGAGCGAAATAGCCTGGAATCCTGGTTTTCACGAGCCAAACTTTGGCTCCGCATATCACTCATTGGTATTCACCTGCATACAAGGTATACTATACCAGTAGCCTCAACTTTTACAAATCATGCTCGGCAATACCTCACAAAGGTCTAATGCCGTCAGTGTAGGGTCATAGCCCTAAAACCTTCCTCGGCGGGGGTTACAACGCCGAAGTTATAAATTGATAATGTATCCCCGGTGGGGGTTACAATGCCGAAGTTATAAATTGATAATGTATCCCCGGCGGGGGTCACAACGTAGACTTTTAAGCATCCACGTATCCCTGGCGGGGGTTACAACGCATTCTCAACCATTGATATACACATCAATTAAGGTCAAGCAACCTTGACATAATCTCAACCGATGGAAAGTAAAGCTATCGAGACCATTGATACACACATCAATGAAGGTCAAGCAACTTTGACGTTACCTCAGCCGATGGCAAGTAAACCTATCGAAGCAACGTATCCCCGGCGGGGGTTACAATGCCGAAGTCAGACATTGAAAAATATCCTCGGTAAGGGTTACAACGTGATTCAACCATTGATATATGTGTCAGTGAAGGTCAAGCAGCCTTGATATATTCCTCAACAAGGGTCATAACGCAATTGAATCATTGATACACACATCAATGAACGTCAAATAGCCTTGATAATTTGCCCAACAGAGACCTATCCGGTGATACACACATCAGCAAACGTCAAACAGCCCTAACAATACATACTATAGGCAGTAACTCCAACAAAGATCATGGTATATGCTGGTGACACAAACCAGAGAGGACCATCTTCATCGGAGAGGACCGATGATGGAATATGTTAGTTCCCGTAGGCACAATAGTTATCTAGAAGGGGGGGGGGTTGAATAGATATTAAAACTTTTCTTTGTATTAAGACAGTTTTGATAATGATCTTAAGCACAACAGAATTAAGGCTTCTTTGAGATCCCTTTTGGATAGTGAGTTAATGAGAGTGAAGCAGTTATAACAGTTATAGCAGTTATAGCAGTTATAGCAAGAACGAAATTGACACAGTTATTTTTATATGGTTCAGAGCACTTAAAGCTCCTAGTCCATTCTTCTACTCCTCGAGTAGGAAATCCACTAAGGATGTCTTTTTACACTTTCTGAATCTCACAGATTCCTTTTAGACCAGCAGTCTAGGAACTTCTTAGTTCACTCTTAAACTCTTCAAGTCCAGCAGACTTGGCTCTTCACAGTTCACTTAGAACTCTTCAAGTCCTTCTGACTTGGAACTCTTACTTCAGTTAATTGATGGTTGTTGAGTTGTGATTGATGCTACTCAGTTGCTATTAAGCACTTGTTTGAAAGAACTGAGTAGTTAAGCAAGCTTCCTAATTTTCTTAGATCGTAGAGTTAAGCGTTGAGTGTTCTTATGCGTTTTTGTTCAATTGCTTGCTTGCTTCTCACATCTGCATATGTTCTGCATATATGTGTTTCTTGAAATCTATTTGTTGAAGCCTTTTGTTGAAGCATTAAATGCGTTTGGCATTTCTAAACTTTGATGGAGACTTTTCTGCACACCTTCTGAATTGCATTCTGGCCCACTGACACAGCAGACTGCTTTCTCACCTAACACCTAAAAAGGTATTTTTCCTCTGTCCTATGGTCCTTTCCTTAGCTTCTTGAATACATTCATTTGTTGAATACTAAGGATATCTTTTGTACCATTGGGACTGGTGAGTGCTTCAACGTTCAAAATCCATTCCACATTTGTTGGAATTTTGTCTTTAAACAAATGTAGGGCTCGATGCTTCTGACACAAGGCAGATTATACTCTACGATCCATATCGTGGTGTCTTGTCACATTAGTGCTTGTCCTGGAGAGAACACAACGATCTCTCTCAAGGATTTGCACACTACGATCATCACTTGCTCATCTTGCAGGCTCTACATTTTTGAAAGTACACTACGATCTCTAAGTTAGCTTCGGCAAATGTCTGGGCTACTCTACAATTTCTGGAGAGGCCCTTCAAGGCAGATACACTACAATCTTCTGAGCTCTACGATCCTGCCTTAACTTCTGCATTCTGTTGATCAGTTTGATAGACTGCGATTCTTTTCAAGGCCTATCTATTTTTTTCAAGTCATAGATCAACCTAACATCTTTGATCTCTTTATCTATATATTCATTTATGGAATGATGAACATTAAAAGTTAAGATCAACCTAACAATTTTGATCTATCACTAAGTCCCTGTACATATATTCCTTGAAGGACTTTACATATAATTATAAGTATTTACTCTAAACATCAAATCAAAATATGCATTCTTCCAACAATCTCCCCCTATTTGATGTTGACATAACCAAGAAGATTTGTTGTCATGATTATCAAATTTTATATGCAGTTGCAACAAAGTAAATATGACTTAATATTTCAGTGAGCAGCTGAAATTTCTAGAGAATAAGCATGAATTTATTGATGTATGAAGACAGATATTACATTTCAGTTTGACTACATCAATACGAATTAAAATTCAACTTATCTTTATTTCTTCGGCCTTTTGCTTCTTGGGGGATTTGCATATTCCTCAGCTCTCCTTTTTCTGCTTGCTTCGTCTCTCCTGGCTAGATCTTTCAGCTCACTTGGGCTTAGTCTTGGATTGTGATCATGCCTATTCATGAATGCAAGATCTCCAATTGGCATTCTTAGGCCTGTTGTTGTCACCTCATGAGAGCTGGGAGAAGACCTTTGACTTCTTAATGGTTGAGCCATTAAAACTTCCTGCTGATCAGATCGTTGAGTTTGATGGCTGGATCGTGGAGTCTGTTGGTGGAATTGCCTTGCAGGAGGATTCCTTAAAGAGTGAATTTGGCCTTTGCCTTGACCTCTGCCCTTTCCTTGAACTCCTCATTTCCCTTTATTCTCCCCCTTTATGTCAGCATCAAGGGTTCGAATGTCCTCTGAAAGGTGAGTTACTCCTTGGACAAGCTCGTTGAGTTGACTTTGAGTCTGAGCAATATCCTCTCGATTTTCTTGAATCAGCGCATTAGATCTAGCATCCCGTTGTTGAAGAACGGCCAGTATGTTGTAGTATGATGTCCTTGGCTGACGTAAAATTGTTGGAACTCTTTTACGACAGTTTGCAGATTGAGGAAGTTTTCCATCATTAGTTTATTCTGAGCTTCTTGAGTATTCTGCAAAATAAGAACAACTTCTCTGTGTCTTTTGGCTGCTAGAAAATGAATATCATCCCTGTCCTTTATGCTCTGAATCATTTCCTCGATGAGCTCTTTAAGTTTCTTAGTGAGCGTAGAGCTTAGGGAGCTTGAGAGATTATTTACAACATTGATCATTGTAGTTAATCTCATCTGAATGAGTTTAGTGTGTTCTTCAAGACTCTCATCGAGTTCCTTGATTACTTTCTTGGACATAACTGACAAATCAACTTTGGTGGGAAGCTTTGACAGAAGTTCATTGAGATGGGGAAATTTGTGAAGGAGGTGGTGTGCTCTTGAATTTATCTTGCAATGAGTAGAAGGAAAGATCAAGATTGAAATATTCATTGCTGGATGAGGAGGGAATGTCTGATGGAGGGGCCTGTGGTTGGATGTTTATGTTCGGTGGCTCTACGATTTGAGGTTGAGACTCTACAACTGGGCTAGAGTCAGTGATCATAGAGATGAAGGAAGGTAGGAGCAGTATAGAGTTGGTCAGATTTGGTTCATCAGTTACAAAATTTTGGGATTCTATAATTGGGAATTGATTTAGTGGATGTAAAATCACTTCCAACCATCGTGAGAATTCATAAAATTGACTAAATGAGGATGATGAAAAGTGATTAACTCTGAAGAGGGTTGGGATAGATAGTACCTCATGTTCATTCTTTGGAGAGGAGTTATTTGTAAGTAACTTCTTGGCAAAGTTGAATCTTCTTGGGAATCCATTGGCTAGCATAGAGATGGCCGGATATTCTTTGAAGCTCCAAAACATGTGATTCCAGAAGTTTAGAATTTGAGCTTGATGGAAATGCATCATGGGTAGATATGTAAACAGTTGCTCATAGTTAGCTTTTCTATACCCATCAATTCCCATAGCTATGATCTCGACCTCGTCACTTTCATCCTCTTCTCTATTTTCATTTGAGGATTCTATTATTTCAATGGCCTCATGATGGTCTTGCACTGGTTCTTCCTCATTCCATGCAGGAATCTCTTCTTCTATCATGAGGATATCATGAGCCTCCCCCTTAATGTAGTTATCTTTCTGTAATATTGAAACCTCCCCCTCAACTGGAGCTCCTTCTTGGCTGAGAGCTTCAGGCGTCTTCCCCTCAGCAGGTGTATTCTCTATCATTAGGGCTTTGGGTGTCTCCCCCTCAGCTTGAACTTTGTCTCTTTGACTTTCTTTGGCTGGTTCCTTTTCGAAGCCAATTCTTTGTCTTCCCTCTTTAGTACTTTTTCATTGACAAGAATATATTTCTTGACCAGTTTTCTTCGTGGTTTTCTAGGCTGAGCCACAGCCTCAAGACTTTCTTGAACTTCAGTTTTGTCTTATTGATCAGCCAGAATATTTGATGCAGTTACTTCCTTGCTGGATGTGTTTGGTCTGGTCTCTACGATCGGTAGGGACTCTATGATCGAAGAGATAGATGGCTTTTTGGATTTGAGGTTGATTCTATTCTTCTTCAGCAGCTGAGATATGGTAGCTTTATCTTCTTCTGCCTCATCCTGTTGTTGTTTCCTTCTTAGGATCCTTAGAATCTCAATGTCTGAGGACTCTACAGGCTTATCGGTAGTGAATCCCTGAGGCTCTTCTGCAGTTCTGGCTTTCAGCTTTCTTTTGCCCTTGTTTTTTCTGAGCAATGGGTTCTTCTTTGTTAGCTTCTTCTTCTTCTTTAGTTTCTCTGACAACTGACATATTCCCTGGAATCCCTAATTCTTTTATATTACCAGTTCTTCCACTGGACTCAGACATCATTCGCACATTTTCTGCTGGATTCCTTTTCCAGTTCTCGAACAGTTGCTGGGTCATTCGACGGTTTGGATTAATGGCCTCTCCTTCATTGTCCCCAATTTTGTCACCCAGAGCAGACTGTAGGATGATGCTTATAAATCGTTCGTAGAGCATCTTTTGAGAGCTCTTTGTCTTCTTTGAGCTGATGATCCACTTTCCAATCCATTCAAGCAATAGAGCCCCATAGTTAAGTTGTATTTCATAACATATGGCAGTCATGAGCTTGAGTTTCACCTCATTTATAGAGTCATGACCAGAGCTCTTGCAACATATGCATTTTCCAACAATGTCAGCTAGAAATTCATGCCTATGTGGAAACTCCTTCTTCTTGTATCCTTTGACAGAGGGGGATTTCTTGTGATGCATCTTTTTGAGTCCCTTATGGAAGTCTATGCCATCTATGGACGAATATCCTTCAGGTTTGAAACCTAAGGCTAGGTTGATGTCCTCAGCCTTCAGCTTGATTTCCACGCCTCTAACTTTTGCAGTGATAGTGTCACTTTCAAACACGCTATTATTGTAGAATTCTTTTACCAACTTAGGGTAGATCAATGTGTCTGTACCCAGAGCTTCTTTGAGTCTAGCCTTATTTAATAATGACAAAGTCTTATGAAATTTGGGTTCAGCTGTTTTGAACTCATCAAAATAGAGTCTGTAGCTAGAGATAACACTGGAAGCCGCCATTGATTTTCTTGTAAGAAGTGTGATTGAGTGAGCTTTCTTCTGATTTAGGGTTTCTGTTTGAGAGAGGATGAGAGAGATAATCTTTTGAACTTCTGATTTCAAAAAGACGATTTCAATTTGTACTTGTAGCTTCCCTATCTCTATTTTGCTTAGTTGGACAGGTGTCAAGTTTTGCTTGGCTCTATGAATCTGACTTAGGAGGATTGTACTGATTTGCCCCTTAATTTCTTCTGAGCTAATGTCCTTAGCAAGGACTACGATCGTTGAGATGGTCCTCGTCATCGTCGAGTCTCGTTTCAGATTTGTTAAGTTTGCTTTCAAAGAACGTTGAATCTGAAGCTACAATCGCTCTCACCGTCGTTTCTACCATCGCTGAGTCTGCTCAAGAATCGTCGTGGTTCAGGCTGCAATCGTAGAGTCTGACCTATGATCGTCGAGTTTGAACTGTAAGCGTAGAGTCTGAACTGCGATCGTCGAGTTTGACCGAGTTCTTGTGATGAATTTTTGACTTAGCATTCCTCTTGGTTCAAGGTAACTCAGGAAGGGCCAACCTCATAGAGTGAATCAAGGGTTAGTTTTGTTCCTGAGGTGCTTGTTTAGAGAGATTGCTTTGTTTTGAATTTCATCATCACTGGATGCTCCTTTGATGGAACTCTGCTATCCTTGAGTCTGCACCTCGATCGTTGAGTCTGTACTACGATCGTTGTTATGATACTTTGGCTCTATGATCGTGGACTTCCTTTGATCATGTCTATGATTTCGAACATAGCCTTTAATCCTATATGGTTAGTACATACTAGAGCATATTTTTCATGGTTGTAAGTTAAGCATGCCTAGCTCACTTATTAACTTATTAAATCTGGATTCATCTAGAGGCTTTGTAAAGACATCAACAAGTTGATTTTTAGTAGGGATATATTGTAAAGATATAGTTCCATTTTGCACATGATCCCTAATAAAGTGATACCTTATTTCTATATGTTTAGTCCTAGAATGCATGACAGGATTGTGAGTTATAGGAATTGCACTTGTGTTATCACAGTGAGGGGTACCCTTAGATACCTGAAGATCCTCTTTACAGCAGTTAAATGAGATTCTTTAGGATTAGCTTGAAATCTAGCACAAATACATGTTGCAAACATTATATCTGGTCTACTGGCAGTAAGATATAAAAGAGATCCTATCATACCTTTGTATTGAGTTATATCAATACTTTTACCTTTTTCATCTTTGTCAAGCTTGGTTGCAGGAGCAATTGGGGTTTCCATGGGAGAGGTTGATTCCATGCCATACTTCTTAAGTAAGTCTTTAATTTACTTGGCTTGGTTTATGAAGATTCCTTCATCGGTCTGCTTTACTTGTAGTCCAAGGAAGAAGTTCAGCTCACCCATCATGCTCATTTCAAACTTGTCTACATAAGCTTGGAGAATCTCTTGCATAACTTTTTATCAGTAGATCCAAAGATAATATCATCAACATATATTTGAACTAATAGGATTTTATCTTTAAGCTTTCTAAGAAATATTGTGGTATCTACTCTACCTCTAGTGAATCCATTTTCAATAAGAAAGTTAGTTAGTGTTTCATACCATGCTCTAGGTGCTTGTTTAAGACCATATAAGGCTTTGTCTAATCTAAAGACATAATTAGAAAGAGATGGATTGATAAAACCTGGAGGTTGCTCTACATAGACTTCTTCTTTAAGTTCACCATTCAAGAATGCACTTTTGACATCCATCTGAAAGACCTTGAATTTCATGTGAGCAACAAAGGCAAGGAATATTCTGATGGCTTCTAGTCTGGCCACAAGTGCAAATGTCTCATCGTAGTCAATGCCTTCTTCCTGAGAGTAGCCCTTGGCCACTAGTCTTGCCTTATTCCTGGTGATGACTCCATCTTCATCCATCTTGTTTTTGAAGACCCACTTGGTTCCAATAACAGGATGATTCTTTGGTCTTGGAACCAATCTCCATACTTTGCTTCTTTCGAACTGATTAAGTTCTTCCTGCATGGCCTCTATCCAGCTGGAGTCTTCCAAAGCATCCTTTATTTTCTTTAGTTCTATTTGTGACAGGAAGCTTAGATAAAAGCATTCATTTTGAGTGGCAGCTCTTGTTTTGACTCTTGCACTCGGATCTCCAAAGATTAGATCTTGAGTGTGATCTCTTGCCCATCTACTTCCTGTTGGGACATCTGTCCTTATGCCTTCTTGTCTTAGATCTTCAAGATCTATTTCTTCCTCTTGGTGTGGAGGCTCGTTGTCTGGCATAGGCCTCTCTATGATCTCATTTCCTTGCTCAACGATTTCACTGTCTAGTACTATGATCATAGTGTTAAGCTTGACGACCTCATTTGTAGTGTCTGAACTGTTGGTCGTAGTGTCTTGAGGCACTATTTTGTCTAAGTCTATCTCATCAAAGATGATGTGAATTGAGACTTCAACACTCAGTGTCTTCTTGTTGAACACTCTGTAGGCCTTACTATCTATGGCATATCCAAGAAAGATTCCTTCATCTGATTTTGGTTGAAACTTTGTCAAGTACTGCTTTCCATTGTTGAGAATGTAACATGTACAGCCGAAAACATGAAAGTAGCTGACACTTGGCTTTCTTCCTTTCCACAGTTCATAAGGAGTCTTTTTAATCGTAGAGTGTATGAGTGATCTGTTCTGAGTGTAGCATGCAGTGTTGACAGCTTCTGCCCAGAAGTATTCATGCAGATGGGCTGCTGCTAGCAGAGTTCTTCCAGCTTCTATCAATGTCCTGTTCTTTCTCTTGGCTACTCCATTTTGTTGTGGAGTTCGTGGAGCTGAGAAATTGTAACTAATGCCATTGTCTGTGCAGAACTGATCCATTTCTGAGAAATCAAATTCTGTCATGATCACTTCTTATGGCCTTGATTTTCTCTCCTTTCTCGTTCATCGCCAGCTTGAACATCTTGATCAGTTGGGAGCTTGTTTCATCCTTTGAGGTTAGAAAGAACACCCATGTAAATCTAGTGTAGTCGTCGACTACGACCAGAGAGTATCTCTTTTCCCCAAGGCTCGTCATTGGAATTGACCCAAAAAGATCCATATGTAGCAACTGCAGAGGCTTGTCGATTGAGTTGACAGTTTTGCTCTTGAATAGGCTTCTGGTCTGCTTTCCAAGTTAACAGGCATTGCACGACCTTTCTTTGATGAAGTTAAACTTGGGTAAGCCTGCAACTAGATCTTTTGAAGCTAATTTGGACATACTTTTGAAGTTGAGATGAGATAATCTTCGATGCCATAGCCAACTCATTTGTTTAGATGCTTTAGCCAAAAAACATATATTCTCGTATGAGCTTAGTTGTCCAAGGTTTACTGTGTAGACATTTCCTTTTCTTGTTCCGATTAACTTTATAGCAGATGTCTTTAGGTCTCTGACTTGACATTGATTGTTGAGAAATGGTACTTGATGACCCTTGTCGCAGAGTTGGCTAATGCTTAGAAGATTGTGTTGTAGTCTTTCCACATAGGCCACTTTGCTGAAGGATACTGCACCATTTTCCAGCTGAGCCATAGTCTCTTGTCTTGCCAGAGCCGTTGTCTCCAAAGATAATCGAGGGACCCTCCTTCTCTATGTAGTCAGACAGAAGGGCTTTGTTCCTTGTCATGTGCCTTGATCATCCATTGTCTAGATACCAGGTTGTGATCGTGGAGCTCTTTTCCTATAATAAGATTAAACCTTCATTTTGGTACCCATACTTGTATGGGTCCTACATTGTTAGTGCCCTTGGGGACCCAAATCTGCTTGATTTTGGGTCTCACATGCATGGAATTATAATAACATTTTGCAGCCTTGTGGCCAACTCTGTAGCACACAAAACATTTGATATGATGCATGTTTATGTGTGTGTAAAATTTCTTCCTCCATTTGGACTTTTGTGGGTTATTGGTCATCCTCCTGCTAGGCTGATATTCCTTCTTCCATGTGTTCTCGTGTTTCATGATTTGTGAGGAGTATATCTTACTTCTACTGTACCTTTCCGGTTGGTTCGTAGAGTTGATCTTATTGGTTTCTACGATCTTTTGAGGTTGGTGAGTAGTAGCTAGGTTACTCTTCTCTTTTCTAAAACCCAGACCGACATAAGATCCCTTACTCCTGGGAATATGAATTGAATCAACTGAGCAGGGTTTGACATGCTCAATCTTCTGTGAGGATTTCACAAATATAATGCCTTTACTAAAACTTGAGGCATTACTAGTGCTAATTTCCTTTGTTTTTTCCACACATGACTCTGAGGTAGATTCCCCAAAGCCTAACCCTGTTCTATCAGAAATACTTCTCTGGTTAGAGATTAAGGAGTCCATGGATGAAGAGGATTTATTCCATATAGAGACCTGTCTTTTCTAGATCCTCAACAATCATGTTTGATGATAAAGCATATACTTGTAATAATCTTATTCATTTATTAATAAAAAGTATTAATTTATTAAAGGCTTTTAATTATCTACATGATGTCGTTTTTTATAATATGTGATAAACCCATAGTTTTAAGCAATGCTTTTAGAATAATGATGATGATCATTCTAATGAGATCTAAATTTTAGAAAGCTTAAAACTAAAATAGTTCCCAATCATTGGATTACTAAATCGGGGATTAGTGAATCCGGATAGATCGGGTACATACGCTGCTTGCTTCATCGATGAGGATGATTGATCTCACGATCATTTGTGTGGAGACACTAAAGCAAGTATGTAGGTGCTTATTAGAGAATAAGTTCACCGAACGTGGCTCGCTAAGGAATACCTAATGGAGTTTTATTTGCTCGTCAATAGAATTTCAGAGTGATAGTAGACAAGTAATCCTGGACTTGAGATCATCATAGTATTTGTGTATGATGAGTTATACTTTGACTTATTCCTTAAGACCCTTAGGTATATCAAAGGGTATGCTTGGGTATAATAAGTTCAGTATATGGAGATAATGTATGATCAATAAAGAATCTACCACTTCTAATAAAAGAAGAGAAATGTCCTATGTGATTCGATAAATGACAACCCAAAGAGTCCTTGGTTAAGGCGTAATGAAATTAGAAAGGAGTTTCTAATTTGCATTATTTGGAGTCAGTGCATTTAAGGATCTAAATACATATAATTAAATAAAATAAGACTTGACAAGAATTCCATGCCTTATATTTAATTGGGACATCAGATGGTGGAAGGATTGAATCAGATTTTAGACTATTTACTCAAAGGTTCTTTAATGATTAATGTTGAAATCTATATTATCCGGAAAGTCGTTGATCGCTAGGAGGCTTATCCCTATCAGAGAATAAATATTATTTATTTAAATAAATTAATTATTTAATTTATTTATTTAAATAAGATTAGAATTGTTCTAATTGATTTATTCACAACCTGCTTAATATGGAGAACCTAAAAGGGTCACACCATAAAAGGAAGAATAATTATTTAAGAAGTTAATGGCATAATCGTAATAATATAGTTATGTATATTTAATTTAATCTATGGTGATAGAATAAATTAAATAGCTTAATATTTATTATTTAATATTTTAGAAATATTAAATATAAATTAATAAGAGGAGTCTTATTAATATTATTACAATTATTATTATTTTAATTTCTAAAAGAGTTTAGGAATTAATTTAATATAAGTATTTCATTTATTCCTAATAGATTAGAAGGAAAATTAGTTAAAGGAGTTTAATTAATTATCCCTAATAAGATTAGGGAGCTTAATTAATTAAAAGAATTTAATTAATTAAATAAAACCCAATTCCTTAATTGTTAAGGTGGGTGCCCACATCTATAAATAAGAGGAGTCTTATTACGGGTGGTGGGGGGTTGTCGATTTTTTCAACATAACGTAATAATTCCAATTTGTTGGGAGAGTACACCTTTTCTATGAGATAGAAAAAACTAGGGTTTAGCCAACCACCTCTTCTTCTTGAATTTTCTTCTTCCTCGTGGATCACCCAGAGGCCAAACATTTGGGTGGCTAACGCTGATCAAAGGAAGGAACCAAACCCGTGGATTCAAGTCGAACGCGAAAAGGATTTCGAGGTGAACTTGTACCGAGGAAGCTCGATCTTCAAGGGTATGATTTTATTCTTTATCTTTTCGCTTAATTAATAATTATGCATAAAGGGTGATCCGTATATGGTTTGTAAAATTTTTTAAACTCGATTTTACACGCTCCGCACTTTTATGCAATTTGATCAAGGCTATGAATATTACAAACCTAATAAAGGGCATCAGAGCCAAACCTTTATGCAAATTATTAATTGTTTTAATTTGATATGTATATTGATATGTGTTTAGAACAATTTAATTGGGCATAATTTTATCAGATAAAATTTAAAAAAAAAAAAAAAAAAAAAAATTCAATTGAAAAAAATTTTAAATTAAAAAAAAAACAAATCAAATTTATTTTTTTTTTGATTAAATTTTATATTCAATATATATTGATAAATATATATATTAAAATATTTTTTTATTTTATAAATATATAATAAAATATATATTATAAAAAAAAAAAAAAAAAATAATAAATATCATTTTATAATTTAAATATATATATTTAGTTATAAATTTTTTTTTTAAATATCAAATATAATGAAGTTAATATAAAATGCAATTATATATATATATATATATATAAAAATTATATATAGGAATATAGGAATATATATATATATATATATATATATATATATATATATATATATATATATATATATATATATATATATATATATATATATATATATATAATTAAAATAAAAGTTTATTTTAATTATAAATAATATATATATTTTAATATTAAAATATAAAGTTTTATTTTAATTTTTATTTTATAATTAAAATAAAAGGTTTATTTTAATTTAAAATAAAAGGTTTATTTTAATATTAAAATAAAAAAGTTTATTTTAATTTTAAAATTAGAATTTCATGCTAACTAATTAGAGTTGGAATTGGATTCCATGATAACTAATTGGAGTTGAAATTTGATTTTATTTTTCCTAAAATAAAGGAGTTTATTTTGAATGAGAAAGAAAGTAAATCCATCTTTCCTTAAATAAAGGAGTTTATTTAGATATGAAATAAGATTTCATATTATTCAAAATAAAAGAGTTTATTTGTGAATAGGAAAGAGAATCCAATTTCCTTAAATAAAGGAGTTTATTTAAATATGAAATAAGATTTCATATTATTCAAAATAAAGGAGTTTATTTGTGAATAGAAAGAAAATCCGTGTTTCCTTTTTAAATTTTTTTTTTTACATGGAATTGATTCATAATTAATTAAAATAAAAGAGTTTATTTTAATTAAAGATTTTTTTTTTTTGGAATGGAATCGATTCCATAATTAATTAAAATAAAGGAGTTTATTTTGATTAAAATTTTGATTAAAATAAAATAGTTTATTTTATTCAAAATTGATAAATTAAAATAAAATAGTTTTATTTTGATTTAAATTTGGATTAAAATAAAGGAGTTTATTTTGATTCAAAAATAGATTTTATACTAACTAAATTTGCCCATTAAATGATATCAATATATATATTAAATGTTTATTATTCATAAGATGAATGTTATTTATCGATGATATATGATGATGTGTATGATAATAAATGGGATTGATTATGGACTATCGACCAATGTGATTGGATTTTATTTTAGTGGATGCATGAATGTATGGGTTTTATTAAATGGGGTCTCAGACTGCCTTCTCTAATTTTTCTTAATGTAAATTCTATCTCCTCCTATGTATTTCCCTCGATCACGATCAAGGTTTCTATTTATTTTAAATAGTTTTGTAATAGGAATAGTTAGAATTAATTTTGAAAAATTAGAGATCAAGGAGCAAGGAGCGCTTTGAAGACCCGCTTTGTAATGGAGCCAAGTTTAAATGTAATAGTTATATTTAAATATTATTTCGCACCCCTGGGGGTTTGACCTTTTGGTTCACTTGGTGGCTCTAGTGAACCAAACTAGAATAAAAGTCCATAATCAATCCGTAGAATATAGTATTCTATATGTGCATGCTTATACTATATATATATTATATATTATGCAAACATGCTTCGATGTCATTAATAATACGACGCGATTTTATATATATATATATATGCACGCTACGCTAAACAAGATGAGACAAATTAATAACAAACCCCTCAATTTTTTATATTAAGTCCTAAGCTGCTCAAAGATATTTGGAATATCGAACGTCGCTTTCTAGCATGATAAAATTAATAGAGTATTAAATATTTAATATGAGTTTGTTGTGTCACCACAAGGCAAGTATTAAGTATTTAAGATGTTAATTTATCACATTTGATGCTTATAAAGAAAATTGAACAATATTGTTTTGTCAGGTCACCACAAGGATGATATTTTTCTTTTTGAATATATGGAGTGCTAGGTTTGATTTAACTTGGATAATTTTGATTCTGGATGTGCCACCACTGATCAAAATAATCTAAGAGGCAAAATAAAAGGAGTCAGATAGTTGATGTAATCGACAAAAGTTGTCTACCTATTTATTTATATATAGTTTGTTGTGTCACCACAAGGCTATATACATTTGAAATGGGATCCTTATTCTCACTAGCAAATCTTTAATTAGATTTTATTTAACTATATAAGTGAGGGTAATATAGTTTGAAGAAAATAGTAGGGAGATACCAATTTAAAACAAGACCTAATTTATTTTGGTAATTAATAAAAGAATGTATGTTAAAATGTTGTTAATTACAAATTCATTTACGTAATTTTACAATGTCTAAAATTACTATCATCGCAAGCATATTAGATGCTAAATTAACCGTAATCAATTAAACGGATTGGTTAAGGAATTTGAGAATAGTTCTCATAGTCGAAAAGCTATCTTATGTCCTTAATACGCCTATCCTCAAGAATGGTTGCGCATAATGCCTCCGAGGAAGAGATTGCTACTTTTAGAAAGTGGCAAGATGATGCACAATGGCTCAACGCATCATGCTCTCAGATCCACGAGTAACGAAGCTTCAGCCACAAGATGAAACTATGGATGCTTCTACTATATCCCCGCACATCAAGTAGTTGATGGTGAGGAAAGTAGGACCGATAGATATCGACATCTAAGGAGCTCTTCCGATCTAGAACGGCCAATGGCACTATATAGATGCATAAAAAGTTCTTAACATAATCAATTTGATTGATCAATTAGACAACGGTTTTGTCACGGATGGAGAGTTGAGCCAAGATTTGATCTTGCACTCACTCCCTGACTTCTTTCACAATTGTTGTGAATTTTTCATATGAACAAGCTAGATATCGCCCTCACCGATTTGCTTAACATGTTGAAAAATGTTGAGAGTCACTTTCCAACCAAGAAAGATCAAGTTCACCGGTAGGGGCCAAAGGATCTTCCAAAAGAAGAACGATTCAAAGAAGGTAAATATAAAGGCATAAACAAAGGATAATAAGAACAAAATCGATACGGGAAAGAAAGGAGTTTGCTTCCACCGCAATAAGCCCGACATCGGAAAGAAATCATGCAAGAAGCATCTTGCAGAGGCTAACCAAAGAAGCTTAGTGAAGTTTTTACATAATACGCTTTTGTTCATGATTTAAAATAAATTTTTTTTAAGTCAAGGTTCTACTGGGTATTGGATACCGACTTTTGGTTATCATAAATATAGATTTATGAAGGACCAAGGTAAGTAGAAAGCTAAACAAATATAAGTAATCCTATGTGTGGAAAATGAAGCAAAGGTCAGATTAGCTATAGAAACTTATAGTTTAGAAGAATGCTTACTACGGCAAATCTATTAAGTCAATAAGTTGTTATCAGATTCCAGCTTGTTGTTAAAATATTATTTCCATTTTATTGTTGGACAATGAAATTTTGGTATTATAATTAAGAACAATTGTTGTTCTATTTATAATAATAATGTTTCAGTATAGAATCGAATATTACTTAATAAATTTTGTATACTGACTTACATGAAAATAATTTTGCAAATATGAACAAATTAGTATAAGAAAAGGAGATGATCATTCAAAGAGTGAATGTGTGTATTTGTCGAATACAAGTGTGAATTATTTGAAAGGTTCAAAGAATTCAAAAGTGAAACAAATTGGCAAAGTATTAAGATTCTTTGATTAGATCAAGGAATAAATACTTGTGCAATAAGTTTCTAGATCATCTCAAATGGTTTTTCATAATGGACACATCCCCGATACGTAATAATTGATTGATGTATCCGAAAGGAAAAATCGTACTTGTTGGACATGGTAAGGTCCATAATGATTTTACCGACATTCCAAAGAGATCCTCTCAGGATCATGTCCTAGAAATGGTCGACATCTCATTTAAAATGGTAACCTCAAAATCCTACCCCAAGACTCCATAAAAGTTATGGACAGGAGGATTCCTAATCTTAAGTATGTTAAGATAAGGGTTGTCCAACTTATGTGAAAAGGTTTCAAAGGATAAGCTTGGGACAAGATTTGACAAGTATGATTTGTGGGACATCCTAAAGTAAGTTTAGGTATATGTTCTATAATCCTACTTAGCAAAAGGTGTTTGTTATTAAACACACGCCTTCTAAGATAAAGGTGTTTATCATCAAAAGGGCTAGTGGAGGATAATAGATCTTCAAGAGTTCAAGAACCACAAAACACTATAAGTCAAATAAGAGGAACCCGTAGATGTAATTCTATTGTACCACAAACCAATCAGAATCGAATAGTAATCAAGATACCTAGAGGTATGGATTCATCATGGATGATGATGATGAGGTACACATCATAGAAGATGATGATCCAGAGTAGAAAGTTACAACGAACATGAGGTCAAAAGAGTTCTAGTGTGTCAAAAAAGGGTGAAAGGGGAGCGTCGTGAGACATTTCTAATATTATATGTTGATATACTACTTGATAAGGAATGACATACCAATGCTACAATCAAGAAAGATAAAGTTGTCTAAACATTCCTCCATGAATGATTTGGGAAGAGTATCTTAATTGGGGATATAAATCTATATAGATAGATTTAAGAGGATGCTCGACTTAACCCAAGGAACGATATTCATTTGATGCTAAAGTCGTTTAGCATGGCAAACTCCAAGAGATGTCTCATGTCGATGAGCTATGGAGTGTATCTCTTAATAGTCCCCATAGACTCCAAAAAAGAGAGATCGCATGAGTGACAATCATGTATGCAATGAAATATACGAGACCCGATGTCGTCGATCATATTATTCGGAGAAGTTCACTACGAGTCAAAGTTGAAAAAACATCTTAAAGTGCTTAACCCAAGACTAAGGATGTGATCATATTCATGGTGGGTCTAAATTAAAACCAGAGGGCTTAATGACTCAAGTTTTTTCGCATGCATCAAGATGATAAAAATCCCACTTAAGGTAAAGGTTACTCTGAACAAAGGTGCAAAGTTGAATCGAAAGGTTCCAAACAAAGAAAGAGTTGCCGGTTTAGTGATAAAGACAAAGTATATAGCTATAAATGAAGTCGCAAGTTGATTGTTTGGATTAAAAGTTCATTACGTAACCAGGAATAGTTCCTAAGTCTCATCTTCGATCTAAACATGTGTTGTGGCACTTTCATTTGATTATTAGAATCATTGAAAGATGGGAAATCACTATGTAGATAGTGGACTCTCATGAACAACATTACATATCCATTAACTAAAGCTTATCCAAAAACAGGATAATCGCCACTTTAGAGAAGAAGAGTATAAGATACCACGACGATCGGGCTTTAGTGCAAGTGGGAGATTGAAAGTAGTATGCACACAAGCCAATCATGTTTGATGATAAAGCATATACTTTGTAATAATCTTATTCATTTATTAATAAAAAGTATTAATTTATTAAAGGCTTTTAATTATCTACATGATGTCGTTTTTATAATATGTGATAAACCCATAGTTTTAAGCAATGCTTTTAGAATAATGATGATGATCATTCTAATGAGATCTAAATTTTAGAAAGCTTAAAACTAAAATAGTTCCCAATCATTGGATTACTAAATCGGGGATTAGTGAATCCGGATAGATCGGGTACATACGCTGTTTGCTTCATCGATGAGGATGATTGATCTCATGATCATTTGTGTGGAGACACTAAAGCAAGTATGTAGGTGCTTATTAGAGAATAAGTTCATCGAACGTGGCTCGCTAAGGAATACCTAATGGAGTTTTATTTGCCTCACAATAGAATTCTCAGAGTGATATAGTAGACAAGTAATCCTTCGACTTGAGATCATCATAAGATTCGTGTATGATGAGTTATACTTTGACTTATTCCTTAAGACCCTTTAGGTATATCAAAGGGTATGCTTGGGTATAATAAGTTGTACATGGAGATAATGTATGATCAATAAAGAATCTACCACTTTAATAAAAGAAGAGAAATGTCCTATGTGATTCGATAAATGACAACCCAAAGAGTCCTTGGTTAAGGCGTAATGAAATTAGAAAGGAGTTTCTAATTTGCATTATTTGAGTTGTGCATTTAAGGATCGAAATACATATAATTAAATAAAATAAGACTCGACAAAGAATTCCATGTCTTATATTTAATCGGGACATCAGATGGTGGAAGGATTGAATCAGACGCAGAACTATTTACTCAAAGGTTCTTTAATGATTAATGTTGAAATCTATATTATCCGGAAAGTCGCTGATCGCTAGGAGGCTTATCCCTATCAGAGAATAAATATTATTTATTTAAATAAATTAATTATTTAATTTATTTATTTAAATAAGATTAGAATTGTTCTAATTGATTTATTTCAAACCGCTTAATATGGAGAACCTAAAGGGTCACACCATAAAAGGAAGAATAATTATTTAAGAAGTTAATGGCATAATCGTAATAATATATAAGTTAAGTATATTTAATTTAATCTATGGTGATAGAATAAATTAAATAGCTTAATATTTATTATTTAATATTTTAGAAATATTAAATATAAATTAATAAGAGGAGTCTTATTAATATTATTACAATTATTATTATTTTAATTTCTAAAAGAGTTTAGGAATTAATTTAATATAAGTATTTCATTTATTCCTAATAAGATTAGGAAGGAAAATTAATTAAAGGAGTTTAATTAATTATCCCTAATAAGATTAGGGAGCTTAATTAATTAAAAGAATTTAATTAATTAAATAAAACCCAATTCCTTAATTGTTAAGGTGGGTTGCCCACATCTATAAATAAGAGGAGTCTTATTATGGGGGGATGGGGTTGTTGATTTTTTCAACATAACGTAATAATTCCAATTTGTTGGAGAGTACGCCTTTTTTTCTATAGAGATAGAAAAACTAGGGTTTAGCCAACCACCCTTCTTCTTGAATTTTCTTCTTTCCTCGTGGATCACCCCAGAGGCCAAACATTTGGGTGGCTAACGCTGATCAAAGGAAGGAACCAAACCCGGTGGATTCAAGTTGAACGCGAAAGGATTTGGAGGTGAACTTGCACCGAGGAAGCTCGATCTTCAAGGGTATGATTTTATTCTTTATCTTTTCGCTTAATTAATAATTGTGCATAAAGGGTGATCCGTATATGGTTTGTAAAATTTTTAAACTCGATTTTACACGCTCCGACTTTTTTATGCAATTTGATCATACATGAATATTACAAACCTAACAGCAAAGTGGTTTTGGCATCCCACTTTCTTGGTAAGGCTCTCATGAACTTTATGATTAGATCTTTGTTTGGATAGATCTTTCCATAGGCTCGTAGAGAGTTGAGCAGAACATTAAATCTTTCGTATGTGGCAGTGACGTTCTCTCCTTGAACGTGAGCAAACATCTCATATTGCAGAGTCAAGAGAGATTGTTTGTTTTCTCTGACTTCTTTTGTTCCTTCATGCATGATGAGTAATGCTTCCCAAACCTCCTTTGCTATTTTGCAGTTGACCACATTTTCAAACAAATCGTCTTCTAAGGATTGAAATAAGATGTTCTTGGCCTTCTTGTCAAGCTGGACAGCTCTCTTCTCGTTTTCTGTCCATTCACCTTTGACCTTGATCTGTATTCTGTTTGGGTCGTCTGTAGTTGGTGCAAGCTTTGTAGGAACGTAGGGCCCATTTTGAACAGTTTCAAATAGATCTTCATCTATTGAATCCATATAAGCTTACATCCTAACCTTCTAGTTAGCGAATTTGTCTTTATTGCACATAGGTTACTTGCTGCCTCCTCCAGTCTTTGATACATTTGGTAAGTGTGCCATTGGATCTACTCAAGCTTTGTAGGCTATATAATAGAACCTGCTCTAATACCAATTGTTAGTTCCCGTAGGCACAATAGTTATCTAGAAGGGGGGGGGGGTTGAATAGATATTAAAACTTTTCTTTGTATTAAGATAGTTTTGATAATGATCTTAAGCACAGCGGAATTAAGGCTTCTTTGAGATCCCTTTTAGATAGTGAGTTAATGAGAGTGAAGCAGTTATAATAGTTATAGCAGTTATAGCAAGAATGAAATAGACACAATTATTTTTAAGTGGTTCAGAGCACTTAAAGCTCCTAGTCCACTCTTCTACTCCTCGAGTAGGAAATCCACTAAAGATGTCTTTTTACACTTTCTGAATCTCACAGATTCCTTCTAGACCAGCAGTCTAGGCACTTCTTAGTTCACTCTTGAACTCTTTAAGTCCAACAGACTTGGCTCTTCATAGTTCACTTAGAACTCTTCAAGTCCTTCTGACTTGGAACTTTTACTTCAGTTGATTGATGGTTGTTGAGTTGTGATTGATGCTACTCAGTTGCTATTAAGCACTTGTTTGAAAGAACTGAGTAGCTAAGCAAGCTTCCTAATTTTCTTAGATCGTAGAGTTAAGCGTTGAGTGTTCTTATGCGTTTTTGTTCAATTGCTTGCTTGTTTCTCACATCTGCATATGTTCTGCATATATGTGTTTCTTGAAATCTATTCGTTGAAGCCTTTTGATGAAGCATTAAATGCGCTTTACATTTCTGAACTTTGATGGAGACTTTTCTGCACACCTTCTGAATTGCATTCTGGCCCACTAACACAGCAGCGTTTAAAATCCATTCCACATTTGTTGGAATTTTGTCTTTAAACAAAAGTAGGGCTCGATGCTTCTGACACAAGGCAGATTATACTCTACGATCCATATCGTGGTGTTTTTTCATATTGGTGCTTGGCCTGGAGAGAACACAACGACCTCTCTCAAGGATTTTCACACTATGATCATCACTTGCTCGTCTTGTAGGCTCTGTGTTTCCGAAAGTTCACTACGATCTCTGAGTTAGCTTCGGCAAACGTCTGGGCTACTCTACGATTTATGGAGAGGCCCTTCAAGGAAGATACACTACGATCTTCTGAGCTCTACGATCCTGCCTTAGCTTCTGCATTCTGTTGATCAGTTTGATAGACTGCGATTCTTTTCAAGGCCTATCTATTTCTTTCAAGTCATAGATCAACCTAACATCTTTGATCTCTTTATCTATACATTTGTTTATGGAATGATGAACATTAAAAGTTAAGATCAACCTAACAATTTTGATCTATCACTAAGTCCTTGTACATATATTCCTTGAAGGACTTTACATATAATCATGAGCATTTACTCTAAACATCAAATCAAAATATGCATTCTTCCAACAGAATATGTTATACACATCCTCAAAACAGACAAAGCATTAGCCCCACAGATCTCTTGTGCTTGCACACGAGAGGCACCTGTATGGAGTAGGAGTCTGAATCAAGGATCCAGGACTTTGGTGATAGCCCCAACGTCAACATCCTTGAAGACTTGGATCGCACGTCCAAGACATCACTGATTGTCATCCCTGAAAAGATTAACAAGGAACCGAAAATCATTCATTCATACATTTGCATCATGTTGCTGCACATAGCATCATGTTTATCTTATTGCATTTCAAGTGTCTAGGATTCTTTATCATATCCATGTCTTACATGGCATGAATATGATAAAGAGGGGCATCTGTAGACACTCAAAATTTTCTGCACACCTGTCACTGACATTGCAGGAGGGCAGGTTCGTCTTTCGGAGATAACCCTAGAAGACAGCTCACATCCATTTCGGATACTACCGGAAGTTCAGTCTCAACCCCGGAACACACACCGGGAGTATCAAAGATAACCCCGAGTTTCATCCTTTGCAATAACCTCAAGGAATGCTATTGCAGTTCCGGTGATAACTCCAAAAATGCTTGTTTTAAATGCATGCGATCAACTTCAATCTCAGACCTCCTGCCGAGGCACTCATTCCAAAGACCCGGAGCTAACACCGGGAAGACAGGCACACTTATAGATGACCTTGCAGAATTCAAACATTTGAAGCAGTCCAATCTCAGATGTAACCCTGAGCAACGTCTGCTATTAGCTCAAACCGAAGATAACCCCAGTGAGGGGTCAAATTATCATCTTGCCACCTCAACCCCAACGCGCCTTCTCAACATTTCATACATACATTTCTACACAACAATGTCCTACAAGAGCCAAGGAGTTCCAATCTCGAGTGACTATTACGCGTGGCAGCACACCGGATAGAATTTGAAGCTTGAAGACCATGGGCATGGTCCCCTCTTTCTGACTTCATACAACCTCTAATCCCATATTATTACGTAACTCTCGACAAAAGCGGCCCGAACAAGGTCTTGTACACCTTGTTCGGATGCTCGGATTGAAGTTCTGCAAGTTCGAGCAGACATCACACTGCACGAGTGCATGTACTTCGAGATGGCAGGACCCGCAGGGCTCGGGGCACCCCGGGCAGCCGCAGGTGCATCTGTGGCAGCCGTAGGTGCATCTGTTGCTGCTGCAGGTACACCTGCAGCTCCCCCCTCTATAAATAAAGGGCTTGGGGTGGCCATTTTAAGAGAAAAAGAGGCGAGGAAGCTTTGTCCAATTTGCTCTGTACACACCCCATATTGAGTGTTTCCTCATTTTAAAAACCTGTTAGCTCATATATAGCTATATTTTTACCGACGGGAGCTGAGTGTTTATCCATCTAGAGCCATAGAAGCCTGCTTTGGCAGCCCACTGTAAGCCTTCTCACACTCTATAAATCCTTTATCTTCATCATTGCACACACTATTCTTCACATTGAGAGTCATGTTGTAAAGCGTATGCCTGCATTTCTATCCAGTGGTTTTAATTTATATCAGTATATATATACTTATATATGTATATATTTATATATGGACTAATATTATCAAGTTATGCCTTGATTGAGCCTAGACTTACGTGCTGGAGCGTTTACTTGCTAATATATATATATATATATATATATATATATATATATATATATATATATAAAGCTGTTGTCGGACTACATCGATGAATCTGGATTTTACATCCTGAGCGTTTATTGCTTTTATATATATATATATATATATATATATATATATAAAATGTTGTCAAACTATTTCGATGAGTCCTGGATTTTACATAGGAGCATTTATTACTTATATATATATATATATATATATAGGTCTCCATCCACAAAGAATAGGTTGTTGGGAGCAACCCCTTTGGCCCAACCTGCTCTGCAAACTTATAAAAAAAAAAAAATTGTCTAAGTTAGTGACAGTTGTGGCATAAAGGGTTGCTCCCCAACAACCGGTTCTTCGTGGATGGAATATATATATATATATATATATATATATATATATATATATATATATATATATATATAGAGATACTTGTTGTTATCGGACATATCCTGTAACAACCCAATATTTTCTATACAAATAAATTAGAAATTTTGCGTATAAATTTTTTTTTTAATATGGTGTATTATGTCAAACCCTAGTATACTATGGGAAACCCTAATTTGAAACTCAGTTGTGAGTTTAAGTCTGTTATATAACTGTGTTATATGATTTATGATTAACCCTAAGTAGCATTTAGATTTATTAATTTCTTGAAAACCCAATTACCAAAATTATAAACCCTAATTGCTAAATTAGCAAGGATAATTATAATTATTATATAATAACCCTAATGTCCATGTATGATTAGAACCCTAATCAAATTAAGAAAACCCTAATTATAAATTTTACAAACTAATTATATTTTATTTTAAACCCTAAATAAATAATTTGGGTAATATATATTAAAATTGTTGGACTATGATTATTGCATGGCCCAAATCAATTATGGGAGAAGCCCAAAAAGAAATCAAATTCAAGCCCAAGCTTAGCCCACATAACCAAGGGTATTTTAGACCTTTGATTTATCTAATTTATGCATTAAAATAATAGCTAAATAAAGAATTAGAGAGTATATACATGGCTTGCCATAATTTGCCTTTTTAGGCAACAAATGATGCTAAACAAGTTTCCTTAAATAGCTAATGACCTTACTTTTATTAATTTCTTACAAAAAGGTACAATGTTGTCAACATCTCATTAGTGGAAATCTCACTAAGCATGCTTAAGATCAAGATAAGGAGTTTGGACTAATGGATAACACAAGTATGGGGGATAATAGATAAAACCCACATACATTGCTAGACTTCTATAAATAGACTAGAGAGAGAGAGAAACTAATTCATTTTTGCTAGCATTTTTCCCAACACTCATTTTTAACTCTCTCAAGCTCTCACCTCTGAAAATACCAAGATATATCAGTCCCAAACAAAGCCCCACCATTACCATAAACAAATCAGAAGCTAGAATCAAGTTAGATCAAAGAAAAGGTATAAAACCCTAGCTTGATTTCTGTCCATAAATCCTATGTTTAATGTTGTGTTTAAATGCTAGAATATGTTGGTTATAGTGTCTAATGAGGATCTGGGTTGCTAAATGTTGGATCCATAACATTTAGAAGCTCGGATTTGAAGATCTACAAAATCTGGAAAAAAAAATCAAACTGTGGTCTGACAACAAATGTTAGTGGCCACAGATCTTTGGTCGTTTATGATTTTTGTTGTTTTTAAGTTGTTATGTATAGTATGGTATGTGGTCTTTGATCTGGAACAAGAATCAAGTTCATATCTTAAACAGGCTGCAAGATAATCAAGGTCAAAGTCATTGATCAAGATGATCGGGCGTTTCGGGTACCTTAGAACCCGCCTAAAAACTACCGACAACGTTTTAAATCGACTAGATCTTGCTTCTGTTTGTTGTATTGTTGTTGTTTGTTGTATTAAGGTTATAGTATGATAGATATACTACATGTTAAAGCTTTTAGATCTCTTATATCACAAACATACTGGAATTGGGGATTGGTCAAACCAAGCAAAAAGTTCACGGATGAACTTTCTGGGCAACCCAGAAAAGTTCATAAGTGTGGATTCTGACAAGGTTTGACCAGTCGAGATCTTGATATTATGTTGATGTTTTGCTTATGTTTTGTATTAGATCTGTAGTCCTACATGTTGGCTACACACTGAAGTTTATAGAGCACAAAAACATTGCTCGATCATCATGTAGTGGACGCCCAAAGTGAAGCAATGAAGTTTCTTCATTTTCCGGGTAACCCGAAAATGAAAAATGTGTCCGACGATTCTTTGAGGGCTTAGATCTCGTTGGTTTTATGCTTGATTGCCATGTTTGTTGTTAGGTCTTGTAGACGTGCACTAGTACTACAAGATCTAAGTCATAGTTTGTCTAGAAACGTTTGGAGTTAAGATTTAATCTCGGTCAAACTTGGTCACTCGAAACTGTGTATGAAGATCTGGGTTTGCATGAAGAACACGAAGAACACCTACAACGACAGTCTATCGCTCTATCGCTATAGGTGGTTCAAGCTTACAGCTTTATTTATAAAATTATATTTTCATTAAATAATTATAGAAAATTAGTTTTTAATTATTAAAAATACATAATAAATTATTAAAAATTATTTTAAGGTCAAAAATTATATTTTAATTATTTTGGATATATTTCACAAATATTTAATATTTTTGGAATATTAAAGGCATTTAATTTATTTAATAATTATATTAAATTAATTAATTAAAAATAATTTTAATACTTGAAAAATCATTTAAAATTATATTATGATATAAGAAAATATTTTAAGTTATCTTTAATGACTTTTAATATTTTATGAGGAATTTCATTAATTAATTAATATTAATAATATTTTAGTTATTTAATAAATGAATTAAATAAATAGATTAAAAATGATTTTATTATATTAAAAATCATTTTAAATAATAATAAGGTATTTAAAGGTATTTTAAGTTATAAAATATAACTTTTAATATTTAAAGGATAATTTCATTAATAATTTAATATTAATGATATTTATTTAACATTAATGATATTAAATTTATTTAATAATTATATTAAATAAGTAGTTTTAAAATGGTTTTATTAATTTAAAAATCATTTAAAAGGATATAAATGAACTAAAAAATATTTTAAGTTATAATTAATGACTTTTAATATTGGATAGATAGTACATTAATATTTTAATATTAATAGTAATTATTTAAAAATGATCTTAAATGTTTTAAAAGTCATTTAAGGGTAATATTAATACTTTAAAATATTCTAAGTTATTATAAATAACTTTAATATTTTGGCAATGGTTTCATTAATAATTTAATATTAATTTAATATTAATGATAATAGAATTGTTTGATATTTAAATCATGTAATAATGATTCCAGTGTTTGAAAATTCACGATAAATTATAATAATTGTTTATTGAGTCATTTAAAATAATACGTCGATATTCTGAGATATTGAGTTCTGAATAGAATCTTAGACTCGATAATTATCCGATAAAGTCACAAGATAATCCACATAGTTCATAAATTGTTCTGAGACTTTAGATATTTTGATCGTATTAATGTTTGTTTGTGATCCATTTGTTGAATATGTGTGACAATGTGATTAGGTTATGTACGATCGCGAAATGCAAGATTACGTGTTATAGTATATTGTTCTAATCGAACGAATAACCTGATTAATGATAGGTGATAACATAAAAGATAAAACTAAGTTGCTTATTGTAAGAAGCGCATCAGGCAAGTATCCTATGTTAGGTTTGTAATATTCATGAACGCAATCAAATTGTAAAAATAAGCGGAAACGTGGAAAATCAGAGTTTAAAAATTTTCTAAGTTATTATAAATAACTTTAATATTTTGGCAATGGTTTCATTAATAATTTAATATTAATTTAATATTAATGATAATAGAATTGTTTGATATTTAAATCATGTAATAATGATTCCAAAGTGTTTGAAAATTCACGATAAATTATAATAATTGTTTATTCGAGTCATTTAAAATAATATGAGTCGATATTTACGATATTGAGTTACTGTAATAGAATCTTAGACTCGATAATTACTCGATAAAGTCACAAGATAATCAAGCATAGTTCATAAATTGTTCTGACTTAGATATTTTTCAATCGTATTAATGTTTGTTTGTGATCCAACGATTTGTTGAATATGTGTGACAATGTGATTAGGTTATGTGCTGACTGCGAAATGCAGTATTATGTGTTATAGTATATTGTTCTAATCGAACGAATGACCTGATTAATGATAGGTGATAACATAAAAGATAAAACTAAGTTGCTTATTGTAAGAAGCGCATCAGACAAGTATCCTATGTTAGGTTTGTAATATTCATGAACGCAATCAAATTGCAAAAATAAGCGGAAACGTGGAAAATCAGAGTTTAAAAATTTTACAAACCATATATACCGGATCATCCTTTATGCACAATTATTAATTAAATGAAAATTGAAGAACAAGAATCATACCCTTGAAGATCCGAAGCTTCCTCAGTACAAGTTCACCTCCAATTCTTTTCGCGTTCAACTTGAATCCACGGGTTTGGTTCCTTCCTTTGATCAACGTTAGCCACCCAAGTGTTTGGCCTCAGAGGTGATCCACCAAGGAAGAAGAAGGATTCAAGAAGATGGGTGGTTGGCTAAACCCTAGTTTTTCTATCTCTATAGAAAGAGTGTACTCTCCAACCATTGGAAATATCACGTAGTTGTAAAGTCAACAAAACCCATCACCCATAATAAGACTCTCTCTTATTTATAGATGTGGGCAACCCACCTTAACAATTAAGGAATTGGGTTTTATTTAATTAATTAAATTCTTTTAATTAATTAAGCTCCCTAATCTTATTTAGGATAATTAATTAAACTCATTTAACTAATTTTCCTTCCTAATCCAATTAGGAATAAATGAGAGTACTTATATTAAATTAATTCCTAAACTCTTTTAGAAATTAAAATAATAATAATAATTGTAATAATATTAATAAGACTCCTCTTATTAATTTATATTTAATATTTCTAAAATATTAAATAATAAATATTAAGCTATTTAATTTATTCTATCACCATAGATTAAATTAAATATACATAATATATTATTATGATTATGCCATTAACTTCTTAAATAATTATTCTTCCTTTTATGGTGTGACCCTTTAGGTTCTCCATATTAATAGGTTGTGAATAAATCAATTAGAACAATTCTAATCTTATTTAAATAAATAAATTAAACAATTAATTTATTTAAATAAATAATATTTATTCTACAATAGGGATAAGCCTCCTAGCGATCAACGACTTTCCGGATAATATAGATTTCAACATTAATCATAAAAGAACCTTTGAGTAAATAGTTACCAAATGACAATTCAATCCTTCCACCATACAATGTCCCAATTAAATATAAGACATGAAATTTACGTCAAGTCTTATTTTATTTAATTATATGTATTTCGACTCTTAAATGTACAACACTAAATAATGCAAATTAGAAACTCCTTTCTAATTTCATTCTACGCCGCCAAGGACTCTTGGGTTGTCATTTATCGAATCACATAGGACATTTCTCTTCTTTTAATAGAAGTGGTAGATTCTTTATTGATCATACATTATCTCCATGTACAACTTATTATACCCAAGCATACCCTTTGATATACCCTAAGGGTCTTAAGGAATAAGTCAAAGTATAACTCATCATACACAAGATACTATGATGATCTCAAGTCCAAGGATCACTTGTCTTTACTATCACTCTGAGAATTCCTATTGACAAGCAAGTAAAACTCCATTAGGTATTCCTTAGCGAGCCACGTTCAGTGAACTTATTCTCTAATAAGCACCTACATACTTGCTTTAGTGTCTCCACACAAATGATCATGAGATCAATCATCCTTATCCAATGAGCAAGCAACGATGTACCAATCTATCTGGATTCACTAATCCCCAATTTAGTAATCCAATGATTGGGAACTATTTTAGTTTTAAGCTTTCTAAGAATTTAGATCTCATTAGAATGATCATCATCATTATTCTAAAAGCATTGCTTAAAACTATGGGTTTATCACATATTATAAAACAACATCATGTAGATAATTAAAAGCCTTTAATAAATTAATACTTTTTATTAATAAATGAATAAGATTGTTACAAAGTATATGCTTTATCATCAAACATGATTGGCTTGTGTGCATACTACTTTCAATCTCCCACTTGCACTAAAGCCAATCGTCATGGTATCTCATACTCTTCTTCTCTAAGTGACGATTATCCTGCTGTTGGATAAGCTTTAGTTAATGGATATGTAATGTTGTTCATGAGAGTCCACTATCTCTATAGTGATTTTCCATCTTTCAATGATTCTAATAATCAAATGAAAGTGCCACAACACATGTTTAGATCCAAGATGAGACTTAGGAACTATTCCTAGTTCACGTAATGAACTTTTAATCCAAACAATCAACTTACGACTTCATTTATAGCTATATACTGTCTTTATCACTAAACCAAGAACTCTTTCTTTGTTTGGAACCTTTCAATTCATCGCACCACTCGTATTCAAGATAACGCTTTACCTTAAAGTGGATTTTTACATCATCTTGGTCATGTAGAAAAACTTGAGTCTGTTAAGCCCTCTAGTTTTAATTTAGACCCACCATGAATATGATCACATCCTTAGTGCCGGTTAAGCACTTTAAGATGTTTTTCACTGACTCATAGTGAACTTCTCCATAATATGACTGATCAACATCAGGTCTCGTACATTTCATTGCATACATGATTGTCACTCATGAGACCTCTCTTTTCAGGAGTCTGTGGGGACTATTAAGAGAGATACACTCCATAGCTCATCGACATGAGACATCTCTTGGAGTTTGCCATGCTAAACGACTTTAACATCAAATGAATATACATTCCTTGGGTTAAGTTGAGCATCCTTTTAAATCTATCTATATAGATTTGCATCCCCAATAATGATACTCTTCCCAAATCATTCATGTAGGATTGTTTAGACAACTTTATCTTTACTGATTGTAGCATTGGTATGTAATTCCTCATCCGTAGTATATCAACATATAATACTAGAAATTTCACGACGCTCCCACTAACCCTTTTTGTACACACTAGAACTCTTACCTCATTGTATGTAACTCTGGATCATCATCTTCTATGATGCGTACCTCATCATCATCATCCATGATGAATCCATACCTCCTAGGTATCTTTGGTACTATTCCAGATTTATGATTCGGTTGTGGTACAATAGGTCTATCTACAGGTTCCTCTTATTTGACTTATAGTGTTTTGTGGATCATGAACTCTTCAAGATCTATAATTCTCCCACTAGCCCCTTCAATGATAAACATCTTTATCTTAGAAGGCAGCGTATTTTGCAACAAACACCTTTTGCTAACTAAGATTATAGAACATATACCCTAAACTTACTTTAGGATGTCCCACAAATCGACACTTATAAAATCTTGTCCCAAGCTTATCCTTTGAAACCTTTTCACATAAGTTGGACAACCCCTTATCTTAACATTCTTAAGATTAGGAATCCTCCCTGTCCATAACTTTTATGGAGTCTTGGGGCCGGATTTTGAGGTTACCATTTTCGTAGATATGCAGCCATTTCTAGGACATGACCCTAGAAGGATACTGGAATATCGATAAAATCATTATGGACCGCACCATGTCCAAATAGGTATGATTTTTCCTTTCAGATACATCAATCAATTATTGTGTATCGAGGCGTCCATTATGAGAAAACCATTTGAGATGATCTAGAAACTTATTGCACAAGTATTCCTTCCTTGATCCGATCAAAGAATCATAATACTTTTGCCAATTTGTTTCACTTCAATTCTTTGAACCTTTCAAATAACTCACACTTGTATTTCAACAAATACATACATTCAACTCTTTGAATGATCATCTCCTTTTCTTATACTAGTTTGTTCAATTTACAAAATAATTTTTCACGTAAGTCAAGTATACAAAATCCATTAAGTAATCTTTTTAGTTCTATACGAAACATTATTATTATAAATAAAACAACAATTGTTCTTAATTATAATACCAAAAATTTTATTGTCAACAATAAAATGGAAATAATGTTTCTAACAAGAATTGGAATATAATAACAACTTATCGACTTAATAGATTTGCCCGTAGGCGGTGCTAAACTATAAGTTTCTATAGCTAATGCAAAGAACCTTTGCTTCATTTTCCACACATAGGATTACTTATCTTTGTTTAACTTTCTACTTCGCTTGGGTCCTTCATAAATCTATATTTATGATAACCAAAGCTCGGTATCCAATACCAAAGTAGAACCTTGATTTAAGGAAAAATTATTTTAAATCATGAACAAATTTGTATTTGTAACCAAAACTTCACTAAGCTTCTTTGGTTAGCCTCTGCAAGATGCTTCTCGCAGCTTTCTTTCCGGTGTCCAAAGTTTATAGCGGTGGAAGCAAAATCCTTTTGCTATCCCGTATTAGTTTTGTTCTTATTATCCTTTGTTTATGCCTTTCTATTTACCTTCTTTGAATCGTTCTTCTTTCAAAAGATCCTTTGGCCCCTACCAAAGAAGACTTGATCTTTCTTGGTCGAAAGTGACTCTCAACATTTTCAATATGTTAAGCAAATCAACGAGGCTGATATCTAGCTTGTTCATATGAAAAATTCACAACAATTGTGAAAAGAGTCCGGGAGTGAGTGCAAGATCAAATCTTGGCTCAACTCTCCATCCATGACAAAACCAGTTGTCCTAATTGATCAATCAAATTGATTATGTTAAGAACTTTTTTTCTGTACTATAGTTGTAACAACCCCAAAATAGGTCCATTCCATCCAACCCATTCTGAGTCGCCAAATATATGGTACGAAAAACAACTACAACTTTATTACAACAATTATCGTGTAAAATACAACAACACATATGCTGTGAGTTTGGATACAAATATATACCAACTGTAGCACGTCACAATGACACCTTACATAAAGGTATAGTCAAAAACTGTTTTAGAAATTAGAATCTTTGGGAAGTGCTCAAGGAAACCTTCGTACATGGGAGGCCATGCTTTTAGGTTATGGTAGATATCATATGGCCATAGAATTATCCTTGGTCAATCTAATAGACCCCTAAAAGAAAAAAGAAGATTACTATCATATTCTTCCCAATGGTGAGTCTTCTCTTGACATATCATTATTTCCATTGTCTCTAATTTGGTATTATACTCCAAACAAACACCAAGATTATATAGGTAGTGCTTGTAAATATACTCAAAGAAGTGGATGAGCACAACCATGTCTTATGATAACACGAGGTTGTATGTCATTAGACATCTTGTATGATAGTGACAAAACACCCTTCCAAGTTAAATTCACCTCACCCTCAACATCTATAGACCACCACTCTATTCCTCGCTATTCCCTCATTTCGACCAACCTACACTTTTATTACCCGAAAGGAATTGTGAAACAAAAGGGTGAGCACAACTAGCTCAAGAAAGAATATTATGACTAAAGATAAATAAATTATCAATAGTCTTCATCAAGAATGAATCGTAGATTTAGAACATATGGTAGATGATAAAACTTTTCAACCATAGTTGCGGTGAACGAAAGCAATCCATTAAAAGAGTCAAATAGACTATAAAGTCTATTGTCTTCTCCACGTTAAAAGTCCACCAACAATATTTTATCCCCGTAACATCAATCAACAGTTCCTTTCCATAATCATATGAATAACTCATAATCATAATTGTGATTCTAAATTCTCTCTTCTCATCCAGATTTAAGATAATTTTCATCATTGCCTTTACCGAAACATCAAATATCATGGTTATACCAAATCACAGTTCTATTCATAATCATACTAATAAATTCATCTTTGCACCATGGGTCAAAGATATTCATCAACAGATTCATCTTTACACTACAAAAGCTAAAGATATTCAACAAACAGTCATCTTTGCATTACGAGCCAAAGATATTCATCAATAATTCATCTTTGCACTATAGGCTAAAGATATTCAACAAAGTGTCATCTTTGCATTACGAGCCAAAGATATTCATCAATAATTCATCTTTTGCACTACAAAGCTAAAGATATTCATCAACAAGTCATCTTTGCATTACAAGCCAAAGATATTCATCAATAATTCATCTTTGCACTACAAAATTAAAGATATTCATATCTCAAATAAATACATAATCATTTCGGAAGTTATATAACAATAATTATAACCATGTTGATCAATTCACCTTTGCACTTAAGCTAAAAATATTCAATTGTAAATTTAATGGTCATGATCATACCAACCAACAATTCAACTTTTGCACCATCGGCCAAAGAGAACCTATGGTCACGATCATACCAATAATCTACCCATCTTTACACTCAAGTCAAAGAGAAATGTCATCATTAGGGTTATAAGAATGTTATATAAAACAATATAATCAAAACATAGTTTTAATTTCAAGAGTAAGATTCATAAATCAACGATAATTTGGTCGGAGAAGAAACCAATTTGTTGTGAATAGTACCCGTGATTAAATACATAGTACCGTATAATACGCGTGTAAGTAACCTCATAATTAAAAGATAAAGTTTCATAATAAAATTCATATCCATATTTATAACACCTTAATCCAAATGTTATAAATCACTTAGAAATCTCATAATCTAATATTATTAATATTATAATAATATTTTAATCATTTTTTAAACTTATAAACAATTTAATTAAATTGTTTACACTTTACTAATTAATGCATTTAATCATCATAAAATGCCAAACTCATAAAATTTCATCACCAATAACCAAAACCCTCATCAAAAAATCAGATATACCTCTTATATATGATTCTCAAACCATAAAATCATATTTTCTAATTTTCTTACTTCACATAACATATTTAATTCATTTACTCATAACTAGAACATTTTCATGAAAAATACCAAATCGGTTCCAAAAATATTTCTTTTCCGGGATTTAGCATAAAATAGTCCCATATTGAACATATATTTTCTAAATTTTTAAAAATTCATTTACTATTTTTCATATGGCCAAAACCACCTAATATTTAAACATTTATCATAAATTGTACTTTTATCCAAAAATTAGAAATTCACAGAGTACTAATCGATATTATATAGATGTACTCTCAATAAAATTTTATCAATTTTGGAGTTAACCGCAAGGAGTTATAAATAGTTACTTTTAAAATAGTCTTTTCTCATAAAATCCATAACTCCTAATCTATACATCCAAAAATACCTCAAAATAGTCATATTGGTGTAAAATTCAAGAATGATCAAAACATGGATACAATCAAAGCTAGTATCCAGAATAGATATTTTAGACGAAAAGAAAAATTTTTATTTTTTTGAATAAGGTCAGATTCGTGAATAAGTGTCAGATACGTGAATAGTCGATACGTGAATAGTAACTCCGACACCAAAAGATAGAAATTCCACAAAAAAAAAACATCTTCACGCTTCATGAATAGTACTCGTGAATAGTAACTCGTAAATAGTAACTCATGAATAGTAACTCGTGAATAGTAACTCGTGAATAAGAACTCGTGAATAGTAACCCCGACATGAAAAAAGTTCCAAATTTGATAAAAGTTCCAATCAATATTTCAAAGATAATGATATTGAAGAAATAATATCATTACGAAAAAATAATATCCCTTACCTCAAAAAATCAAGATTTCGGAGGAAAGGCGGAAGTGATCTTTGAATGAAACTTGTATTGAACAAAGAACTCTCAAAGTATCTAAATACTCACAAAATACGCTCAATAATATATAGAGAGAAAAGAGAAAACTTTGTTTACGGTGTGATTTTCAATTCTAACTTAGCCCTCTATTTATAGGAAAATGTTAGCCCACCAAGCAGACTTGACTGCCACACGATGGCTTTACTCGCTACTATTGCCACCCACCACATTTGAAATAAAATTCAGCACATTTTTTTTCACCAACCACAAGTGGGGCCCACCAATTCTAGAATTTTCCACCAAAATCATTTATAACCTAATTTCTGAATCAGTCACCTCTTAAAATTCATAATTATACGCTCATTTTTAACGGTTCAAAATTTGTGGACATATACTCAACTTATATATGTATAACATATCCAAAAATTACAACGATCCAACGGTCGGATTAAATATTATAACTCACACAATAAAGCTGTAATAACACCGATTTGATCTTTTAATACCTCCAATCCAACAAAATACAAATAAAACATCTCAAAGATTAATTCCTTCATTAATAACCACATAAATAAATCCATCATTTATATTCATATAAAATAAATATTTCTTATCATATGAATCAATAATTAATTATTCACAAATAATATTACGTAATCACATTTATGACAACCAAAAGTGTTCTCCCAGAAAGAGGGGCTTTCCGATAAAGATTTTTTCTCCTTCTTGGCGGCGCAATTAGGTGACCAAACCTCTCCTCGATGTAACTTTCTAGACATTGCCAATAATGCTATCTAATAATATTATTCAAATAATATGAATTATTGATCCGATAATGGAGATAATGTGCGTTGACAATTATTGAACAACAATAATATCAACACAAACAATTATTGAATCAATAAAATAAAAATATTGAGCGAAGAATTATCGTAACAATTATTGAGTAGTGCCTTCTTACGTAAGGATCAATAATTGATGCAATACCGTAATGCTCTTCTTGCTCATCAACGCGTATTAGTGTGTTTTAACCACCGGGTAATCCAACAGTATTAACGGTAACGATTACGCCGTTATTTATAAAAACTTAATTTTGTCGTTTTTTCATCCGACAGTTATTCTATTATGGGGCCCACAAATGGTCGCTACTGCCGCATTTAATATTCCCCTACCGGAAAGAATATTCCACGACCAAACGAATATTCCCCGAACAACAATGAATTTTTATAACCACTTGTGTATTTTGAAAAAAAATTCATATATCACCCTTAACTTTAACTTTTATCAATTTAACCATTTACTGAATAGTAATTATAAGAAAAATTGAATACTTTTATTTCATAAAATTCAGGGTCTTACAATAGTGCCATTGGCCATTCTAGATCGGAAGAGCTCCTTAGATATCTGATATCTATCAGTCCTACTTTCCTCACCATCAACTACTTGACGTGCGGGAGTATAGTAGAAGTATCCATAGTTTAAGTCGATTCAAGCTTGTTACTCATGGATACGAGCATGATGCATTGAGCCAATGTGTGTATCATCTTGCCACTTTCTAAAAGTAGCAATCTCTTCCTCGAGGCATTATCTCGCAACCATTGCGAGGATAGGCATATTAAGGATGTAAGATAGCTTTTTAGCCGTGAGAACTATTCTCATTTTCCTTAACCAATCCGTTTAATTCGGTCCGATTAAATAACATCTAATATGTTTTGCAGTGATAGTAATTAAGACATTGTAAAATTTTGTAAATGAATTTGTATTTAACAACATTTTAACATACATTCTTTTATTAATTACCAAAATAAATTAGGTCTTGTTTTAAATTGGTATCTCCACTATTTTCTTCAAACTATATTACCCTCACTTATATAGTTGGCAAAATCTAATTAAAGATTTGCTAGTGAGAATAAGGATCCCATTTCAAATGTATATAGCCTTGTGGTGACACAACAAACTATATATAAATAAATAGGTAGACAACTTTTGTCAATTACATCAACTACGCAAACTCCTTTTCTTTTGCCTCTTAGATTATTTTGATCAAGTGGTGGCACATCTCGAATCAAAATTATCCAAGTTAAGTCCGACCTAGCACTCCATATATTCAAAAAAGAAAAATATCATCCTTGTGGTGACACAACAAAACAATATTGTTCAATTTTCTTTATAAGCATCAAATGTGATAAATTAACATCTTAAATACTTAATACTTGCCTTGTGGTGACACAACAAACTCATATTAAATATTTAATACTCTATTAATTTTATCATGCTTAGAAGGCGACATTCGATATTCCAAATATCTTTGAACGCTTAGGACTTAATATAAAAATTTGAGGATTTATTATTAAATGTCTCATCTTGTTTAGCATATATATACGCACATATATATATAAAATACGCGTCATATTAATTAACATGCGAAGCATGTTTGCATAATATATAATATATATAGTATAAGCATGCACATATAGAATACTATATTCTACCCGGATTGATTATGGACTTTTATTCTAGTTTGGTTCACTAGAGCCACCAAGTGAACCAAAAGGTCAAACCCTAGGGGTGCAAGAAATAATATTTAAATATAACTATTACATTTAAGCCCGGGCTCCATTACAAACGGGTCTTCAAGCGCTCCTTGCTCCTTGATCTCCAATTTTTCAAAATTAATTCTAACTATTCCTATTACAAAACTATTTAAAATAAATAGAAACCTTGATCAGCAGTCAAGGGGAAGTACATAGGAGGGAGATAGAATTTACATTCAGAAAAATTAGAGAAGACGAGTCTGCAGACCCCATTTAATAAAACCCATACATTCATGCATCCAACTAAAATAAAATCCAATCACATTGGTCAATTGTCCATAATCAATCTCATTTATTATCATACATATCACCATATGCATCAATACATAACATTCATCTGATGAATAATAAACATTCAATATATATATTGATATCATTTAATGGGAAAATTTAGTTAGTATAAAATCTAATTTTGAATTAAAATAAACTCTTTTATTTTAATCCAAATTTAAATCAAAATAAAACTATTTTATTTTAATTTATCCAATTTGAATAAAATAAACTATTTTATTTTAATCAAAATCTTTAATCAAAATAAACTCCTTTATTTTAATTAATTATGGAATCCAATTCCATGTAATAAAAAAAAAATTATTAAAGGAAACACGGATTATCTTTCCTATTAACAAATAAACTCTTTTATTTTGAATAATATGAAATCTTATTTCATATCTAAATAAACTCCTTTATTTAGGAAAGATCGATTCACTTTTCTATTCACAAATAAACTCCTTTATTTTAGGAAATATGAAATCTAATTTCAACTCCGATTAGTTATCATGGATCCAATTCCAACTCTAATTAGTTAACATGAAATCTAATTTTAAAATTAAAATAAACCTTTTATTTTAATATTAAAATAAACTTTTTTTTTTATTTTAATTATAAAATAATTGATATATATATATATATATATATATAATAAATGAAAAAAGTGTGAGATGAATCCCGTGTAACTTGCCGCAACATGAAGATTCATTACTTCAAGGGAGTATAACTTCCAGGAGTACTACGTGGGTGCATCAGGATAGGAATCATATAAATATAAATCACTTATTTAGTTTTTCCAAAAACTTAATCCTGTAGAATGATTACAAACCACTATATATATATTAAATATAATTATAATCATGGAACCTTATATAAAAGTACAGGATCTCATTCCTTTTGAAAAAACGAAATCAGTTTGCAGGCATATATATATATATAAGCTTCCTGTTAAGTTTGTGAATGACGGAAAGAGGAAAAAAAATCGGGATTACCGATTTTAAAACCAGCCTTCGTTATTTTTTTTAATAAATTTTATACAACAAAATTATGCCCAATTAAATTGTTCTAAACACATATCAATATATATATCAAATTAAAATAATTAATAATTCGCATAAAGGTTTGGCTCTGATGCCACTGTTAGGTTTGTAATATTCATGAACGCAATCAAATTGCAAAAATAAGCGAAAACGTGGAAAATCAGAGTTTAAAAATTTTACAAACCATATACCCGGATCACCCTTTATGCACAATTATTAATTAAACGAAAAATTGAAGAACAAAATCATACCCTTGAAGATCCGAAGCTTCCTCGTACAAGTTCACCTCCAACTCTTTTCGCATTCAACTTGAATCCACCGGGGTTTGGTTCCTTCCTTTGATCAACGTTAGCCACCCAAGTGTTTGGCCTCTAGAGGTGATCCACCAAGGAAGAAGAAGGATTCAAGAAGATGGGTGGTTGGCTAAACCCTAGTTTTTCTATCTCTATAGAAAGGAGCGTACTCTCCAACCATTGGAAATATCACGTAGTTGTAAAAGTCAACAAAACCCATCACCCATAATAAGACTCCTCTTATTTATAGATGTGGGCAACCCACCTTAACAATTAAGGAATTGAGTTTTATTTAATTAATTAAATTCTTTTAATTAATTAAGCTCCCTAATCTTATTAGGGATAATTAATTAAACTCCTTTAACTAATTTTCCTTCCTAATCCAATTAGGAATAAATGAGAGTACTTATATTAAATTAATTCCTAAACTCTTTTAGAAATTAAAATAATAATAATAATTGTAATAATATTAATAAGACTCCTCTTATTAATTTATATTTAATATTTCTAAAATATTAAATAATAAATATTAAGCTATTTAATTTATTCTATCACCGTAGATTAAATTAAATATACATAATATATTATTACGATTATGTCATTAACTTCTTAAATAATTATTCTTCCTTTTATGGTGTGACCTTTAGGTTCTCCATATTATACCTAGGTTGTGAATAAATCAATTAGAACAATTCTAATCTTATTTAAATAAATAAATTAAACAATTAATTTATTTAAATAAATAATATTTATTCAACAATAGGGATAAGCCTCCCTAGCGATCAACGACTTTCCAGATAATATAGATTTCAACATTAATCATAAAAGAACCTTTGAGTAAATAGTTACCGTGACAATTCAATCCTTCCACCATACAATGTCCCAATTAAATATAAGACATGGAATTTACGTCCAAGTCTTATTTTATTTAATTATATGTATTTCGACTCTTAAATGCACAACACCAAATAATGCAAATTAGAAACTCCTTTCTAATTTCATTACGCCGCCAAGGACTCTTTGGGTTGTCATTTATCGAATCACATAGGACATTTCTTCTTTTTTAATAAGTGGTAGATTCTTTATTGATCATACATTATCTCCATGTACAACTTATTATACCCAAGCATACCCTTTGATATACCCTAAGGGTCTTAAGGAATAAGTCAAAGTATAACTCATCATACACAAGATACTATGATGATCTCAAGTCCAAGGATCACTTGTACTACTATCACTCTGAGAATTCCTATTGACAGCAAGTAAAACTCCATTAGGTATTCCTTAGCGAGCCAACGTTCAAATGAACTTATTCTCTAATAAGCACCTACATACTTGCTTTTAGTGTCTCCACACAAATGATCATGAGATCAATCATCCTCATCCAATGAGCAAGCAACGTATGTACCAATCTATCTGGATTCACTAATCCCCAATTTAGTAATCCAATGATTAAGAACTATTTTAGTTTTAAGCTTTCTAAGAATTTAGATCTCATTAGAATGATCATCATCATTATTCTAAAAGCATTGCTTAAAACTATGGGTTTATCACATATTATAAAACAGCATCATGTAGATAATTAAAAGCCTTTAATAAATTAATACTTTTAATTAATAAATGAATAAGATTGTTACAAAGTATATGCTTTATCATCAAACATGATTGGCTTGTGTGCATACTACTTTCATCCTACCTTTGCATTTCCTTTATGCAATGGACATGAGTAAGAATGTTTCAGAATTATATTATTACTGTACGGATTAATAACCCTAAGTTATATATGCTCAATGATTATCAACATGTTAGTATATGGTAATTCAGATATATATTTTGTTCGTTAATTTCTATAAGATGATTATACAAGTGTCTCCACTTGGATAATCATTGCAGTTAACCACATGTTGATACACCCTTGTCAATTACCCGTATATATATATATATATGTTGAATTATAGATTATTGTTGAACAAGATAAAACCTTTGGTTTGGAACCCCGACAGGTATGAACATCCCGTTCACGGGAAAATTTTTATGTGCCCAAGGCAGCCAGAGTGAACGATAATATAGTTCTTGTTATGTAGTATTGATCAATACATGGTACAATGGGCTAATCACCCCCGTGCCCGTAAGTTATGACGGTTTACAGATGAAGTTTTGTTTAATCTTTTCAAAAATGAAAACAATGTTCATAGTATGTTACTTTAACCCTATTTATAGTCAGTATGTAGTTTCAAAATTTTGGAAGAGAGTTGTTATGTTATTATTATCGGTTCAGATTACTTCACAACTTTTGATTTGTTGTAGAAGGGCAGTATAAAGAAAACATTTAAATTTTTTCGGCTCATATATATATATATATATATATATATATATATATACTACTTGCTGGGCACTCAAATGCTAATCCTTGCTTAATTTAAATGTTTTCAGCTAAGTGTGAACAATCTGAAGGCTCTACTAGAAACAAGGGAAAGGGAAAGGTTGCTGAATGATTTCAATGATATCTTATGTAATAGTTTAATATTATTAAGACAATGTTATATATTTATTATCATGTATTGTAAGGAATGATTAAAGGTTACGTACTTGGGAGCTAGACTTTGATAGTTATGTAAGTTAAGTTTAATATTTATATTATTGTTATTATTATTAGTATTATTCTGGTCATAGAAATGGTATCGTGAAGCACTGAATTCGGGTTTTAAGTACCCGAGTTTGGGGGCTTTACAGGTTGGTATCAAAGCTGTAGGTTATAAACATTAGGAATGCGAAACCTAGGTTATAACCTTAGTAGAAAACTCTTATAGAGTATGTTAGCTAGGTGATGGATTGAGGAGATCCATCAAGTTTTAGTTGTATTGAATAAAATATCATTTTATTTTATCAATGAATATATTTTATTGTGGTACTAATGTTGTTTTGACTATTTAATATGGTCATAGGATGGCTGACGAGAGTCAAGGTAGTTATTAAGTGGATCAAGAGTCGAGGGACTCTAGTGAGGAGTACATGGAGCATGAGATGATAAGAGATTTGTTGGTCAGGAACTACGACTTAAAAGTTAGGGCTGAGCAAGTGGAGGCACAGAACCACACCCTCCAGATTTCAGAGTAGCAGTACAAGGATGCTGCTCACCGAGCACAGGCGGAGTTAGCCGAGTTACGAGGGAGGTTGGAGCAGAGAGAGATGCAGCTAGGACAGTTGAGAGTTGAGGTGGAAGCCAAAGATGCGAGGATATATACCTTGGAGCAAGCTTTAGACATCGCCTTTATGCGGTTCGGCGCGGAGTGGATGAAGCTACCCTCCAGTAGTGAGAGCAGGCATTGATTTGTAGTCATGTCCGATATAGTCCCACTTTTGTTTCTATTAGGGACTGTTTAGTTGTTGTAAATCCTTATGCCTTGTTGTATGCATAGGATGACAATTAGACCCCAACTCTTATTTTTGGTAGAGGGGTAGATGGTAGTGAATCCTCACTTTTTCTCCATTAGAGGATAGTTGTGGTGGGCAGTTTATGCCTTGAGCGTTTATAGAAGTATGCCAGATGTTTAGTCAGTCTGTATTAAAACCGTGATATATGAAAATATAAATAACTTATATAGAGTTTATAAAGAAATGAATTGACTAAATCCATCGTCACACAAAATAAAAGATAACTTATATTAAACTATTGTTTGCTGTGTGTATATACTATATGCTAATCAGGATAATTTATGTGTAGATGTCAGGTGGAAAAGGCTTGTTATATGCTTATAGAATGAAGAAGGATCAAATCCATACCCCCGAGCTAATATCGAAGCCAATAGCTGAAATAGAGGCTCACAATAAAAATAACTCAGACGAAGTGGTTCTTGTAGAAAATGTAGTACCGGATCCGGAGATGGTGGAGCTGACAGATAGTAATTCGGACACTAAAGTTGAAGTTGAACAAGCATCAACAGAGGTGCAGGATCTGAGGAACAAGGTTTCTTCTCTAGAAAAGCTGTGGGAAATAGAAAAGTTGTTAAATAGTCAACTGCGTCAGGCGTTAATAGAAACAATGGAAACGCAAGATAAGCTTAAAATCCAAATTGATCAGATGGGAGCCACAAGCAACACCTCGTGTGCAGCTCTAAGTAAGAAGGGGAAAAGAAAGATAGAAGACCATAACTTAGGAAAATCCGCTAAGAAGAAAGGGAAAAGAATATGTTACCTTTGTGGCTATGAGGGACATACCCCTCTATATTGTCCCGACTATAAATCAAGAGCATGTTTCATCTGTGGGATAGAAGGTCATCAGGCGAAAGGTTGTCTAAGGAAAAGGCATAGTGAATAGGTAGCATAGGTTCTGTTGTGTAGGTCTGTTTAATGTTAAGTATGTCTGTGTAATGTAATGTTCCCAACTTTTGGCATTAGTCAAGGCAGTAAATCCCGACTTTTGTAGTCATAAAGGGATGAAAGATGTTTAAAGCAGTATGTGTTATGCTATGTAAAGTATTCGCTAAATGAATATGAATCTAAGTTTGAGTAATGAAATGAGTTAATATACTAAACTTATATGATAAGATTTAGAATGTAAAGAATAATTTATGGTTTTACTTAACCAGGTAATGCCGCCAAGACGTCAAACTCGAAATCAAAGGGCAGAAGAGTCTGTCAATAATGTTGAAGGACAACAACAAGCAGACCCGATGCAGCAATTCGCAAACATGGTAGCACAAGCTATGCAGTAAGGAATGCCAGTCGCAGGGAACCAGCCGGACAACCGCTTGTCAAATTTTAAAGACTTCAAGGCTGTAGGACCGCTCGAATTCAAAGGGACAACTGACCTTGTTGAAGCGTAGACTTGGATTAAAGACATTGAGAAGGCATTCGTAATAGCTAGGGTAGCTGAGGGGAAAAAGACCACTTTTTCCACCTACATGATGAAGGGTGAGGCAAATTTTTGGTGGAAAGCGAATCAGGCAAGGGCAGGAGAAGGTGTAGTTACATGGGATAGGTTTAAGACACTGTTCTTTGAGAACTATTTCTCATCCAGTGTGCAAGCTAGGATGGAGGTGAAATTTTTAGAGTTGAAGTAAGAGAATATGACGGTGCCAGAATACGCCACAAAATTTAATGAGTAGGCTAGGTTTGCTCCGTATCAAGTTGATACGGAGGCTAGGAAAGCTAGAAGGTTTGAGCTGGGACTAAAACCCTAGCTCTACAACAAGGTGGCGGTGTTGCAGATCCCTACGTTTGCAGCACTCATGGAGAAGGCTATTATTGCTGAGGAGGGGAGTGAGGCCATGAGCCTCTACAACAAGGAGAAAAAGAGCAAGAGTAAGGTTGAAGGAACTGGAAAGGTGAAAGTTAATAGTGGAAGTAAAAGTGGTAGTAGCAAGAGGAAGGGGAGCAATTTTGGAAGTATTCAGGTGAAGCAGGAAGGAGTTAAGAAGCAAGCTGTGCAGTGTGGAAACTGTGGAAAGAACCACTCTGGAGAATGTTTGAAGGGGAAGTTTGTGTGTTACAAGTGCGGGCAAGAGGGCCATATCTCTCCCAACTGCCCCAATCCAAGAATGAACAGTGGATATTTTTTGTGTGGATCGACTGAGCACAAGGTGAAGGATTGTCCGAAGAGGAGGACGGAGGCAGGGAGTGTGAATACTAGCAAGGGCAGTGGAACTCTAGCTAAATTAGCAAGGATAATTATAATTATTATATAATAACCCTAATGTCCATGTATGATTATTACCCTAATGTCCATGTATGATTAGAACCCTAATCAAATTAAGAAAACCCTAATTATAAATTTTACAAACTAATTATATTTTATTTTAAACCCTAAATAAATAATTTGGGTAATATATATTAAAATTGTTGGACTATGATTATTGCATGGCCCAAATCAATTATGGGAGAAGCCCAAAAAGAAATCAAATTCAAGCCCAAGCTTAGCCCACATAACCAAGGGTATTTTAGACCTTTGATTTATCTAATTTATGCATTAAAATAATAGCTAAATAAAGAATTAGAGAGTATATACATGGCTTTCCATAATTTGCCTTTTTAGGCAACAAATGATGCTAAACAAGTTTCCTTAAATAGCTAATGACCTTACTTTTATTAATTTCTTACAAAAAGGTACAATGTTGTCAACATCTCATTAGTGGAAATCTCACTAAGCATGCTTAAGATCAAGATAAGGAGTTTGGACTAATGGATAACACAAGTATGGGGGATAATAGATAAAACCCACATACATTGCTAGACTTCTATAAATAGACTAGAGAGAGAGAAACTAATTCATTTTTGCTAGCATTTTTCCCAACACTCATTTTTAACTCTTTCAAGCTCCCACCTCTGAAAATACCAAGATATATCAGTCCCAAACAAAGCCCCACCATTACCATAAACAAATCAGAAGCTAGAATCAAGTTAGATCAAAGAAAAGGTATAAAACCCTAGCTTGATTTCTGTCCATAAATCCTATGTTTAATGTTGTATTTAAATGTTAGAATATGTTGGTTATAGTGTCTAATGAGGATCTGGGTTGCTAAATGTTGGATCCATAACATTTAGAAGCTCGGATTTGAAGATCTACAAAATCTGGAAAAAAAAAATCAAGCGGGTCCGACAACAAATGTTAGTGGCCACAGATCTCGGGTCGCTTATGATTTTAGTTGTTTTAAGTTGTTATGTATAGTATGGTATGTGGTCTTTGATCCGGAACAAGAATCAAGTTCATATCTTAAGCAAAAGTGCAAGATAATCAGGTCAAAGCCGTTGACCCGGCCATGACCGGGTGTTCTGGGTAACCGTAAACCCGCCTAAAAACTACCGACAACGCTTTTAAATCGACTAGATCTTGCTTACATTTGTTGTATTGTTGTTGTTTGTTGTATTAAGGTTATAGTATGATAGATATACTACATGTTAAAGCTTTTAGATCTCTTATATCACAAACATATCTTTGGAATTGGGGATTGGTCAAACCAAGCAAAAGTTCACGGATGAACTTTCGGGCAAATGACCAGAAAAGTTCATAAGCGTGGATCTCGACAAGTTTGATTTGGTCGAGATCTTGATATTATGTTGATGTTTTGCTTATGTTTTGTATTAGATCCGTAGTCCTACATGTTGGCTACACACTTTGAAGTTTATAGAGCACAAAAACATTGCTCGATCATCATGTAGTGGACGCTTCAAAGTGAGTCGAAGTCGTTTCTTCATTTTACGGGTAACCCGAAAATGAAGAATGTGTCTGACGATTCTTTGAGGGCTTAGATCTCGTTGGTTTTATGCTTGATTGCCATGTTTGTTGTTAGGTCTTGTAGACGTGCACTAGTACTACAAGATCTAAGTCATAGTTTGTCTGTAAACGTTTGGAGTTAAGATTTAATCTCTGGCCAAACTTAGTCACCGAAGCGTGTATGAAGATCTGGGTTTGCATGAAGAACACGAAGAACACCTCCACTGACGGCAGTCTCTGCTCGCTATAGGTGGTCTTTGGCGACGATTTATTTATAAAAATTATATTTTCATTAAATAATTATAGAAAATTAGTTTTAATTATTAAAATACATAATAAATTATTAAAAATTATTTTAAGGTAAAGAAAATTATATTTTAATTATTTTGGATATATTTCATAAATATTTAATATTTTTGAATAAAGAAGGCATTTAATTTATTTAATAATTATATTAAATAAATTAATTAAAAATGATTTTAATACTTGAAAAATCATTTAAAATTATATTATGATATAAGAAAATATTTTAAGTCATCTTTAATGACTTTTAATATTTTATGAGGAATTTCATTAATTAATTAATATTAATGATATTTTAGTTATTTAATAAATGAATTAAATAAATAGATTAAAAATGATTTTATTATATTAAAATCATTTTAAATAATAATAAGGTATTTAAAGGTATTTTAAGTTATAAAATATAACTTTTAATATTTAAAGGATAATTTCATTAATAATTTAATATTAATGATATTTATTTAACATTAATGATATTAAATTTATTTAATAATTATATTAAATAAATAGTTTAAAAATAGTTTTATTGATTTAAAAATCATTTAAAAAGGATATAAATGAACTAAAAAAATATTTTAAGTTATAATTAATGACTTTTAATATTGGATAGATAGTACATTAATATTTTAATATTAATAGTAATTATTTAAAAATGATCTTAAATGTTTTAAAAGTCATTTAAGGGTAATATTAATACTTTAAAAATATTCTAAGTTATTATAAATAACTTTAATATTTTGACAATGGTTTCATTAATAATTTAATATTAATTTAATATTAATGATAATAGAATTGTTTGATATTTAAATCATGTAATAATGATTCCAGTGTTTGAAAATTCCTGATAAATTATAATAATTGTTTATTGAGTCATTTAAAATAATATGACTGATATTTACAGATATTGAGTTACAGAATAGAGTCTTAGACTCGATAATTACCCGATAAAGCTGTCAGTACACCGACATAGTTCATAAATTGTTCTAGACTTAGATATTTTGACTGTATTAATGTTTGTTTGTGATCCAATGACTGTTGAATATGTGTGACAATGTGATTAGGTTATGTGCTGACTGCGAAATGCAGTACTATGTGTTATAGTATATTGTTCTAATCGAACGAATGACCTGATTAATGATAGGTGATAACATAAAAGATAAAACTAAGTTGCTTATTGTAAGAAGCGCATCAGGCAAGTATCCTATGTTAGGTTTGTAATATTCATGAACGCAATCAAATTGCAAAAATAAGCGAAAACGTGGAAAATCAGAGTTTAAAAATTTTACAAACCATATACCCGGATCACCATTTATGCACAATTATTAATTAAATGAAAAATTGAAGAACAAGAATCATACCCTTGAAGATCCGAAGCTTCTCTCGTACAAGTTCACCTCCAATTCTTTTTCGCGTTCAACTTGAATCCACCGGGTTTGGTTCCTTCCTTTGATCAACGTTAGCCACCCAAGTGTTTGGCCTCTAGAGGTGATCCACCAAGGAAGAAGAAGGATTCAAGAAGATGGGTGGTTGGCAAAACCCTAGTTTTTCTATCTCTATAGAAAAGGAGCGTACTCTCCAACCATTGGAAATATCACGTTGTTGTAAAAGTCAACAAAACCCATCACCCATAATAAGACTCCTCTTATTTATAGATGTGGGCAACCCACCTTAACAATTAAGAAATTGGGTTTTATTTAATTAATTAAATTCTTTTAATTAATTAAGCCCTAATCTTATTAGGGATAATTAATTAAACTCCTTTAACTAATTTTCCTTCCTAATCCAATTAGGAATAAATGAGAGTACTTATATTAAATTAATTCCTAAACTCTTTTAGAAATTAAATTAATAATAATAATTGTAATAATATTAATAAGACTCCTCTTATTAATTTATATTTAATATTTCTAAAATATTAAATAATAAATATTAAGCTATTTAATTTATTCTATCACCATAGATTAAATTAAATATACATAACATATTATTATGATTATGACATTAACTTCTTAAATAATTATTCTTCCTTTTATGGTGTGACCCTTTAGGTTCTCCATATTAAACCGATTCATGAATAAATCAATTAGAACAATTCTAATCTTATTTAAATAAATAAATTAAACAATTAATTTATTTAAATAAATAATATTTATTCTACAATAGGGATAAGCCTCCCTAGCGATCAACGACTTTCCGAGATAATATATATTTCAACATTAATCATAAAAGAACCTTTGAGTAAATAGTTACCGCACAATTCAATCCTTCCACCATACTGATGTCCCAATTAAATATAAGACATGGAATTTCGTCAAGTCTTATTTTATTTAATTATATGTATATTCGACTCTTAAATGCACAACACTAAATAATGCAAATTAGAAACTCCTTTCTAATTTCATTCTACCTCGCCAAGGAATCACTGGGTTGTCATTTATCGAATCACATAGGACATTTCTCTTTTTAATAAGTGGTAGATTCTTTATTGATCATACATTATCTCCATGTACAACTTATTATACCCAAGCATACCCTTTGATATACCCTAAGGGTCTTAAGGAATAAGTCAAAGTATAACTCATCATACACAAGATACTATGATGATCTCAAGTCCAAGGATCACTTAGACTACTATCACTACAGAAATTCCTATTGATGTGCAAGTAAAACTCCATTAGGTATTCCTTAGCGAGCCAATGCGTTCGGTGAACTTATTCTCTAATAAGCACCTACATACTTGCTTTAGTGTCTCCACACAAATGATCATGAGATCAATCATCCTCATCCAATGAGAAAGTTAACGTGATGTACTCAATCTATCCGGATTCACTAATCCCCAATTTAGTAATCCAATGATTGGGAACTATTTTAGTTTTAAGCTTTCTAAGAATTTAGATCTCATTAGAATGATCATCATCATTATTCTAAAAGCATTGCTTAAAACTATTGGTTTATCACATATTATAAAACAAAGATCATGTAGATAATTAAAAGCCTTTAATAAATTAATACTTTTTATTAATAAATGAATAAGATTGTTACAAAGTATATGCTTTATCATCAAACATGATTGGCTTGTGTGCATACTACTTTCAATCTCCCACTTGCACTAAAGCCAATCGTTATGGTATCTCATACTCTTCTTCTCTAAGTGACGATTATCCCGTTTGTTGAATAAGCTTTAGTTAATGGATATGTAATGTTGTTCATGAGAGTCCACTATCTCTATAGTGATTTCCCATCTTTCAATGATTCTAATAATCAAATGAAAGTGCCACAACACATGTTTAGATCCAAGATGAGACTTAGGAACTATTCCTAGTTACGTAATGAACTTTAATCCAAACAATCAACTTGCAGCTTCATTTATAGCTATATACTTTATCTTTATCACTAAACCAAAGAACTCTTTCTTTGTTTGGAACCTTTCAATTCAATCGCACCAACTGCTCAAGATAACGCTTTTACCTTAAAGTGGATTTTTACGTCATCTTGGTGCATCTCGAAAAACTTGAGTCATTAAGCCCTCTATTTTTAATTTAGACCCACTATGAATATGATCACATCCTTAGTGGGTTAAGCACTTTAAGATATTTTTCAACGACTCATAGTGAACTTCTCCATAATATGGTGATCAACATCGAGGTCTCGTACATTTCATTGCATACATGATTGTCACTCATGCGACCTCTCTTTTCAGGAGTCTGTGGGGACTATTAAGAGAGATACACTCCATAGCTCATCGACATGAGACATCTCTTAGAGTTTGCCATGCTAAACGACTTTAGCATCAAATGAATATACATTCCTTGGGTTAAGTTGAACATCCTTTTAAATCTATCTATATAGATTTGCATCCCCAATAATGATACTCTTCCCAAATCATTCATGGAGGATTGTTTAGACAACTTTATCTTTACTGATTGTAGCATTGGTATGTAATTCCTCATCCGTAGTATATCAACATATAATACTAGAAATTTCACGACGCTCCCACTAACCCTTTTGTACACACTAGAACTCTTACCTCATCGTATGTAACTCTGGATCATCATCTTCTATGATGCGTACCTCATCATCATCATCCATGATGAATCCATACCTCCTAGGTATCTTCGGTACTATTCCATATTTATGATTCGGTTGTGGTACAATAGGTCTATCTACAGGTTCCTCTTATTTGACTTATAGTGTTTTGTGGATCATGAACTCTTCAAGATCTATAATCCTCCCACTAGCCCCTTCAATGATAAACATCTTTATCATAGAAGGCAGCGTATTTTGCAACAAATACCTTTTGCTAACTAAGATTATAGAACATATACCCTAAACTTACTTTAGGATGTCCCACAAATCGACACTTATAAAATCTTGTCCCAAGCTTATCCTTTGAAACCTTTTCACATAAGTTGGACAACCCCTTATCTTAACATTCTTAAGATTAGGAATCCTCCCTGTCCATAACTTTTATGGAGTCTTGGGGCCGGATTTTGAGGTTACCATTTTCGTAGATATGCAGCCATTTCTAGGACATGACCCTAGAAGGATACTGGAATATCGATAAAATCATTATGGACCGCACCATGTCCAAATAGGTATGATTTTTCCATTCAGATACATCAATCAATTATTGTGTATCGAGAGGCGTCCATTATGAGAAAACCATTTGAGATGATCTAGAAATTTATTGCACAAGTATTCCTTCCTTGATCCGATCAAAGAATCATAATACTTTGCCAATTTGTTTCACTTCTGAATTCTTTGAACCTTTCAAATAATTCACACTTGTATTTCAACAAATACATACATTCAACTCTTTGAATGATCATCTCCTTTTCTTATACTAGTTTGTTCAATTTATAAAATAATTTTTCACGTAAGTCAAGTATACAAAATCCATTAAGTAATCTTTCAGTTCTATATGAAACATTATTATTATAAATAGAACAACAATTGTTCTTAATTATAATACCAAAAATTTTATTGTCCAACAATAAAATGGAAATAATGTTTCTAACAAGAATTGGAATACAATAACAACTTATTGACTTAATAGATTTGCCCGTAGGCAGTGCTAAACTATAAGTTTCTATAGCTAATGCAGCAACCTTTGCTTCATTTTCCACACATAGGATTACTTATCTTTGTTTAACTTTCTACTTCTACTTGGTCCCTTCATAAATCTATATTTATGATAACCAAAGTCGGTATCCAATACCAAAGTAGAACCTTGACTTAAAGAAAAATTTATTTTAAATCATGAACAAATTTGTATTTGTAACCAAAACTTCACTAAGCTTCTTTGGTTAGCCTCTGCAAGATGCTTCTCATGAGTTTCTTTCCGGTGTCCGGGCTTATAGCGGTGGAAGCAAACTCCTTTGCTATATCCGTATTAGTTTTGTTCTTATTATCCTTTGTTTATGCCTTTCTATTTACCTTCTTTGAATCGTTCTTCTTTCAAAAGATCCTTGGCCCCTACCAAAGAAGACTTGATCTTTCTTGGTTGGAAAGTGACTCTCAATATTTTTCAATATGTTAAGCAAATCAATGAGGTCGATATCTAGCTTTTTCATATGAAAATTCACAACAATTGTGAAAGGAGTCCGGGAGTGAGTGCAAGATCAAATCTTGGCTCAACTCTCCATCCATGACAAAACCAGTTGTCCTAATTGATCAATCAAATTGATTATGTTAAGAACTTTTTGTCTGTACTATAGTGCCATTGGCCATTCTAGATCGGAAGAGCTCCTTAGATATTTGATATCTATCAGTCTTACTTTCCTCACCATCAACTACTTAACGTGCAGGAGTATAGTAGAAGTATCCATAGTTTCAGGCTGACGCTAAAGCTTGTTACTCATGGATACGAGCATGATGCATTGAGCCAACTGTGCATCATCTTGCCACTTTCTAAAAGTAGCAATCTCTTCCTCAGAGGCATTATCTGCAACCATTGCAGGGATAAGCATATTAAGGATGTAAGATAGCTTTTTAGCCGTGAGAACTATTCTCAATTTCCTTAACCAATCCGTTTAATTCGGTCCGATTAAATAACATCTAATATGTTTCGCAGTGATAGTAATTAAGACATTGTAAAATTTTGTAAATGAATTTGTATTTAACAATATTTTAACATACATTCTTTTATTAATTACCAAAATAAATTAGGTCTTATTTTAAATTGGTATCTCCCACTATTTTCTTCAAACTATATTACCCTCACTTATATAGTTCGGCAAAATCTAATTAAAGATTTGCTAGTGAGAATAAGGATCTCATTTCAAATGTATATAGCCTTGTGGTGACACAACAAACTATATATAAATAAATAGGTAGACAACTTTTGTCAATTACATCAACTATGCAACTCCTTTTCTTTTGCCTCTTAGATTATTTTGATTGCGTTGGTGCAACCAGTTAAAAACACCAACTGGCGACTCTTAAAGTTAAATCGTCGACATTACACATGTCGAACCTTTTTCACTTATTTTTTCAAACAAATCTCACCTAACACGAGAGCACCAAAGAGCAAGTAACGAAAAGGGACAAATAAAAATCCCAACGACGACAGGGTTCATATTGCATAATAGTAATTTAAACTAAGCGCAAGGTAAAGTCTGCTCCTTTCCACTATTCTACATCTTTCATTTACCCTTGTCCTTCCATGAGGTCTCGAGCTTAGCTGCAATATATTCACGATATAGCAAGGATGAAAAACAAGTTTGCTCAACAAGTTTAAATACAACAATAAGGATATATCATGATGAATAAAAAAATATCTGGCAATGGATTCAATAATATGAATATCATAAGCAAAGATAATGATTGCTTTTAGAATAACTGCTAGTCGAGTAGACTTTGAACTATAACACTCCAATGAAATCAATAGCTAATTGACCCTTTGGTTACTGGCTACAGAATAAGTACTTGAGGGGATCAGCCTCACGTACTCTATGTATATACATAACATTTAGATCTGCTTTGTGTATCTTATATTAGATACCTAGTACTCCCCTATCATAAAAAGGGATGTTCTTTCAGTCTAAGAATTCTTACCCTCAATGGGTTTGGATAACTTTTATAAAACTTTATACACTTGTCTGACCGAACAAAGGTTCAGACTCTATCTGACACAGTTCAAGAATTATTGAACATTAAATGATGTACAAGTCCAAGACTGTACGAACTCAAGTGCACTAAGTGCTAATATCAATAATATCGATGTGGAATAATTATAAAGTAATTAAACCACTTAATATCATTCTTGGAAATAAGATTCAAGCTTAAATGAATAACTTTCAATTCAACAATAACCTACTCAATACAATATGAGAAGGATAAGAAGCTTTCACAACAAACAAGGTTGTTTAAGTTAGGAAATATTGTAACACAATAAAATAGTGTTCGGATACTTGTTCAATATAAATTTGAGTAAGGTTAGGGAAACTTGCTCAATAAAAGTAGGGTTCAAGGAACTTGCACAATCAAAGAGTGAAGTTCAAAGAAACTTGCTCAATAATAATTGAAGTAAGTTTAGGAAACTTGCAACACAATAAAATAGTGTTCGTATACTTGCTCAAGTAAAAGAGTAAGAATTAAGGAACTTGCACAATCAAAGAGTGAAGTTCAAAGAAACTTGCATGTTTGCTTAGCTACAATATAATACTAGCTTTAATTACTTGCGTTGAAATTACCTAATATTATCAAGTCGATCATTTCAATTAGTATGTGTAAACTATTATGAGTCTACACTTAAAAGAATCAAGTCATCATATAGCACGCTTCTCAATACATTATATGGCACATTGGTCATATATTACAAGGCAAAGAAATCATGTAAGCATGCCTTAAATTTCAGAACCAAAAATAGCATCTTGGCAAGACTGTAGGGCCGGCCAAGATTGCACTCCGGGTCTAAGCTTAGGGATGGGCAGTAACAATACATCCCTTCGCTGCACTAAGGTTGAGCTTTTGCACTTCCTGACTTCAGTCCAACTCTAACATACACCTATACATACTTATTAACATACATACATGCTAAAGTTTCACATATAACACATTATCATACTTGAGTTCAATACCACAAGTTTAACTTATAATTTGTATGTCATTAAAACATAAAAATCATGTAACCATCATGCTCAATACATATGTATCATTCTTAGGAGTATTATAGCCATAATATGACATCTTACTACTTTAGTATCTAAGTACTCACATAATATGCAACTTATATTTGAAAACATATATTTAAATATATGTTGTCTTTGAAATCGTTTTAGCACGAAAGATGCAATATACACATACAAGACAACTTTAGAACTCACATCATGTGTGATTAAGTTATGTTTAACATCTTTAAACACCAGAACCTACATCTTGTAGCATTCATGTATATTACTTTAATATAACAACTTTTCCTTTAAAACATTCTCTAACACAAAGCTAACAAGTTTAAATCATGATAAAGACACTATACATCATATATCATGCTCACTTAAGTTCCACATCAGTCATGTATGTGGTCTCATAAGTTCAGAACTCGTGAACACAAGTTTTCCACAAAGTTAGTTTTGAAAACTTTAAGTTTTACTACAACTTTCTTACTAATCCAAGTTGATTACTTCATACCACATACAAAAGCTTTACATAACATGTTATACTATGTATCTAAGTCATAACATTAATTTAATAACACATATCATAAACAGAAACCAACAACTGGTTCGAGAGTGCAGTAGCATTTATGCAACACCACCCTAGTACAAATAAGTAGCATTAGCTTGCCATGCCTGCACTTCTGAGTAGGTGACCTGCCTCCTTCTCTTCTGAGCCTCAAACAACTACACTACTCCTTGATTCAGGCATGTTTAATACCATCATTTAAGAGTTCAAACATGTAAGTCTACTTCCTAAACACATCATGGCATACCAATTCACTTTGACTAACAAAGAATTTCAAATAATTTCAAAAATTTGACAAAAACCCAACTAAGAACAAAAGTTAAGATTTATACCTCCTTGGCTTGAATTAGACCCCTCCCTCACACACTGAGTATGCTTCCAAAATTTCTCAGCAACTTAGGACTCTCAATCTCAGACTTTTACAAACAACAAAACTGAATTTAGAGCTTGTATTTATAGAGGGGACTTGGACTAGATAATCACACTGCACTAAGGTTGAAGCTCATGGTGCAAAGGAAGAACACATTGGTTGCTAAGAAGTGGTTCAACAACTCCCCATAGGCCATTGGCCTTGAAATCATTGCCTAAGTTTTAGCCATTTGAAAGTTACATAAACTAGCTTATGTCCACTGTTCATGTACTAAAGTGACACTCATTTTGGGACAAGAGCAAAATCTCAGCATTTGTTATTCTAAGGCTTAGTTTGGACATTATAATTCCCATAATGTAATATAAATGTGTTACTGCTACTATACAAAGGAAATTTGGGAATTATTTATGTACTCACATCATAAAATCCATGTATATTAAATACACGCAATTAAATTAACACAGTTAAGTATTATTGAACGGGTATCTCCATAATTATCTCTACTACTCACATAACCATTTTATAACATTATTTAATATTATCTATCCAGTGTGCACACATAACTTTTTTTTCCAATTTCTGGAATACACAGATATTTAATTATTCCTGTATAAAAATCACTTATGATTTTATTGCATTATATGATACTTCATATCAACATAATGTATCTTATTATATGATTCTATGCATGTCACACATTACACAAATGTTCCAATTCACTATCAACAACAGAACTAATTTTTTAAAGTTTGGACACTAGCCATTTTGTACTGTTGGGAGGGCGCAGCTGTTTCGGTCCCTGACAGTGCCAAAATGGGTTAGCTTCAAGCCAGTTCAAATATCTATCACCACATAAGTCCTATATGAGGTAATTTAACTTCTTCAACGGTGATATATCCATACTTGACATAAATCAATATGTTCAACTCTCGCCACTATATTCAAATAAATTGAATATTTAAACATTAAGAATCCTATCAATTTCTTGATATTAAAACCTTAGGGTTAGTGCACTAATTTAAATAACTATTAGTGACTCCCTTTAATCGATTCATAAATTCACATAACCACATAAGGTTTTAATAGACTCACAAAACTAACTCATTACAATTAAATCACATATTTAATTAATAAGGAGTTTAAAATTTCACGGTTATTACATCTAGACAATGGATGCTCATGTCACATGACCGGGAACAAAGCTCTCTTATCTAACTTCACAAAAAAGGAAGGTCCAACAGTCATCTTTGGAGACAATGGCTCTGGCAAGACAAAAGGATATGGCTCAGCTGGAAATGGTGCAGTGACCTTCAATAAAGTCGCCTATGTGGAAGGGCTGAAGCACAATCTCCTGAGCATAAGTCAATTATGCGACTAGGGTCATCAAGTCACCTTCCTCAACAATCAGTGTTAAGTCAGAGATCTGGAGACCTTCTCTATAAAGTTAACCGGAACAAGAGAAGGAAACGTCTACATTATTAATCTTGGTCAACTAAATTCTGAACAGAAAATATGCTTTCTTGCTAAAGCCTCTGAAGAATTGAGTTGGCTATGGCATAGAAGGTTGTCTCATCTTAACTTTAAGAATATGTCAAAACTGGTCTCCAAAGATCTAGTGGTAGGCTTGCCCAAACTCAGCTTCATCAAAGAGAGGCCATGCAATGCCTGCCAGCTTGGAAAGTAGACTAGGAGCTCCTTCAAAGGCAAGACGATCAACTCAATTGATAAGCCCTTACAGTGACTTCACATGGATCTATTTGGGCCAATTCAACTATAAGCCTTGGAGGGAAGAGATACTCATTGGTCGTAGTGGATGACTACACCAGATTTACATGGGTGTTCTTTCTAAATTCTAAAGATGAAACAAGCTTTCAACTCATCAAACTGTTAAAACTGGTGATGAAAGAAAAAGGGGAGAAAATCAAGGCTATAAGGAGTGCTCATGTTAGAGAATTCAACTTCTCTAAGATGGATCAGTTTTGCACAGACAATGGCATCAGTCACAACTTCTTAGCTCCACGAACTCCACAGCAAAATGTAGTAACTGAAAGAAATAACAGAACGTTGATTGAAGCCGAAAGGACTCTACTAGCAGTAGCTCGTCTGCCTGAATACTTCTGGGCAGAAGCCCTCAACACTGCGTGTTACACTCAAAACAGGTCTCTTATTCACTCTACATTAAAGAAGACTCCCTACGAGCTGTGGAGAGGAAGAAAGCCAAATGTCAGTTATTTCCATGTGTTCGGTTGTGCATGCTATATTCTCAACAATGGAAAACAATATCTGACTAAGTTTCAACCCAAGTCAGATGAAGGAATCTTTCTTGGATATACCACAGATAGTAAGGCATATAGAGTGTTCAACAAGAAGTCACTAAGTGTTGAAGTCTCGATTCACATCATATTCGATGAAACAAACTTAGACAAATATGTGCCTCAAGACAATACGATCGACGATTCAGACACTACGGCTGAGCAGTCGAGCTCAACACCATGATTGCAGTCCTAGAAGATAAAATCGTCGAGCCTGAAGAAGAGGTCGTAGAGAGAGCTACGCCAGACGACGAACCTCTACATCAAGAATCAGAGGTTTATCTTGAAGAATTTGGACAAAAAGGCACTAGAACAGATGTTTAAATAGGAAACAGATGGGAAAGAGATCACACTCAAGACCTGATCATTGGAGATCTAAATACAAAAGTCAAGACGACATCTGCCACCCAGAATGAGTGTTTTTATCTAAGCTTTCTGTCCCAAATGGAACCTAAGAAGATAGAAGATGCTATGGAAGATTCAAGTTGGATAGAAGTGATAAGTGGATTTTATATGCACGAATCGGTGTCCATTTCATGCTTATTGGTTGCTATTTTCTCTGTGTTCATATTCGTTTTTACTTATTTTGTGTACTTTTATGTGTAGGATGGTTGTTGCGACATTTAACGAGGATTTGGAGTCATTTGGAATCATTTGGAGTCAATTCGGTGTAATATTGGAAGAAGACTTGAAGCAGCAGTCACCATTTAGCAGAATAGACCCCCACTGGGGCGGGCCTTTTTACTTTGTATACCCCCACCAGGACGGGGGGTCTTCATCAGGAATTAACAGAATGGTAGTAGCCGTAGAATGGCCTTTTATACGTACACACCCCAACCGGTGGGGGTGTCAATCTATGCACTTCATTAAGCTTGAAACTCTTCTTGGGCATGGATTCTAGCTTATTGCATGGCAATGGAACTCTAGAGAGATGGAATTTTGGTTGGGACTTGTGTGTTGGACATCTATTAATCAATTAACGAGGAATTCAACAAGACAGAAGGCATAATACGAATATCAATTCCAGTTTTTCTTAGCAAGCGTTGGAGGAGTATTTTGAGGAGATTTTCGATTCGATTGCAATTCTAGGCTATATGAAGGGAGTTTTTCAATATTCTTCTTCTTAGACTATTAATTATAATTGATAGAATGTTTTCTATGATTTATTCAGTAGTTATTTCATTTATGATGAACTAATTCACTTTTTAGGCTTATGATGGATCTTTAAGTGAATCGATGGTTTTGTAAACTTAGATTTCCAGTTTAATACTATATTTCCAGTTTATCTATATTAACTTGGGCTTGAATTTATGAATTGTCTGATCAACAATTCTTTGTGGATTTGTATGAAATCGAGAGAGGATATTCAAATCTAGACTTAGTTAATATATAGCATGTGTTCATGAATTTTGTGAATAACCGAATCTTGATGAATGTTAAGGTAGAGATATGCTTAACATCGCATGTAATCGGATAGAGAACTTAATCTTAAACCTTCTTTAATTGTAATTCACATAGAGATATAGTGAGTTAGTTGATTAAGGTGTTTAACTTGTTTCTATCTTAATTATGGATTTAAGTTAATACGGTATTAGTGCATCGAGAGGTGGTTAATGCTACATTCGTGTTCTTGATTAATAAACTGGGATAGTGAATTGTATTGGAATAAAAGTGTTAAAATCAGAGTGAAGCTTAGGGTGAAATCATAAGTCTAATTCTCCATTAATTGTTTGAAATTCTAGATTTTGATATTTGTGATTGATTTGTGGTAATTTATTTATTTCTTAATTTAGTTTCTTTAATTATAATCATTGAGTTGAATAGTTTAATAAAATTAGGATTAATAGGAAATTGTTAATTGTAAGTTAAGTTTCTTACAAGCTGATCTCTGTGGGAACGATACTTTACTCATCACTTTATTACTTGTTGACCACGTATACTTGTGTGTAGTGCGTATATAGATTTTACCCAACAAGTTTTTGGCACTGTTGTCGGGGATCAATTTAGTATAGATCTTAATATTTTTACAATATCAGTTTAATTAATCCAGTTTTACTTAAACATTTTTATTTTTATTTTGTTCCTCTTATTTCAGGTGTGTGAAGCAGTTTATGCAAACTCGGTCCAAAAATCCATACTTGCTACCTTTTGAGGACGACATTGAGAAAAGGTTTCAGAGGTTGAGTAAGTGGATCAAGGAAACGAGGCAAGAATTTGAAACATCTGAGAAAGAAGAGGAAATGGCAGCCGAAGATCAGAAAGCGTTAAGGGACTTCGCCACACCCAAGGTGACTAAACTGCAGTCAAGCATCACCAGGCCCGCAATTGCTGCAAATAAATTCGAAATTAAGCCTGGGACAATTCAAATGATTCAGAATTCAGTTCAGTTTGGGGGATTAGCTAATGACGATCCGAATGAACATCTAGTTAGCTTTCTGGAGATATGCGACACCTTTAGGTATAATGGGGTGTCGAATGATGCGGTGAGACTTCACTTGTTCCCATTCACTTTACGAGACAAGGCAAAGAGTTGATTACATTCTCTACCGCCGGGATCAATAACTACTTGGGAAGACCTAGCCCAGAAATTCCTAGCAAAATTCTTCCCACCGGCGAAAACTGCAAAAATGAGGAACGAGATAACGATGTTTGAAAAGCAACACGAGGAGTCACTATATGAGGCATGGGAAAGGTACAAAGAATTCCTCCGAAAGTGTCCACATCATGGGTTGCCAAAGTGGTTGCAAATGAACACGTTTTACAACGGATTGAATGGAAACCTCAGAACCAGCATTGATGCAGCGTCGGGTGGAGCGTTTATGGTAAAGAGCTATGAGGAGGCCTACGATTTGATTAAAACCATGGCGGCCAACAACTACCAGTGGCCCACGGCAAGAATGACTCAAGCAAAGGCCGCGAAAGTGTTAGAAGTAGATGGTGTGACGACAATACAAGCGCAGATTTTAGTACTTTCTAAGAAGTTGGATTCTATGACAGGGGTACAGGCACAACAGACACAACAAGTGGCAATTATATGTGAGTTGTGCGCAGGAGAGCATCCTACGGATCAATGCACAATTAATCCATCCTCGGTGCAATTTGTGGGTAACTATAATAGAATTCCACAGAATACATACCAGAATACGTTCAATCAAGGGAGTAGGAATCATCCGAATTTTTTGTGGAGCAATAACCAGCAACAACAAGCTCCAAGACCATCACATCCTCCAGGATTTCAAAACCATCAACAAAAAGCTCAACATCAAGAAAGGAAATCAGATCTAGAGGAGTTGGTGACAAAATACATCACAAGCAATGAGGTGGCTATAAAAAATCAAGCAATGGCAATGAAGTCACAAGAGATGGCTATCAAGAATCTGGAAAATCAGATAAGACATATTGCGTTAGCATTGAATAATAGACCTTAAGGAACGTTACCAAGTGACACAGAGAGAAATTCGAAGGGTAATCACGAGCAATGTCAGGCTATTATGTTGAGAAGTGGAAAACAACTTGAGGGCCAAGAAACAGAAATTTTGGGTACAAAGAAGGTTAAAACAGAGAAACAAAATACAGCAGTTGAGGTCAAGCAGGGGGACGAGAAATAAGTGGAAAAGAGCAAACCAATTAATGGACTAGTTGCCTATCCTCCACCACCGTTTTAGCTGAGGGCTCAAAAATAAAAATTGGATAAGCAGTTCGCTAAGTTTTTGGAAGTTTTCAACAAACTTCAGATTAACATTCCGTTTGCAGAGGCCCTAGAGCAGATGCTGAGTTACGCAAAATTCATGAAAGGAATTCTGTCAAGGAAGAAGAAATGGGAAGACTTTGAAACAGTTGCACTAACGGAGGAGTGTAGTGTAGTGTTACAACAAAAATTACCACCAAAACTCAAGGTCCCGGGGAGCTTCACTATCCCATGCACAATTGGGAACATGTCTTTTAACAAATGTTTATGTGATTTGGGGGCGAGTGTGAACCTTATGCCATTGTCAGTATACACAGAATTGGGTTTTACCGCGCCTAAGCCTACGAATATTTCATTGCAGTTGGTGGATAGGTCGGTCATATATCCAAGAGGCATAGTAGAGGACATATTGGTTAAGGTGGATAAGTTTATATTCCCCATGGACTTTATCATTTTGGATTTTGAGGAGGACAAGAACATCCCGATTATCCTAGGGAGACCCTTCTTGGCCACGGGTAGGACACTCATAGATGTATAAAAAAGAGAACTTACTATGAGGGTCCAAGACCAAGAAATCAAATTTAATGTGTTCAAGGCCATGAAATTCCCTATGGATGAGGAAGAATGTTTTCGGATGGATTTAATTGAGCAATTCATCAGTGAAGATATGGGCAAGAGTTTGGTCAATGATCCATTAGAAACGACTTTATTGGGGGATGAAGAGTTTGACGACCCAGAATTTGTGGACTACTTACAAATGTTAGATTCATTGCCACGAGTTAGCCGATTCAGAGCACCGTTTGAACCTTTGCACACTGAGGAGATAGCCGCAGAAAAACTAAAACCGTCATTAGATGAGCCACCAACTTTGGAACTTAAGTCACTCCCTAAACACCTCAGGTATGCATACTTAGGCAATTCAAATTCGTTACCTATTATTATTTCTGCTGCACTTAACGATTTGCAGGAAGAAAAGTTGTTGAGGGTGCTCAGGGAACACAAATCAGCGATTGGGTGGACGATTGCAGATATAAAGGGAATTAGCCCTTCGTTTTGCATGCACAAGATTCTGATGGAAGATGATGCAAAACCGATGGTGGAGCAACAACATCGTCTCAACCCAATTATGAAGGAAGTGGTGAAGAAGGAAATTTTGAAGTGGTTGGATACCGGTATCATCTACCCGATTTCTGACAGTAAGTGGGTTAATCCGGTCCAGTGCGTGCCGAAAAAGGGAGGAATGACTTTGGTGCAAAATGAGGATAATGAGTTAATACCGACAAGAACAGTGATAGGTTGGAGGGTTTGCATGGATTATAGGAAGTTGAATAAGGCAACCCGAAAAGATCATTTCCCGCTGCCCTTTATTGATCAAATGTTGATATCCGTCGCTAGAATGAAAAAGACGACATTTACATGCCCTTATGGCACATTTACGTTCAAGAGGATGTCATTCGGGTTATGCAATGCACCTGCAACCTTCCAACGGTGTATAATGGCCATTTTCTCAGATATGGTGGAGAAAAATGTTGAAGTCTTTATGGATGACTTTTCTGTCTATGGGGACAACATTGATGCTTGCCTAGGGAATTTGGTAATGGTGTTACAATGATGCAAGGGTACAAACCTCATGCTTAATTGGGAAAAATGCCACTTCATGGTTGAAGAGGGCATAATTTTGGGCCACAAGGTATCGGCTCAAGGATTGGAGGTTGACAAAGCAAAGCTGGAAACAAAACTACCTCCACCGAGCTCAGTTAAGGGTATTAGAAGTTTTCTGGGACATGCGTTGGGTTCTACAGGAGGTTCATAAAGGACTTCTCTAAAATTGTAAAACCCTTATGTAGTCTTTTAGAGAAGGATGCTATTTTCAATTTTGATGAGGAATGCAAGTCAGTGTTTGAATTATTGAAGAAGAAATTGACTACAGCCCCCGTGATCGTCACACTGGATTGGAATAAGCCGTTCGAGCTGATGTGTGATGCAAGCGAATATGCAGTTGGGGCTATTTTGGGTCAACGCCGAGACAAGGTGTTTCACGCCATATACTATGCAAGCAAAACACTCACGGAGACTCAAATGAACTCTACAACCACAGAAAAGGAATTGCTTGCTGTAGTGTATGCGTTCGACAAATTTCGGGCATACTTAATCCGGACTAAGGTGATAGTCTACATAGACCATTCGGCGATTCGGTACCTAATTGCGAAAAAAGATGCTAAGCCACGCCTTATCCGATGGATTCTCCTACTTCAAGAGTTTGAGTTAGAAATAAAGGATAGAAAGGGGACAGAGAATCAAGTAGCTAATCACTTGTCTAGGCTGGAAAACCAAGGGAAAGTGAAAGAAGACAGGTGTGAAATTAACGAATCATTCCCAGATAAGCAATTGTTTTGGATTTCTGCAGAATTTCCTTGGTATGCGGATTATGCAAATTTTCTTGTGAGCAACATTCTTCCACCTGATCTCACAAGACAACAGAAAAAGAAGTTTCTTCATGATGTAAAGTGGTACATATGGGACGAACCGTATTTGTTCAAGTAGTGCGCCGACAAAATTATTAGAAGGTGCGTGCCCTATAGTGAAGTGAAGAATATTTTGCATGAGTGTCATTCATCTGCATATGGCGGTCATTATGGTAGTGAGAGGACAACAACAAAGGTGCTGCAAGCCGGGTTTTATTGGCCTACACTATTCAAGGATGCCCACCATTTTGTCAAAACATGTGATAGGTGTCAAAGGGTGGGAAACATTTCAAAAAGGAATGAGATGCCTCTACAAACGATTCTCGAAGTTGAAATTTTTGAGGTATGGGGGCATCAATTTCATGGGGCCATTCCCATCGTCTCTAAACAATCAGTATATTCTACTCGTAGTGGATTACGTATCAAAGTGGGTTGAAGCTGTAGCACTACCATCAAAAGATGCCAAGGTGGTCCTTAAATTCCTATAGAAAAACATTTTCACGAGGTTTGGTATGCCAAGAGCAATAATCAGTGACGAAGGTAGTCACTTCCGCAATAAGTCCTTCACAGCTCTTTTGGCACGGTATGGGGTCAACCACAAGGTAGCGACATCGTATCAGCCCCAAACAGGTGGGCAGGCTAAGGTGTCAAACAAGGAAGTCAAGAAAATATTGGAGAAAGTAGTGAATCCGAGTCAAAAGGATTGGTCGCTTCGGTTGGACGATTCATTATGGGCATACCGGACTGCGTACAAGACACCGATCGGGATGTCACCATATCAATTATTATACGGAAAGGCATGTCATTTACCAGTCGAGCTACAGCATAAGGCCTATTGGGCGGTTCAAAAACTTAATTTCGATCAAGCAGCTGTAGGAGAAAAGAGACTACTTCAACTGAATGAGCTTGACAAATTTTGCCTTCACGCCGGTGAGAACTCCAAACTATACAAAGAAAAGGTAAAAAGATGGCACGATCAGAAAATTATGCATCAACCATTCGAGCCGGGTCAATCAGTCCTCTTGTTCAACTCACGACTGCGATTGTTCCCAGGAAAGCTCAAGTCGAGATGGTCGGGACCATTTACTATAAAGCGGGTATTCTCTTATGGCGCCGTTGAACTCTATAGTCGTAATCCATTAGAAACGTTCAAAGTCAACAGTCATCGGTTAAAGCACTATTGGGGTGGCGAGGCCAACACCGATGTCATCGCCATCACATTGGCCGACACACCATGAATAGGAAGTAGTCAGGCTGAAAGACTTAAAATCAAGCGCTAATTGGGAGGCAACCCGATCTTTAGCTTATTTATTGTATTTTTCATTCATTATTGTTAAAATATAGTTTTTATTAAATTACTAGGTAGTAGCATACAATAAAAGTCTTGTTAATCTCTCCATAATAACAATCCACTAATGCTCATGTTTTATATCTTGCAGGATGGAAAAAGGATCATTGAGTGAGTTACAAGGAAGCAAAGTTGAGAAACAGGGGAATTTGGTAGAAGAGATGCTTGCCGGGGCGGGCCCATTTTGTACTACAACCCCCGTTGGGGCGGGGGTCTCCCAGTTTTTAACAGAACACGTGCCACGGTAAGTGCCCAAATTTTTACACCCCGCCGGGAAGTGGGTCTTGAATTCAACTGATTGGTCGGTAGTTATATGTGCTAGAATCCTCAACTTCTACAACTTCTACAACTTCCACTTCAATTATTCCTCATCTACCATAACTCTAACCACCACCCACTACCACCACTTTTACTCCCCACTACCTCCATTACTTCATTAATCCACACCTCTTCACTCCACCAATAGAATTCACTCTACCACCTCTATATATTACCACATCTCCTACCATATTTCTCACACCAATTGAAGTGGGCATTCACAGAGAATACTTGAGAGCTAGAGAGGGTCAAATTAAAAAGTTTGGGGGAGAGCTAAGGCAACATAAGCAAGAGAGAGAACATGGCTTTACAACCAACATCGAAATGCCAAAGGGGAGAGAGTTCAAGGCCCTAACAACCAACCCGGACCTTTGATCGCCGAAAATTTGTGAGTGCCACCGCCGCCAACCGGTATGAGTACATGCTCACCAAAGCCCTTACACCGGAGCGGGGGTTGGCACCAGATCCTAGTGATGGGGAGATGATGCCTCAAATCTATCAAAAGGGGTGGACTAAATTCACTGAAGAGGCGGAACTCGTTGGGGTCAACATTGTTAAGGAATTCTATGCAAACGCTGAGGATAAAGCTCCATTCAATGCGTTTGTGAGGGGTCATTTGGTTTCGTTCAGTGCCGATGCAATAAACACCTACTATCAACTGCGGGTACCTCACCAATGCCAATATGCTCAACTACGTAATTTTGATCCGAACTATGAGGCAATACTCAAGGAGATGACTAAGCTGGGAACAACTTGGATCAAAGGCCGAAAGGGTGGTACAGTGTTCCACAGCAAAGACCTTAGCCGTTATGGCAAAATTTGGTACGCATTCCTATGCGCTAAACTATATCATCTCCAACACACCTCGGACGTGACCAAAGAGAAGGCATTACTGCTGTACGCAATTGTGCAAGATTTCATCATCTACGTCGGGGCCATTATCTGTTTCTCCATTCGCAGATGTTTACGTGGAAATTTTTTGGGCAGCTTGCCACACCCAGCACTCATATGTGGGTTGTGTCACCAAGCAGGGGTGAGATGGTCCGATGATGAGCCCACACAGATGCCGCTTGCGTTGCTAGACTCTAAAATGATAGCGCAGTATTCTGTATGGGCAGGAGGTGATTCACATCCTCGTGGACTGTGTGAGACCCCAGATTTTATGAATAAAGATTTAAATTTCTTAAAATATTTTTTTGAATATTATGGAATGAATTTGATATAATGTTATAGTTGTGGGTAATATTTATAAATTTTGCAAAGTATGCAAGTTGTTATATAATATTCGATTGGTTAAGGAATAATTGTTTTAACAGGGAATATTCGTACGACGACACAATCATTGGTAGACCCCACAACGGAATTATTATCGGATTGAGAAAACGACAAAAATATTTTTATGAAAATAGCGGCGGAAGTTTTATCGTTAAAACTGTTGAACTACTCGGTAGTAAAAAAAGAACGATGTCTGGCGTGGTTGCATATAGTAGCACACGATATTTATTATTGATGCTTATGTGAGAAGTCACTCGGTTTTGTTCAATTATTGCTTGAGAATTGTTGCATAGTATCTCACGTTATTTGATTCAATTATTGTCGATATTTTATATATTATTAAATCAATAATTGAGATGACAGAGTTATTAATATTATTATTTGCAATATTAACGATGTCTAGAAGTTCTGCCAAGGAGAGGTTTAGTCATCTAATTGCGCTCCAATAGGGAGAAATCCTTATTGGAAAGCCCCCTCTTTCCTTGGAACGACCTGGTCGATTAATATTGTGAATTATAATAATGATGATAAATGTTGTTAAATATATTGAGGTGTCTTTTTATGAAGTCACGGAAGTTTTTATATATATATATATATATATTATATATAAATTTTGTTTTATTAGTATTATTAATGTAATAAAGCAGAAAAGCTTTTTATATAAAAATGTAATACTTTTATAAAGTTATTTGTTTTATTAGACAATAATTAGAATATAATATATTTTATTATGTATAGTGTTTTGCATAGTAAAATCTTTTTTATATAAAATGTAATACTTTTATAAAGTTATTTATTTTATTAGACTATAAATAGAATATATTATATTTTATTTAAAAGATTTTGTTTTATTAGAATATTTTATTAATACTGCATAGTAAATCAATATGGACCGTCCGTTTAAAAGTAAATCAATATGGACCGTTCATGAATTAGTTACTATTCAGATCCATTCTCCTATAAATAGAAGCTCAATCCTTCATTATTTCTTATGAATTCACTGAAACTCTAGAGAGAGAAATTATAGAGAGAAAAAAGAAAAGTATTCTGCTACTTCATTACTCCTATATCCAGTTTCTTCTAAGGTAAGGGATATTATTTGTTGTACTCGTAAGGGGTATTATTTCTTTTGTATTCATGAAGAGAACTTCTGTTATTCCATTCTTTATTATTCTGTTGGAATAACCTGTATACGCGGGCTACCCTATACTTGGTGAAATTCTTATATTATTCCATTCTTTATCATTATGTTGGAATAACTTTGTCCATGCTAAATACCGCATACATAGTGAAATTCTTTCATTATTCCATTCTTTATTATTACATTTGGAACATCATCCTTTTGTGCGCTTACGCGTGACTGTTCCGTTATTTATTATTACATTGGAATATCTCATTTGCGCGTATTACGCCCCGACTGGTTCCATTAATTATTATTCTGTTGGAATAACGTGTTTGTGCAGTCTATCGCATGTATGGTGATTTCTGTTGTTATTCCATTCTTTATTATTCTGTTGGAATATCCCGTCGGTGCGAATTTCTCCTGACCTGGTTCCGTTATGTATTATTCTGTTGGAATAACTCGTCTGCATGCGATCTCATCGCATGCACGGTGATTTCTTTTGTTATTCCATTCTTTATTATACTCAGTTGGTTAAAGTTTTGACTTCTATACTCCATGAAATTAGTGGAATATCCTTGATATTTGCGCTTCATCCAGTATCTTTTCATGGAAATATTCTTCTGAGCATTCTTGAATTTTACTCTACAAAGAAGTATCAAGTTGACAATTTGGATGTTATTAGTTCCTGGATAAATTAATTCTTGAACTTGTTTTATTAAATTCTTATATCATTGTCATCATCCTCATGTTTATTTTATGTTGAAAGTCATCTGTGGCCTGTAGTGCATAGATGGACTTGGTATGATTATGACCAATGATTAATCGGTATAATCATGACCGTAATGTTACAAATGATGTGGTAAAAGTCATCATGACTGTATTTGGTTGTTAGTTTAACTTGTTATGTTAGGTTCTCTTTCATGTATCGTATCATCATCTATATAACTTAGATGATGCTACTATATTCTGGGGTATGCCCCTTAGCCATTGTATTTGGTCCTTTTATATACAAACAAACTTAGCAAAAAAAAAATAATGTGATAAAAGTCCTCATTGGCTCGTAGTGCATTGATGGACAATTGTTGGCATGATCATGACCATTGATGAATACACGAATATCCTTGGCCCGTAGTGCATGGATAATTTGTGGTTGTGATACTAATGAATATCCTTGGCCGTAATGCGGGGATGATGTAGATTATTTATTGTCGAGTGAGTCAAATGATAAAAGTGATGAAAAACCTTTTAAATCATAAAAGATAGTAGATTTTATTATCTACTTGACTCTTTTAATGGATTACTTGTTATGTTCGCGATTAAACTTGATGTTTGTTATATTTTATCAGTTTAACATTGTTGAAGACTAATGATAATTTATTCTACATTATCTTAGTCATAATATTTCTTACTGGGCTAGTTGAGCTCACCCCTTTCTTTCACTGTTCTCTTCAGGAAATGAGAATATAGCTGGGATGGGTTGGGGAACGGAGTGACGGTCCAGATGATAGCATTAGTAGTCCTCACTATTCTTTTAATAGTGTGACAATAAATGTAATGAGGACTCCATTGAGTGTGGATATTGTCTAGATGACAATATTCTTATTACAACTCTCAGTTTATGTTTTGTCGTATTTTACACGACAGTTGTATTATTAAGTTGTATTTGTATTTTTGTACCATGTATTTGGCGACTCAAGATGGGTGATGTATACCTATTTTGGGGGCGTCACAGACTGGGCTTTATTTTTTCATCGGCGTTGGAGGATGAAGTTGATGCTGAAGACACATCAGAGGATGAGGAAGAAGCTATGGGGGAGCAAGGAGCCGAGCAGGTACCGCTGACCGAGGCACTATCCAGTCCTCAGTTCCTTGATTTTCAAAATCAACTGAATGCGCACAAGAAGGCAGCACATCGGGATATGCGGTGACTCGCATTGAGGCAAGATCACATGTTTGATGCTATAAACGCATCTTTCGCCTCACTCAACACAACTCTTAAGAGCTTCAACCCGGCGGCCCAATTTTCATATCAGCAACCCGTGCCAATGCCAAGGTTTCCACCAAGTGATTCAGATGACGAAGATCAATAACCACCTCCTCAGACTTAAGCGATAGCAGGGAAGTCCTCACGTACTTAATTATGATTATTCATCCAATGAGGACATTGTATTACTTAAGTTTGGGGGATTTAAATTCATGTTTGCATGTATATGTAGTATTTAGGTTTAAATTTTGTCATTTTAATTCCAGTGGTGAATAGTAATTTAGGAAGAATTGCATGATAGCTTAGGTGCATACATAGTAGCTTAGGTTATTTTTGTCATTGCATTATTTTTATGTTTTGTAAATAGTGCATTTTATCTATAATTTTTTTTTTGTTAAATATGGTGTTTGCATATGTCCAGCAGTGTGGTAGTTCATGTTATTTGTGGGCCGATGATGAGATTGATAATAAGTTAACAAATACAGCATTGATTACTAGAATTGTGGTACAATTTTAGTTATAAATCGAATCTTGTGCTCATTTAAAACTGGTATAAAAAGGTTAGCACGATTAATAAACATCTTTGTTGACTGGTCAGTTCAAATTAATACATAAATAGTCTCTAAAGGATAATGCTAGAGTAAATGAGAAAACGACAAGGATAGACAGTAAAGGCAAAAATTAGGCAAGAACCTAAGTTTGGGGGATTATATGTGGGGTATATAAGCTTTATCTAAAAAAAAGTATATATCGTGACTAGTCTTGTTTCGGGGCCTTTGTTACTTGAGCAAGTACGCCCGAGGGGATTGTCTTTACACCTAGCGCCCTAAGGTCTTTTATGGTCTGGGAGTCGTTGGTTGAAAGTTGGCTAAGGGGTAGCGCTGTCAGCCTAATGGGATGAGACATTGCACAGTCATGTATATCTAAAAAAAAGTGAATAAAACGGGAAAAGAGCAAAAAGCCCCCGTGAAAAAAAAAGAAATATATATAAATAAAGTATAAGTACCCTGTGTGAACCCCTGGAAATAGTAATTGCTAAGTTTTAGTTGGAACTGGTCTATTTTTGGAATTTTTAAGTTTGCACTGTATGATTCCTTCTAAGAAATTGATTATGTATTGAATTTGAGTCCGTAGCAGTTATCATGGATGTTGATCACACACGAACACTATTCCAGTGATGATGGGTTAAGATTTGAGGATTAAAAGCGAGTTGTGGATTGGTATTGATAGTTAATATTGTGGAGTTGCTTGTTTTCTCTGAGGCTGGTGAGATAATCTTGATTATGCGATACTGTTGGATTCGAAAGCGTATAGATTAGATCGTATTCATTTTATCTCGTTGCATTGCATAGCATGTAGTTATTCTGTGCTCGAGGACTAACACGGTTTAAGTTTGAGGAATTTTGATAAGTGGATTTTATATGCACGAATCGGTGTCCATTTCATGCTTATTGGTTGCTATTTTCTCTGTGTTCATATTCATTTTTACTTGTTTTATGTTCTTTTACGTGTAGGATGGTTGTTGTGGCATTTAACGAGGATTTGGAGTCATTCGGTGCAATATTGGAAGAAGTCTTGAAGCAGTAGTCACCATTTAGCAGAATAGACCTCCGTCGGGGCGGGCCTTTTTGCTTTGTATACCCCCGCCGGGGCGGGGTGTCTTCATCAGGAATTAACAGAATGGTAGCCCGCCGGGGCGGGCCTTTTTAACACATACACCCTCACCGGGGTGGGGGGTGTCGAATTCTGCAGACTTCTGTTAAGCTTGAAACTCTTCTTGGGCATGGATTCTAGCTTATTGCATGGCAATGGAACTCTAGAGAGAGTAAATTTTGGTTGGGACTTGCGTGTTGGACATTTATTACTCAATTAACGAGGAATTCAAAAAGACAGAAGGCATAATATGAAGATTAATTCCAGTTTTTCTTAGCAATCGTTGGAGGAGTATTTTGAGGAGATTTTCGAGTCGATTACAATTCTAGGCTACGTGAAGAGTGTTTTTCAATATTCTTCTTCTTAGACTATTAATTGTAATTGATAGAATGTTTTCTATGATTTATTCAGTAGTTATTTCATTGATGATGAACTAATTCACTTTTTAGGCTTATGATGGATCTTTAAGTGAATCGATGGTTTTGTAAACTTTGATTTCCTGTTTAATACTCTATTTCCAGTTTATCTATATTAACTTGAGCTTGAATTTATGAATTGCCTGATCAACAATTCTTTGTGGATTTGTATGGAATCGAGAGAGGATATTCAAATCTAGACTTAGTTAATATAGCATGTGTTCATGAATTTTGTGAATAGCAGAATCTTGATGAATGTTGAGGTAGAGATATGTTTGACATCGCATGTAATCGGATAGAGAATTTAGTCTTAAACCTTCTTTAATTGTAATTCACATAGAGATATAGTGAGTTAGTTGATTAAGGTGTTTAACTTGTTTCTATCTTAATTGTGGATTTAAGTTAATACTGTATTAGTACATCAAGAGGTGGTTAATGCTACATTCGTGTTCTTGATTAATAAACTGGGATAGTGAATTGAATTGGAATAAAAGTGTTAAAATCAGAGTGAAGCTTAGGGTGAAATCATGAGTATAATTCTCCATTAATTGTTTGAAATTCTAGATTTTGATATTTGTGATTGGTTTGTGGTAATTTATTTATTTCTTAATTTAGTTTCTTTAATTATAATCATTGAGTTGAATAGTTTAATAAAATTAGGATTAATAGGAAATTGTTAATTGTAAGTTAAGTTTTTTACTAGTTGATCTCTTTGGGAACGATACTTTACTAATCACTTTATTACTTGTTGACCACGTATACTTGCGTGTAGTGCGTATATAGATTTTACCCAAGAAGAAGCCATGCAAGAGGAACTAAATCAGTTTGAAAGAAGCAAAGTTTAGAGATTAGTCCCTAGTCCAAGAGGACACCCAGTTATTGGCACCAAATGGGTCTTCAGAAACAAAATGGATGAAGATGGGGTAATCCCAAGGAACAAGGCAAGACTAGTGGCCAAAGGTTATTCTCAAGAAGAAGGCATCGACTACGACGAGACCTTTGCATTTGTTGCCAGACTAGAAGCAATAAGGATATTCCTTGCCTTTGCTGCCCACATGAAGTTCAAAGTCTTCCAGATGGGTGTCAAGAGTGCATTTTTGAATGGTGAACTTCAAGAAGAAGTATATGTGGAGCAACCTCCAGGTTTCATCAATCCAACTCTCTCTGACTATGTATATAGATTAGACAAAGCCTTATACGGACTTAAACAAACACCTAGAGCATGTTATGAAACACTAACTAACTTTCTTATTAAAAATGGTTTCACTAGAGGTAGAGTAGATACCACATTATTTCTTAGAAAGCACAAAAGGAAAGTCTTATTAATTCAGATATATGTAGATGATATTATCTTTGATTCTACTGATGAAAACCTGTGCAAGAGATTTGCCAAGCTTATGCAGATTATGTTCGAAATGAGTATGATGGGTCAGCTAAATTTCTTCCGTGGACTACAAGTGAAGCAGACTGATGATGGTATCTTCATTAACCAAGCCAAGTACATTAAAGACTTACTTAAGAAGTATGGCATGAAATCAGCCTCTCCCATGAAAACACCAATTGCTCCAGCAACTAAGCTTGACAAAGATGAGAAAGGTAAATGTATTGATATTACTCAGTACAGAGGTATGATAGGCTCTCTTCTGTATCTAACTACTAGTAGACCAGACATAATGTTTGCAACATGTATATGTGCTAGATTTCAAGTTAATCCTAAGGAATCACACTTAACTGCTGTAAAAAGAATTTTTAGGTATCTCAAAGGCACACCTCACATAAGACTTTGGTATCTCAAATGCTAATTTTGCAGGCGGCAAGATCGATAGAAAACGTACCAGTGGCACCTGTCAGTTGCTAGGTAACAGACTTGTGTCCTGGTTTAGCAAGAAGCGAAACTCAGTATTTACCTCAACAGTAGAAGCTGAATACATTGCAACTGGCAGTTGCTGTGCTCAAATCTTATGGAAGAAAAACCAGCTAGCAGACTATGGGTTTGATTTCAAATCTGTACCTGTTCATTGTGATAACACAAGTGCCATATGTAACGATCGAAAATTTTTAAATATTTATTGAATTAAATAAATATTTTTAAATAAGTTATTTATTGAAAGAACAAAAAATAAAAATAAATAATTGATGAGTTGTGGTGCATTAATTTAGTAACTAAATTGGTTAATGTTAATTAAATTAAATAATGGTAATTTTTATTTGAAAGATTTAATTTAATGGAATAATTAAATTAAATGAATTGTTTAATATTTAAGAAAATTAGTAAATTAAATAAAGTAATGTTTAAGTTTAATTTATTAATTAAATTAGATATATAATTATTTATTAATTATAAGTATAATTATAACAAAATTTATAATTATTATAATTATAAGTGTAAGCTAATTAAATGGGTTGCATGTGTGATAAATAGAAACTATATAATAAAAATATTATTGAAATAATCTAATAGGGGGGATTTGTGGTAGCCAAACAAGGCCTTGTGGCCTTTGGCTTATTTGAACTGACGCAACCTTTTGGGTTTGTGACCTGACGTACGTGGGAGAGTGGCCATATCAGTTATATTACACATCTATTTTCTAAAGCTAGCGCTCAGTTGGGTTATTTCACGTATTTCTTTAAGGACTGAGAGTAGAGAGAGCAAGAGAGAGAGAGTTTGTGAGGAAGAGAGAAATCTCTGTGATTTTGCCAAGAGGAAGAGAAGGGCTTGCTAAACATCTTGCTAAATCAAGGTATAACCTACCCTGACTCTAATTTTCTGCTTTGTGATGTTTATTCTCTTGAAGTGGGATTTTGATAAGTTGTTGATATAAGATATGGGTTATGGGTGTGCATAATTATGTTATAGAATCTGTTATTGTCATATATATACAGTAGTTATTAATCATATTCATGAGAACTGGCTTTACAAGAAGGAAGTTATAATAACAGTGTATATGTATGAAAAATGGCTTAAGAAAGTATAAAATTTGATGCTCAATATGTGCTATAATCTGCAAATTTATGATAGATTGTGATAATATGCTAAGAAATGAAAACAACGTAGTTTAAATCGTGTTAATTGGTTAAGAAACGAAGTCATGGCGATCGAATTCGCTAAAAGTGTTAAAAGTGATGAAATTAGGGAAATTATGGTTTTGAATCTTTAAAATTGAGTATATGTAATGTTTATGTAGTTAGAATGATTACTAGCATGCTTAACTATGTTATTACAAAGTTTTAGATGTTGATGTTTGGTGAATTTATGTGGAATTGGGATTTTTGGTCTATAACAGAGTCTGATTTGGTGTTTTGAAAAATCTGCTTTTTAGTCTTAAGCTTGGTCAAGACCGCCTCTGGGGCGGTGGTGTTGTTTGCTCTGAGGAAGGTGACTATTGCAGCTGTGCACCTTGCCGGATATAAAGGTGTCATGTGGCGATTGCCGCCAAATGGTCAATCGAGACCCTTTGTTGAAAGTCATTAATGTATAACTTTGGAAATGCTAACCTAACTTATTTTAATGACCTTAAAACATGTTATAAGACATAACAACATGTTGTAATCACAACATTGAAACTATAGATTATGAATTAGTAAGTTGTGAAAGTTCATAATGTGATGTCATTTGAATTGGAATTGGTTTGCAATCACCATGTCGTATACTATGATATAATTGAGAATTCAGTTGCGTGTACGTGAATGAGTAGGATAATCAAGTCCAAAGTTAAGGATTATAGACTTGATTAAAATGAAAACCAAACTAATGAAATTGATGTTAATACAACTAATTAGTATTGTGATTCTAATGGTATATGTAGGGTAATTGGCGAACGTTTATTATATTTGTGTTGCTTACACCCGAGGCAAGTTTCCTAACTTCATTATCTTTATAATGAATGCAAGTTCCTTATCCTAAAATTTTATTGAGCAAGTTTCATAGTTATGTTATCTTTTATGTCAAGCAAGCTTTCTATTCCTAAATTTTACATTAAAGTTGAGCAAGCCTATTGATTCTATCTCGTGTATGATTGTACAAGCTCTTGTAATCTAGTACGTTACATCGAGCGAGTTTCAATTTCCTAAGTCTTGTTATAGTTATTCAAAGTATATATTGTTCTAAAACATTGATTCAAATGAGATTGTTCTAACTCTTTCGAATGTGGTACTTTGCACACACACTATGTCTATTCAATTGTACATTGCTGTTATTCGATCTTTGACTTTGATAACCTTGTTCAATTCTATATTGTTGTATTTAACCTTCAAGTAGTAAGCAAACTCTTATTGATTGAACTAGTCTATAATGGAATAGTGTTCTAAAATTCTAGAACCACTGGTAAGTTAGTTCCGAGCTAAACTTTCTTTAGTGCAAAAATTCTAAATTCAAGTTGAGATGAACAACCCTAACATAGGGGATTTTGTACGTTTAATGTTTAGATGTTTGTGCACAATACATGGTACAAAGGGATGATCCCCCTAGGTACGTTAAGAAGGGTCTGTATAGTCTAAATGATTGTTAAGGTTGAGGTAATAATACCTAAATACCGGGGACATAGTTCGTGGTCTTTTTTTTGGATAATGTGGAGTTTCCCAACCGCAGTCGGACTAAGTCTCCCCACCCCGGACCAGGCTTTGTGCACAGGCTCGGCCTAAGACATGGCTCCGCCCAGAAATGTGCGATCCGTGGCCACACACGAGACCCGGTTTTTAATTGGCCCTCACACTTGTTACAAAGTGAGGATCGATCCCTGATGATGCGGGTTTACTGGTTCACCCTGTGTCGAAACTTCTCATTGCGCCAAGTGCTGTGGTTTAGTTTGTGGTCTTCAGACCCTCGGATATTAAATTTGAACTTGTTTTCTATTATTGATCCGTAGAACAATTTCATTGTTGTTCAGCATTCGTTGTTCATTCACATGTTGTTATCACTACTACTCTTTATATCAGTGAGCAATTTGCTCACTCTTGCATTTAACACTGCAGCTAAAGTTGAGAAAGTCAATGAGCCATCTACTAGCAAAAGAAAGGGCAAGATGTCCAAGTGTTGAAGATTTATGCGAATTTATTTAAGTGAATTATGTTATAAGACTTATTTTATTTTGTGATGTATTCCGCAGACTTGTGTAATAATTTAAGGTTAGATTACCTTATTGTTTTATAATGATGTAACCCTTTAATGGGAAAGATTATTGTTTTAAGTTATTTAAATTATGTCTTTATCCTTTATGATGGGTAGTTAGATGTAATAGTTTTTGATAGTGAGCACCAAATTCTATGGGAATGGAGTACCTGAATTTGGGGGTGTCACAGGTTGGTATCAAAACTTTAGATTATGAACCTTGGGTGGAGAAACCTTAGGAAGTAACCTTTAAGAAGATAGAAACATAGTGGTGTCTAACTCCTATCGAGTTTTAAGGAATGGATTAAGGCATCCATTAAAGCTAAACAATAAAAGACATTATGTGTTATGTGTTAATAACTGATGTGCTCGTGAGTATCAAAGGATGTTAAATAAAACTTAAAATGTTTTGTTGTCAGGATGTCTAACGAAGGAGGATCTAGTCCAGTTAGGAAGTGATACCTCAGATACCTAGAGAGGAGGAACCCCGGGATATCCACGTTGTGCGGGAATAGTTGATTCAGGAGGACGAACCTGTGTCTGATCTTGAGGAGGATAGTTCTGAGGAGATAGAGGAAGAAGATAAGGAAGAGGATCCTGTGAAGTTTCCACCAAACTCCATATCAGCTAAGATGTATAATGCACTGTATGACCGTAACATAAAATTACAGGACAAGGTTGAGGAGCTGAAGGAGTTGGTTTAGAGCAGAAGGATGCAGAGATTCAGGAACTCGACTCACGACTTGGAAAGACGGAGTGGGACCTAGTACATACTAAGGGTCAGCATGAAGATCTATTGGCGGTAAACGAGAAGATGAAAACTGACATGGAGAAATTAAAAGATGACTTTAAAGAGGAATCAACTAAATGTACAAGGGCAGAGGACGCGTGGATGAAGGCGACTCAATGTGTAGATCGTGCCGAGGCTAAGGTCCAAATGAAGAAGGTCAAGATGAATGAGATGGATTATGCCTTTAATTCTGCAATTGATAGGGCCCAGGATCGAGTTTTTTATTACCCATCTCAGTTTGAAGACTCGCCGTGGTTCGCGATGGATCGTAGAACGGCGTATCGTATTATGGAGGAAGAGCGTAGAGAAGCCTTACGACGTCTTAATATGCCCAGATAGAAATAATAATAATAATAATAATAATAATAATAATAATAATAATAATAATAATAATAATAATAATAATAATAATAATAATAATAATAATAATAATAATAATAATAATAATAATAATAATATATGGTTAAGTAAGTGAGTAAATAAATTGTGAATCCCTTATTTTGAGATGAATAAAGGGGTAGTATGAATATGTAATCCTGAAACTTGTCTAGTTCAGGAAAGTGAATGTTAATAGCGGTTATGCTATCTTTATTGTGTTTTAAAAAAAATGTTATGAATGAATAAAATGTCAGAGTTTATTTGAAATGTTATGTGTTATAGCTTTAACCTTAGAATGTTTAAGTTAAACTTTAAATACTCAAGAAGTTGAGTAATGAACTAATAAGCGTATATGTTAACAGAAAATGCCTCCTAGAAGAAGACAACCACGTTAACAACCACCTCCTGAGGGGTCTACTAGTAATAATATCGAGGCCAATGTTAACCCGGTTCAGCAGTTGGTAACCTTGTTAACGGGAGCACTTGAGAATCAACCGTAAGTTCAAGTCACGACTTTCAAGGAATTTAAAGCGGTTGGACCACCAGAGTTTCAAGTGTCAATGAATCCAGTTGAAGCCAAAACCTGGATCATGGAAATGGAGAAGGTGTTTGACATTGCCAGAGTCAACGAGGATCAGAAGACTGTGTTCACAACGTTCATGTTGAAGTCTGAAGCTAGCTACTGGTGGTAGGCAAATAAGGTTCGTGGGGGACAAGGAGTGATAGCGTGGGGTAGATTTAAGGAGATGTTTTTCGAAATGTACTTTTCAGCGAGTTCTCGAAATCAGTTGGAGGTGCAATTTTTGGAACTGAAACAAGGAACTATGATGGTGCCAGAATATGCTACGAAGTTTAACGAGTTGGCAAGGTTTACCACATATCAAGTCAATACTAACGAGCGTAAAACGAGAAGGTTCGAACATGGATTGAAGCCCTAGCTTTATAGCAAGGTTTCAATGTTCTAGTTAAATACATTTGCGGCTGTATTGGAAAAGACAATTATCACGGAAGGTGGAAGCGATGCCTTGACCAAGTACAATCAAGAACAGAAGAAGAGGAAGAATGAGAATGAAAATAAGGTTGGTGGAGGTAATGTTGGAGATAACAATCAAAAGAGGAAGTGAAGCGAGAATTCGAATATGGGAGGACAACAAGGAAATCATCAAAAGAAAAAGTTTGAAGCTTGTGCGACGTGCGGGAAGAACCATACTGGGGTATGTTTGAAGGGAAAGCGGGTGAGTTTCAACTGTGGTCAGGAGGGACACATTGCACCGAACTGTTTTAGTCCAAAGAAAGGAGCATGTTTTACTCGCGGTTCAAAGGATCACATGGCTCGTGACTGCCCTAAGAAGCCAACGGGAAGTGCAGGTTGTGGAAAAGGAAACAACAACGGTAGTGGTGCATTGACTATCATTGGACCAACACAGTCAAGACGACCTACTGTGAGGACTTTTAATATGACCGTGCAGGATGTTGTGCAGTCTAAGGATGTGGTGTCAGGTATCATTCCGATTAATGGTATTAATGCTTATGTGCTATTTGATTCGAGTGCTACTTGTTCATTTATATCCGATGAATTTGCTCAGAACTTAGATTTACCTCAGGAAGAATTAGATTATCTTATGAGTGTAGAGATTGCGAATAGGGAAGTGATTCCTGTTAAATACATAGTTCATGTTTGGAAATGCTTGGTCTCGCTTGGAATCTGGTTTCTGGTTACTTAATGTTGCAGAAGCTGCTCACTGTCTGCAATTCTTCTATTGCTTTTTTTAGTTCAGTTGCTATGTTGCTATAGGGGTTTGGTTTGGGCTGCTTTGCTGTGTAGTGTAGCTGCTTTGTGCTGTAGCTGTAGCTGCTAATTACTATAGCTGCACTAAATTATGTGTGTTCTATGTTGCTGCATTATTTTATGCTGCAGCAATAGATGTTAGTTCTGCAGTATGCTGGGTGCTTCTAGGTGTTGTTGTGTTGCTATGTTGATGTGGGGCTGTGGTATGCAGGTGTGGTGCAGCTGCTTATGGGATTTGCTTGGGCAGTGGCTGGTCTAGCATAATTTTGGGACTGGATGGCCACTGTGCTGCAATCTGATGCATTTTGTTGGTCTCTACTGTTTCAGTCTTGCAGTGTTGCTTGTGAAAATTTTGGATGTCTAAGGGTTTGGCCTCTGTTGCTATGGTTTCTTCTACCGGGGTTATCTACTACTGCTGCTGGTCTGGGCGTGAGTTTTCTACTGCTGCTGGTCTGGTCTTTGTTGCTGGTCATAACAGTTGAGACCCTAATTCTGCGACAACTGGGTTCTTTTTTTAGTTATTACTCGGTAGATGCCGAGCTAATTGTCTTTGCTGCTACGTTTTGCTGGTTTAGGCTTGTTCTGGATCTGGCTGGCTACTGTACTAGTATGATTTGATTTAGTTTACTGCTATGATGTTGATCCCCTTGGTTTTAATTTCCTCAGGCCTCTAGACTGTTTCTTATGTTTAATATGCTGCAGTGGGTATCTGCACCTTGATTGCTACAGATGCTTGGATTGATGGCTTTGTTATCTGCTGGTATTGGTTCATGGTATTGACTGATGTTGGTTCACTGTTGTTGGTTCTGGTGCGGTTGACTAGTCTAGCTGAAGTGTTTATAATGCAGCTGTTTTATTGTTGCTGTGATTCGGTGTTGTTGTTGCTAGTGATGAGATGTTGTTGCACTGGTTGTCAAGGCAGTTTAATTCTGTGCTGTGTTGGGCTGTTCTTCTGCTTCCACTCTTTATGGGTTGGTTTTTTGGTTTATAATATTGATACAGGTTTGGGTTGATAAAGTTTGTTTTGGCTGATATCAAGCCAATTTGTTAGTTGTATTCTGTGTTTTGTTATGTTCCTTGTTGAATCCTAGTTTGCTAGTTTCTTGCTTGGGTTTACTACTGCCATCATAGGGCCTGTCCTATGATGGCTATGGTATACTGCTGGGGGTTTGTCCCTTGTACTTTGTACTTATTCTTTCTTTTATTTCAGTCTAAATTTAAAAAAAAAAAATTGTAGAGTGGTTATTAAGGGTCACAAGATGATGATAGATTTGATACCAATTAGACTTGGTGAGTTTGATGTTATACTGGGAATGGATTGGTTATTCAATTACGGAGCAGTAATTGATTGCCAGAAGAAGTGTGTTAACCTTATGACTCCGTCAAAAGTTGTGTTTTATGGTAGCAAGTCACCTCGACAAGAAAGTTGTCTGACGGTGATGCAAGCCAAGAGGTTGTTGAGACAAGGATGGGTAGGATACTTAGCCTACATAGTTGATACACAAAAGAAGAGTGCGAAGTTAGAAGAGATACCGATTATAAGAGATTTTGCAGACGTATTTTCAGATGATTTGTCAGGTCTTCCGCCGGATCGACAAATGAAGTTCGTGATTGACTTGCTACCAGGAACGGCCCCGATATCTAAGGCACCATACAGAATGGCCCCGGTAGAGATGAAAGAGTTGATGGTGCAGCTGCAAGAATTGCTTGACAAGAAGTATATCCAACCAAGTGTTTCGCCATGGGGAGCACCGGTGTTGTTTGTTAAGAAGAAAGATGGATCGATGCGGCTCTGCATTGACTATCGAGAATTGAATAACGTCACGATCAAAAATAAGTATCTGTTACCATAACCCATCATCACTGGTATAGTGTGCGTGTGTGATGAACATCCATGATAAATGTTACGGACTCAAATTCAATACATAATCAATTTCTTAGAAGGAATCATACAGTGCAAACTTAAAAATTCCATAAATAGACCAGTTCCAACTAAAACTCAGCAATTACTATTTCCAAGGGTTCACACAGGGTACTTATACTTTATTTATATATATATTTCTTTTTTTTTCTCGAGGGCTTTTTGCTCTTTTCCCGTTTTATTGGTTTTTTTTAGATATAAATGACTGTGCAATGTCTCATCCCATTAGGCTGACAGTGCTACCTTTTTAGCGAGCTTTCAACCAATGACTCCCAAACCATAAAAGACCTTAGGGCGCTAGGTGTAAAGACAATCCCCTCGGGCGTACTTGCTCAAGTAACAAAGGCCCCGAAACAAGACTAGTCACGATATATACTTTTTTTTAATTAAAGCTTATATACCCCACATATAATCCCCCAAACTTAGGTTCTTGCCTAATTTTCGCCTTTACTGTCTATCCTTGTCATTTTCTCATTTACTCTAGCATTATCCTTTAGAGACTATTTATGTATCAATTTGAACTGACCAGTCAACAAAGATGTTTGTTAATCGTGCTAACCTTTTTATACCAGTTTCAAATGAGCGCAAGATTTAATTAATACCAAAAATTGTATCACAGTTCTAATAATCAAAGCTGTATTTGTTAACTCATTATCAATCTCATCATCGGCCCACAAATAACATGAACTACCACACTGCTGGACATATGCAAACACCATATTTAACTAATTTTTTAAAGATAAAATGCACTATTTACAAAACTAAAAACAATGCAATGACAAAAATAACCTAAGCTACTATGTATGCACCTAAGCTAACATGCAATTCTTCCTAAATTACTATGCAACACTGGAATTAAAATGACAAAATTTAAACCTAAATACTACATATGCATGCAAACATGAATTTAAATCCCCCAAACTTAAGTAATACAATGTCCTCATTGGATGAATAATCATAATTAAGTACGTGAGGACTTCCCTGCTATCGCTTAAGTCTGAGGAGGTGGTTGTTGATCTTCGTCATCTGAATCACTTGGTGGAAACCTCGGCATTGGCACGGGTTGCTGATATGAAAATTGGGCCACCGGGTTAAAGCTCTGAAGAGTTATGTTGAGTGAGGCGAAAGATGCATTCATAGAATCAAACATGTGACATTGCCTCAATGTGAGTCGCCGCATCTTCCGACATGGTGCCTTGTTGTGCGCATTCATTTGATTTTGAAAATTAAGGAATTAAGGATATCGTGCCTCGGTCTGCGATACCTGCTCGGCTTCTTACTCTCCCATAGCTTCATCCTCATCCTCTGATGTGTCTTCAACATCAACTTCATCCTCCGACGCCGATGGAAAAATAAAGCCCAGTCCACGAGGATGTGAATCACCTCCTACCCATACAGAATACCGCGCTATCATTCTAGAGTCTAGCAACGCAAACGGCATCTGCGTGGGCTCATCGTCGAACCATCTCACCCCTTCTTGGCGACAAAACCCACATATGAGTGCCCATGTTTTCTCTCTCTTGCTTGTGTTACCTTAGCTCTCCCCCAAACTTTTCAATTTGACCCTCTCTAGCTCTCAAGTATTCTCTATGAATGCCCACATCAATTGGTGTGAGAAATATGGTAGGAGATGTGGTAATATATAGAGGTGGTAGAGTGAATTCTATTGGTGGAGTGAAGAGGTGTGGGAATTAATGGAGTAATGGAGGTAGTGGGGAGTAAAAGTGGTGGTAGTGGGTGGTGGTTAGAGTTATGGTAGATGAGGAATAATTGAAGTGGAAGTTGTAAAAGTTGTAGAAGTTGAGGAGTTTAGCACATATAACATCGAACCAATCGGGTTGAATTTGGGACCCCGCCTGACCAGGAGCATGGCTCTTGTAATTGAGTAAGTGACCCACCTACGTGGCATGTGTTCGATAAAAGCTGGGAGACACCGCCTTGAAGCCCGGGGTTGTAGTACAAAATGTGCTAAATTCCCCTGTTTCTCAACTTTGCTTCCTTGTAACTCACTCAATGATCCTTTTTCCATCCTGCAAGATATAAAACATGAGCATTAGTGGATTGTTGATAACATAATGTATTATGGAGAGATTAACAAGACTTTTATTGTATGCTACTACCTAGTAATTTAATAAAAACTATATTTTAACAATAATAAATAAAAAATACGATAAATAAACTAAAGATTGGGTTGCCTCCCAATTAACGCTTGATTTTAAGTCTTTCAGCCTGACTACTTCCTGTTCATGGTGTGTCGGCCAATGTGATGGCGATGACATTGGTGTTGGCCTCACCACCCCAATAGTGCTTTAACTGATGACCGTTGACTTTAAACGTTTCTAATGGATTACGACTATAGAGTTCAACGGTGCCATGAGAGAATACTCGCTTTATAGTAAATGGTCCTGACAATCTCGACTTGAGCTTTCCTAGGAACAATCGCAGCCGTGAGTTGAACAAGAGGACTGATTGACCCGGCTCGAATGTTCGATGCATAATTTTCTGATCGTGCCATCTTTTTACCTTTTCTTTGTATAGTTTGGAGTTCTCATAGGCGTGAAGGCGAAATTCGTCGAGCTCATTCAGTTGAAGTAGTCTCTTTTCTCCTACAGCTGCTTGATCAAAATTAAGTTTTTGAACCGCCCAATAGGCCTTATGCTATAGCTCGACTGGTAAATGACATGTCTTTCCATACAGTAATTGATATGGTGACATCCCGATCGGTGTCTTGTAAGCAGTCCGGTATGCCCATAATGTATCGTCCAACCAAAGCGACCAATCCTTTTGACTCGGATTCACTACTTTCTCCAATATTTTCTTGACTTCCCTGTTTGACACCTCAGCTTGCCCACTTGTTTGGGGGTGATACATTATCGCTACCTTGTGGTTGACCCTATACCGTGCCAAAAGAGCTATGAAGGACTTATTGCTCTTGGCGTACCAAACCTCGTGAAAATGTTTTTCTGTAGGAATTTGAGGACCACCTTGGCATCATTTGATGGTAGTGCTGCAGCTTCAACCCACTTCTATACGTAATCCACTGCGAGTAGAATATACTGATTGTTCAGAGACGATGGGAATGGCCCCATGAAATCGATGCCCCATACATCAAAAATTTCAACTTTGAGAATCGTTTGTAGAGGCATCTCATTCCTTTTCGAAATGTTGCCCACCCTTTGACACCTATCACATGTTTTGACAAAATGGTGGGCGTCCTTGAATAGTGTAGACCAATAGAACCCAGCTTGCAGCACCTTTGCTGTTGTCTTCTCATTACCATAATGATCGCCATACAAAGATGAATGACACTCATGCAAAATATTCTTCACTTCACTGTAGGGCACGCACCTTCTAATCATTTTGTAGGCAGCACTGCTTGAACAAATACGGTTCATCCCATATGTACCACTTTACATCATGAAGAAACTTCTTTTTCTGTTGTCTTGTGAGATCAGGTGGAAAAATGTTACTAACAAGAAAATTTTCATAATCCGCATACTAAGGAAAATTTCGTAGAAATCCCAAACAATTGCTCATCCGGGAATGATTCGTTAATTTCACACCTGTCTTCTTTCGCTTTCCCTTGGTTTTCCAGCCTAGACAAGTGATTGGTTGCTTGATTCTCCGTCCCCTTTCTATCCTTTATTTCTAAGTCAAACTCTTGAAATAGGATAATCCATCGGATAAGGCGTGGCTTAGCATCTTTTTTCGTAATTAGGTACCGAATCACCGAATGGTCCATGTAGACTATCACCTTAGTCCCGATCAATTATGCCCGGAATTTGTCGAACGCATACACTACAGCAAGAAATTCCTTTTTCGTGGTTGTATAGTTCATTTGAGTCTCCATGAGTGTTTTGCTTGCATAGTATATGGCGTGAAACACCTTATCTTGGCGTTGACCCAAAAAAGCCCCAACTGCATAGTCGCTTGCATTACACATCAGCTCGAATGGCTTATTCCAATCCGGTGCGACGATCACGGGGGCTGTAGTCAATTTCTTCTTCAATAATTCAAATGTTGACTTGCATTCCTCATCAAAACTGAAAATAGCATCCTTCTCTAAAAGACTGCATAAGGGTTTTGCAATTTTAGAAAAGTCCTTTATGAACCTCCTGTAGAACCCATCATGTCCTAGAAAACTTCTAATACCCTTAACTGATCTCGGTGGTGGCAGTTTCTCGATTGTTTCCAGCTTTGCTTTGTCAACCTCCAATCCTTGAGCCGATACCTTGTGGCCCAAAATTATGCCATCTTCAACCATGAAGTGGCATTTCTCTCAATTAAGCACGAGGTTTGTGTCCTTGCATCGCTGTAACACCATTACCAAATTCCCTAGGCAAGCATCAAAGTTGTCCCCATAGACAAAAAAATCGTCCATGAAGACTTCAACATTTTTCTCCACCATGTCTGAGAAAATGGCCATCATACACCGTTGGAAGGTTGCAGGTGCATTGCATAACCCGAATGACATCCTCCTGAACGCAAATGTGCCATAAGGGCACATAAATGTCGTCTTTTTCATTCTAGCGACGGATAACAATTGGGGGGGTTGACCAAAACATTCCCATAAGATTTGGTGTTCACTTAATCAAAACATTCATTTCTAACTTCCCGATCAAAATAAAATTGAATAATAAACCTTCCCATAAAGGATTACATAAATAAAAATCTCCCAGGTTGTCTAACCTTTAAATACAATCATTCAAATGCGAATAATAAATAAACTTCATTACAATCATTCAAATTAAAACCTGGTTATAAAATATCAACATAATTACAAGTCTTCAATCCTTGTTCATCTTTCCCTTTCCCTTACTGGTGTTGGGTACATCGACCTTCTTAACATTAGCTGTAAGGTTTATATAAGCAAAAGTGAGCAAACAAAGCTCACTTGAAATAATAATGAATAAACTTTACAACAATTGCCAAATAATAGACTCAATAGAACTGAACAATATGTTCTATCAACATTCTGAAATATATAACTGAGGGTCCTAAAATCACAAACTATGTCCATAGTTATAAGTAACTTTCAACTTAAACTTTAACAAATATAGGACTATAGGGACTCCACGCATTTAGGGGATCAACCCTTTTGTACAATGTATTGTGCACAAACATTTCAACGCTAAGCGTAAACCCCTGATAATAGGGTTGTTCAACTCAGTATTTAGAGTACAAGTCCACACCAAAGTAAGTTTGGTTTAAATACGTTTTCAAGGTAATTTAGAATTCAACGGTCATCAACTAAGGATTAGTTGAATAAGAAGATAATAACACTATGTTACGGAATAAACCATAATTAAATCAACATTAAGCTAAGGTTAAAATCTTAGAACTGAATCTTAAGCATGCATCATAAGCAATAACTTGAACGATTAAACTTGTTCATCAGAATGAAAATTATTGCATGCAAGAATAACCAGTTTAGGTTTAGAAAAACTTGCATAGTGTAATAACAGAACTAACTTAACGAAAGTGTAGAGTTAGAAAACTTGTATAATGAAATCGAACAAGAAACAATAACTTGCTCAATAATAAACAAACTTGCTTAACGAAAGTGTAAGCTCGCACAATGTAACAATAGATTTAGAGAACTTGCAAAATCGTAAATAAACTAACTCAACGAAAGTGTGGAGATAGAAAACTTTCCTTGCTTGTAGACTAAACCATAACAATTCAATTCACAATATCCTAATCACATGCCTTTAAGACACAATTAGCCACCACTCATAATACATATCGATTACATGTATGGTTTAATGTTTAATCACATAATCAAGTTACACCAATAACATAATAATAACACTCGTTAAGCATTAGTAATACGCTCATTCACGATACCATAATAACCAAAATTATATTTTAACAATCATAGTATAGCATTACATCAACAATTATAGACTTTGTGCAAAACAAAAGTCATTTCTCAGACGATCTCATAACAAATATCAGAAGCGTGAGTAATAAAAGCGACCCGATGGCGCCATGGGCACATGAACTTAAGCGCTTATGGCGCAAAGCCTGTGCTATTGTCAAACATTATTGCGATCTGAAACTTCGAGCTTCGGCTCCAACTTTGGTATGTTGAGGCATGAAATTGAGCTAGAGTAACTGATTTTTCTGTTGGCCTGAAACTTCTGAAAACAGAATAACTAAATTCTGGACTGATCAACACTAATAACATTTATAATTTAACTTATAATTTATGTAATTTACACATAATCATTACCCAGCATACATATACTAATTTAAACAACTAAACAATAATATCAGAAATCTTAAATCCTTGAAAGCCATTTTTTTAAACCAAAACTCCGTTATTAAAATTTCTTGACACAGTTAATTGTAATTCCACAATTATAACCCAAATTAATTTATTCTAACTATGTTGTCTTCGTTTCTTACCAAGTTAATATATTCAAAGTTCAATTTATCTATTAGCATACAATCATATATATATTCATACCTATATTCACCATGTTCATACATATATGTTCATTGTAAAAATCATTTCTTTCTTGTAGACGTAGTTATCATGCAATTCTTTATTTAACACTAGTTCTAATCCTCATAACCACACACAATCATTATAATTTAATTGTATAGCAGCAATTACAAAAATTTGGAATTCACAGCAAGTATAAAACTCGTGAACCTAGCTAAAACTCATGTCGTTAAAAAAAAAAAACACACACACACACATATATATATAATAAGGTTATGATCATACCTTTTGTTGCTTAAGAAATCCCTGCTAATTGTAGACAATTCTCTCACCAGTCTTTCTCAAACTCTGACGAGTCTCTCTCAAAACTCTCTGAGAACTCGTTTCTTCTTTTCTTTTGTTAGTTATTAGTAAGCCAATACTCTATACGTAAAAACAAAATAAAACCAACGCACGCCCGTTTTAAAAAAAAACTGATGCCTACTAATTACCCCTATTCAATTTATCAGTTACCAAATTAATATATATATATATATTTTATTTATCTAATTTATATTATTATAATTCAAAATTCAAAATTCAAAAGAAATTCAAAAGCCATAAGGCTCTGTTTAGCAAAACCCTTTTAAAATTAAACACTTAATATTTTTAAGCCTTGTTTGGCAAACTAAATTAAACTCCTTAATTTATTTTAATAACTCATTTATAGTATAGTTATTTGTCACATTTTATTTAATTAAGTTTTCATACTTAATTTAATTAATTCTAATAACAATTTATTAGATTAATTCACCCCATAAATCAATACATCATAATTATAAGTTTGTTTAATCAACTAACACATTATTTTAATTACAAATTCAAATTAAAATATTATTATAATAATTCATTTAATCATTACAACTCTCTAACATAATTATTAAATTAAATTAGAATACTATCTCATAATAATTAATTTCTTTAATTATTTACTTAACAAATAATTAACCAAATCGAATCAAATTGAACAATTGTTTATTCAACAATAATCACATCCATTAAATATTTCAATAAATATTTAAAATTACAATTTAAATTTTTAGATTGTTACATCCTTCCCTCCTTACAAGTATTCTGTCCCTAGAATCACAACTCAAACAATAAAATCGTCACATTATTTTCTTCTTACAAAGATTCTGCCCCCAAAATCGAAGACACATATTAAACAAATAACTCAGGGTAATTCTTCATCATTTCAGCTTCGAGTTCCCACGTAGTTTCTTCGACATTGTGGTTCCTCTATATCAACTTCACAGAGGGTATCACTTTATTCCTGAGCACTTGTTCTTTTCTGTCGACTATCTAGATAGGAATCTCTTCATATGATAAATCTTTACTGAATTGCAGCGGTTCATACTCGATCACGTGTTTGTAATCGGGTTTATATGGTCGCAACACCGACACATGAAAAATGTTATGCACATGTTCTAATTTTGGAGGTAAAGCTACCCCATAACCTACTTCTCCCACTCTGTGTAGTATTTCGAAAGGTCCAATAAACCTTGGGCTTAGCTTTCATTTCTTGCCGAAATGAATTTTCCCCTTCCAAGGAGAAACTTTCAGGAACACGTAATTCCCTACTTCAAACTCGCGATTCTGCCTGTGTTGATCAACATACTTCTTCTGTCGATCTTGACCAGCTAATAGTCTTGCTCTAATGAGTTTGATAATTTCGTGGTCTCTTTGTGCAGTTTCGTCCTAGCGATTGACGTCACCAACTTTATCCCAAAGATAGTGGAGTTTTGCATTTTTTTTCCAGATAACGCCTACCGTATGGCGGCATGCCACTACTTGCATGCTAACTGTTGCTGTATGCAAATTCCACCAACGGTAGATGATCATCCCAGTTTCCTTTAAAATCTATGATGCATGCTCTAAGCATATCTTCTAGCGTCTGAATTGTTCGTTCTCTTTGTCCATCGGTTTGGGGATGATATGATGTACTCATCTTCAGTTGTGTTCCCATGCACTCCTGTAGTCTCTTCCAAAAATTTGATGTGAACCTCGGATCTCTGTCTGATACAATTGACACTGGAACTCCATGTCTTGAGACGATCTCTTTAACGTATAGCTTCGTCAGCTGATCAAGATTAAATCTAATCTTTATTGGCAAAAAGTGTGCAGATTTTGTCAATCTGTCCACTATCACCCAAATCGCATCGTATCCTTTCTGAGTCATTGGAAGACCTACAACAAAATCCATTGTGATATGCTCCCATTTCCATTCCAGTATCTCTAATGGTTGAAGTAATCCGCTTGGCCTTTGATGTTCTGCCTTTACTCTCTGACATGTCAAACACTTTGCAAGGCATTCTGCAACGTCTCTTTTCATATTTGGCCACCAAAAATGTCGCCGCAAATCTTAATACATCTTCGTACTTCCCGGATGAATCGAATATCTTGAGCTATGAGCTTCTGTCAAGATGTCTTCTTTAATATCCTGTACTGCTTGAACCCAAATTTGCCCCTTGAATCTTAACATTCCCTCAGTATCAACATTGTACTTCACTTCTTTACCCTTGACCACGCTTTCCATCATTTTTCTGTATTCTTCATCCTGTAGTTGAGCGTTCTTCACTTTGTCCACCAAAGTTGGACTGGCTTTCATCTGCTACAATTTTTCATCGGATTCTTTTAAAAATATTATTTCCAACTCTAGCCTTGTCATTGCTGAAATGAGCTCCTCCTTATCGGTTAACAACACCAACTTCTCGGCCTTTCCTACTCAAGGCATCTGCAACCACGTTTGCTTTGCCCGGATGATAAAAGATCTCGCAATCATAATCCGTTATCAATTCCATCCATCTCCTTTGACGCATGTGCAAGTCCTTTTGAGTGAAGATATACTTCAGATTCTTATAGTCTGTGTAGATCTCACATTTTTCTCTATAGAGATAGTGTCTCCATATCTTCAGAGCAAATACTACTGCTGCCAACTCTAAATTATGAGTCGGATACCTTTTCTCGTAGTCTTTCAATTGCCTTGATGTATACGCAATGACCTTGCCGATTTGCATAAGGACACAACCCAATCCTTTGTGTGAGGCATCACTATACACCACATAATTTCCTATATTATCTGGTAATGACAACATAGGTGCCACACTTAACTTCTTTTTCAAGTCTTAAAATCTTTCTTCACACTTCCCCGTCCAAACAAATTTTACAGCTTTCCTTGTCAAATTTTGTTAACGGCGGCATCTTGGAAAATCTCGGATAAACCGTCTATAATAACCGGCCAGTCCCAAGAAACTCCTCACCTCCGAAGGTGTTCTTGGTTGATCCAAATTGATTACAACTTCAACTTTTGATGGATCCACTGAAATTTCATCCTTATCGATTACATGCCCAAGGAATTGTACATGTTCCAGCCAAAACTCACACTTAGAGAATTTCGCGTACAACTTTTCTTTTCATAGCGTCTCTGTAAGACCCCGAAATTTTTAAATAAAAAGGAATTTCCTTTATTTATTATTTTGAAATAGTAAGGGTTGATTTGATTAATGTGGATAGTTAAGGGTTAAATACGCAAATATTTCAAAATAAGCAAGTGGTTATAAAATATTCATTATTCGTCGGGGAATATTCGTTTGGTCGTGGAATATTAAATGATCTGTTTGGGAATATTCGTACACGGTAAATGACCATGTGTGGGCCCCATAACTAAAGCGATTGGATAAAGAAAAGCGACAAATATAAGTTGTTTTTAAATAACGAGTAATTGTTGCTAATTAATATCGTTGGAATACCCGGTGGTTAAAACACACTAATACGCGTTGTTGAAGCTTGCCAGTACACAGATTGCACCAATTATTGATTCTTACGTAAGAAGGCACTACTCAATAATGGTTACGTAATTCTTTATTCAAAGATTTTATTTTATTGATTCAATAATTGTCATTGCGTTGATATTTTATATTCTTTGTTGTTTCAATAATTGTCATTGTAAAGTATTTTTCATTATCGAAGCAATAATTCATATTATCTGAATAATATTATTAGATAACATTATTGGCAATGTCTAGAAAGTTCGTCTAAGGAGAGGTTTGGTCACCCAATAATTGCGCGCAAGAAGAAGAAATTTTATGGAAAGCCCCTCTTTCCAGGAACGCGCTGGTTGTCAATATTGTGATTCTGTAATATTATTTGTGAATAATTAATTATTGATTTATATGATGAGGAAAATATTGATTTTATGTGGATATAGATGGAGAAAATTTTAAAATGACAATTGTTGAAAATTAATATTTTATCTTTTTTTCGATAAAATAATTCATTTAAATATATTATTTTAATAATATATTAACGGTGATATTTTTACAACGAATGTGGGATATATGAGTATACGAGGAGGAAGAATATTTTTGTTGCAATAAATGTTTAAAACATGTTAAACATGTTTGGTGGACCCCATTTATTGATTGAAATTTGATTATAGCACATGTAAAATCGCCTGCTTGTGGATTTTGATCAATTTCATTTGGAATTTGGAAAACTTTTTCTGCAAAGTTGTAGAGAATTGAATTTCCTATAAAAACACGCGAGATTCGAATTTTCTGATGAAAGGGCTATTTATTATGAATTATTGAAGTTACGAAGTTCAAATAATTGATTTTGTAAGTTTTAATTATTTATTTTATGAAAACGTTTTTATCATTTCTTTCTAGAAGGTTGGCATGTGGGAAATGTTGGGATCTGATTTCCAAAGAGGCGAGGGAAATTTATTAATAATAATATATTTTATTAAATTTTTACGCTTTGGTGTTCTAGCATTTTCCTATAAATAACAGGTACTTAGGTTAGAATTGAAAATCACACCTTAAACTCAAGTTTTCTCTCTCTATATTATCGAGTATTCTTGTGAGTATTTTGAGTATACTTTGAGTATTGCTATACGGTGCAAGTCCAAGTCATAGCCTATATCAGGTGTTTCAAATTTAAAGTATCGATCTTTCGAGGTAAGTGGATGTTATTTTCTTCTCAAATGATATTATTTCTTCAATATCATTATCTTTCAAATGTTGATCCAAGTTTTTATCAAATTTGGAACTTTTTCATGCTTGGAGTTACTATTCATGAGTTACTATTCATGAGTTACTATTCACGAGTTACTATTCACGAGTTCTTATTCACGAGTTCTATTCACGAGTACTATTCATGAAAGCGTGAAGATGTTTTTTGTGGAATTTCTATCTTTTGGTGTCTGAGTTATTATTCACGATATAAGCACTATTCACGATACTGACACTATTCACGATATCTTGTACTATTCGAAAAAATAAAATTTCTTCTTTTCGTCCAAAACATCTATTCGGATACTAACTCTAATTGTATCCATGTTTTGATCATTCTTGAATTTTACACCACTATGATTATTTTTGAGGTATTTTGGACGTGGATAAAACCAAGTACTAATCATTAATCCTTAATCCTTGTCATTTTGTTTCACTGGATTCGTTTTTAAAAAAATATTTTCATCATCCTCGGTCTTAAATGATGATATTATGGAATATCTTTTTCAGAGTAGCAAATATGAATGATTTCTTAAGAATATCTTTGGCTGAGTGCAAAAGATGAATGATTTTCAAGAATATCTTTGGCCCGTAGGTGCAAAGATGAGCAGTGTTTAAATGAACATGACCGGTGATGAATATCTATGGCTCAGAAAGTAAAAGATGAATATTTGATTCCAGATGTATATTGATTGATGTTACAGGGGATAAAAGATGAGCGATGAACTTTTAAATTCATACATAGAAGATAGTAGTTTGCATTCTCTACTTAACTCTTCTAATAAATTATTATTTCACCATGCGAATATTGATTTAAAATTTGTTGTCTATCAGATTCTATTATATTTTTCCTGTTGAAGACTAACGATAATTTGTTGTATATTATCTTAGTCATAATATTCTTTTCTTGAGCTAGTTGAGCTCACCCTTTTCCTTTTTGTTCCATTTTTCTCGGGGAGGCGAGAATATAAGCGAAGTTTAGTCGGGGTATGGAATGAAGGTTTTAGAAAGGATTGTTTAGTAGTCCTCACCATTTTTGTAAAATAATGTATCAATAAATGTGATGAGAATTTATTTGAGTATAGATATTGTCTGAAGATAATATTTGTATTCAAACTCACGCTTTTATTGTTGTAATAATAAAGTTGTAGTTGTTTGCACCATGTATTGACAACTCGTAATAGGTGATGTATACCTATTTTTGGGGGCGCCGCAGTTGGTATCGAGCTTAGGATATGATCTCTGGCGGAGATCGGGGAATAGAACTAGAGGGAGAGACGAGTAAATCCTTCGCTAGTGTGTCCTACCTAAGCTTATTTGTTAGTTGGTCAAGATATAGGGATATTATGTGATATATTGATTTCTTAATTAACCCTTATTTTATGACGATTTGAGAATGTCATTGAGAATATTAACAATGGAAATGAGACCGTGGAGATGCTCTGTACTCACCAACGAGGGAGGCGATGCAACAGTCGGGCAATGTTCCTCCTGTGAACAACACCATTGAGCGAGATGATGAATGAGGGATGTTTAGAAGTTTTTGCAGTTCATACGCAAAATCGAACGAGGAGACTCGTGTTCAAAATCTGAGGAGGAAATGATAGCAATTCACAAGTTGTCATGCCAAGCAGATTCAAAGAGTTGGGACCACCGAATTTAAGGAAAGCAGAGATCCGATCATGGCGGAAACATGGGTCAAAACAAATTACCAAGATATTCGATGTCTTGGGATGCACGGAGAATGAAGGTTCCATTCGCCACCTTTATGTTCCGCGTGGCGATATGTGACATTGGTGGGAATCGTGAAGCGTACCCATCCGGCCCTTTTCACAAAGCATGTCTTGGGAGACGTTTGAGAGTTATTTAATGACAAATACTTTCGAAAGTGTTCATCATATGAAGGAAGTGGAGTTCATCGATTGGAACAAAACAACACGACGGTGTCTCAAAGACGAGGCAAAGTTTGCAGAGTTATCCAGTTTCAGACCTCATTTGGTGGAGAATGAGGAACGATGACGCGGATGTTTCTTAGAGGTTTGAAACCACGATACGCCAAGATCTCATTTCTCATAAATTTTCTCTTTATTGGATGTTGTAAGCAGGGCTCAATTATTAGAGCGAGATAACGAGTACTCTGGCCAACCGAGGGACCACAACCAGGATCGACCGTCGAGATAGCGATGAGCCAATGCGAATAATGATAACCGGCGGAGAGAAAGAAACAGACGGACAAAAATGGTAACCACTCTGGTGGTAATCATAGCCATGAAAATAGAAGAAGCGAGTCAGGAGGAGATTTTAAAACAGAGGAGATTTAACAATGACCATGTGAAGACAGCGGTTTTGCAAAGAATCGGTTCTAAGGGAGGAGAACGACCATTCATATGCTGCTAAAATGCGAAAAGAGGGACATATCACCAAACCGCCACTAGCATTCAAGGTATGCTATAATTATGGAAAGGAAGGACATATCGCTTCGAGATTGTTAAGAGCGAAACCTAGTTCAATGGGACGGTGACTCAAAAGATCGGCCCCGTAAAAGTCAAAGTCAACGATTTAGGAAGAGCGTTTGTTGTGATCGGTCAAAATGCGAGGAACCCAAACGAGGTGATCACGGTAAGCTATTTATAAATTCTCACTGAAGTTTATACCTTACTTGATACCTAAGTGCTACCCATTCATTTATCTCTCCCGCTTGTGCTCAACGTTTAAACTTGACTCAGGAGAAATTAGACTTTGACCTATCTGTGGAAACTCCGTTAGGAGAAACTTTCATCACATCCAATCATTTATAAATCTTGTTTGATTCAAGTTGGCACCATTACCTTTACCGTTGACCTTATCTCTTTAAAGATACTTGCTTTTGATGTGATTTTAGGGATTGATTGGTTAACTACTCATCATGCCAAAATTGATTGTTTTCGTAAGGTTGTTAGTTTTATATTCCTAACCAACTTGTTTATGCAATTCAAGCAACTAAACCATTAAAATCAATCACCATCATATCTAATCATAAAGCTATTCGCTTATTGAAAAACGGATGTCAAGCTTTCTTAGCCCATGTTATGGATTTGAATAAAGACACGCCAAATTTGAATAATATTCTCGTTGTTATTGACTTTCCGACGTATTTCGAAGAACTTCCTGCCTACCCCGTAACGTGAAGTTGAATTCTTTATTGATCTTGAACCTGGTACAAAGCCCATTTCTAAAACCCCATATCGAATGGCTCCTATGAACTCGTGAGTTAAAGGTCCAACTACAGAATTGTTGGACATCGGTTTCATTAAATGGCCCCAGTACATCTCCTTGGGGTGCTCCTGTTTTATTGTAAAGAAGAAAAGGGGGAGTATGCGACTTTGTATTGACTATCGGGGGAATTGAACCATGTCACCATCAAGAATAGGTATCCTCACCTCGTATTGATGACTTGTTTGACCAGTTGCAAGGGCACAATTCTTTTCAAAAATCGATCTTCGATTCGGATATCATCATTTGAAGATTAGAACCGAGGATATTCCAAAGGCGCCTTGAGAACTTCGGTATGGGCATTATGAATTCTTAGTCATGTCTTTCGGACTAACTAATGCTCCTATGGCTTTCATGGATATGATGAACCGAAAGTATTCAAGGAATATTTGGATCAATTCGTTGTTGTCTTTATTGATGACATCCTCATATATTCCAAAAGTGAAGATCATGAGCACCATTTGAAAAGTTTGGTACTCCAAAAGGCTTCGTGAAAACCAACTATATGCCAAATTGAAGAAATGCGAGTTCGGCTTGAGAGAAGTAGCATTCCTTGGAGCGCGTGGTGTCGAAACATGGAGTATCTGTTGATCCCGTGAAGATTGAAGCAATACAAAGTTAGAGCAAATCAAGTCATGACCAGAAGTAATGTAGCTTTTGGGCTTAATGGTTATTATCGGAGATTCGTGGAAGGGTTTTCTCGAATCGCTACTCCATTAACTCGGCTAACTCTAAGGATACAAAATTCGTTTTGGGCGAAGAATGCGAGAAAAGTTTCCAAGAGCTTAAGAGGAGACTTATTTTAAGACTGTTCTAACAATACCATCCGGTTCGGGATGGATTTGTTATCTCTGACGATGCTTCGGGCAAAGGGTTAGGATGTGTTCTCATGCAACGTGGGAAAGTCATAGCCTTTATGCCTCGCGACAACTTAAAGAGTATGAGAGGAATTATCCTACTCATGATCTAGAGTTAGCGGCCGATCGTTTTTATTAAAGATATGGAGGCACTATCTATATGGGGAGAAAGTGGAGATATATTCGGACCATAAAAGCCTTAAATATTTCTTCACTCAAAAGAACTCGACATGCGGCATCAACGTTGGCTCGAGCTATTGAAGACTACGACCACACTATTCAATACCATCCACGAGTAAAAGCGAGCGTGGTAGCCGGCGATTGAGTAGAAGATCATATGAAGGAACGAAAAGTGCGATGATGTCAAGTATACGCATAGAGCCAACTTTAATAGAAAAAGTTAAGGTTGCTTTCAAGCCCAAGGCCGGGCGATGCGTATGAAGAAGAAAGTACAAGAAGGAGCTATTCTGAAGCGAGAATTGATGAAGAAGGAATACTTGAGTCCACTCTAGACTTTGTGTTCCTAACGACTCGATTTGAAGTACAAGATTATGATGGAGGCACACAATACGCCATTTGCAATCCATCCTGGAAGTACTAAAATGTATCGTGATCTTGACATACATTTTGGTGGAACAATATGAAGAGAGAGATTGCAAAGTTTATCTCGATGTGTTTAACTTGCTAGCGTGTAAAGTAGACATCTTGTACCTAAGGGTCCATTGCAACCACTTGAGATTAGGAATGGAAGTGGGAACACATTACTATGGATTTCGATTACTGATTCTTCCTACGGTTTCTCAAGGCATCAATGCTATTTGGGTTATTGTTGATAGATTAACCAAAGTACGCTCATTTCTTGCCCGATCTGGAGACTTATTCCCTTGAACGTCTTGCTAGTATATGACGTGAATGAGATTGTGAGGTTGCATGGCATTCCTGTATCCATAGTTTCGGATCGTGACCCAAGATTCACTTCAAGATTTTGGGTTAGCTTGCTAAAAAAGCTATGGGCGCAATTTGCGATTTAGTTCGCATACCATCCCCAAAGCAGACGGACAATTAGAGAGGACTATTCAAACTCTTGAAGATCTATTAAGACTCTGTGTCCTAGACTTCAAGGGTAGTTGGGATAAGTATTTACCATTGGTGGAATTCTCCTACAACAATGATTATCGAGCAAGTATAAGTATAGGTGTGGCTCCATTGAAGCATTATATGGGACGAAAATGTCGTTTCTCCAATATGTTGGGATGAGGTGGGTGAAGCAACATTGTTGGGACCCGAGAGTTAATGCGATATGACTACCGAAAAGATCCAAATGATTAAACAACGTATACAAATGGGCACAAGATCGACAAAAGAGTTATGCGGATCTTCATCGAAAGGACGTGGAATTTAATGTAGGGATCATGTATTGTTGCGAGTTGCTCCATGGAAGGGAGTTACAAGATTTGGGAAGAGAGGAAAGCTCAATCCACGATTTATTGGTCCATTTCAAATTCTTGACCGTAGAGTAGGAAATGTAGCTATAGACTTACGTTACCTCGCGAGTATGTCTCGTGTTCATAATGTGTTTTCATATCTCACTTAAGTAAATATCTTTGGCTTTATGGTGCAAAGATGAATGATTTCGAAGAATATCTTTGGCCGTAGTGCAAATATGAACAGTGTTTAAATGAACATGACCTAATCGATGAATATCTTTGGCCTCATAGTGCAAAAGATGAATATTTGATTCGAGATGTATATTGATTGATGTTACTGAGGATAAAAGATAGGCGATGAACTTTTAAATTCATACATAGAAGATAGTAGTTTGCATTCTCTACTTAACTCTTCTAATAAATTATTATTTCATTGCGAATATTGATTTAAAATTTGTTGTCTATTGTATTCTATTATATTTTTCCTGTTGAAGACTAACGATAATTTGTTGTATATTATCTTAGTCATAATATTCTTCTTGAGCTAGTTGAGCTCACCCTTTCCTTTTTTGTTCCATTTTTCTCGGAGGCGAGAATATAAGCGAAAATACGAAATTGGGTATGGAATGAAGGTTTTAGAAAGGATTGTTTGATAGTCCTCACCATTTTGTAAAATAATGTATCAATAAATGTGATGAGGATTTATTTGAGTATAGATATTGTCACAGAAGATAATATTTGTATTCAAACTCACAGTTTTAATTGTTGTAATAATAAAGTTGTAGTTATTTCGTATTCATGTATTGACAACTCGAATAGGTGATGTATACCTATTTTTGGGCGTCGCGATCCTCCAACGTCCGGCGTAAGTGTTCCACGTGTTCTTCTTGAGATTTAGAATACACCGAGAATATCATCGATAAATACCACCACAAACTTATCTAAAAATGGTTTAAACACCATTTATCAAATCCATGAAATACTTGTAGGGCGTTTATCAAACCAAAAGACATCACCAAAAATTTGTAATGTCCATACAGAGTTCTAATGCCATCCCTCGGTACATCCTCCTTCCTTACTTTAATTGGTGATACCCACTTCAAATCTATTTTTGAGAAATATTTAGCTCCTTCAATCGATCAAACAAGTCATCTATTCTTGGCAAGATATTTGTTTTAATAGTGACTTTTGTTTAATTCTCTATAATCAATGCAAAGACGTTGACCCATCCTTCTTCTTCACTTAATGCTCTTTGGTGCTCCCCACGATACGTTTGAAATTTGAATGTACTTATTATCTAACAGTTCTTGCGGTTGTACCATCGGTTCCTTCATCTCAACCGGAGCCATTCTGTACTGGGCCTTCGATATCGGAGCGGTTCTTGGCGCTAAGTCGATCACTTAATTCAATCTCTTGATCGAAGCGAAGTCCTGCAAATCTTAGGAAACAAATCCTGAATTCCCTAACCACTAGTATTTCCTCCAATTTTACACCCTCCTTCTTTTAAGTATCGACTATGTAAGCTAAGTACCTTACACACCTTGACTCAATAACTTATAGCTGCATAATAATCGGACATCTCATTTTCTAAGCAATTTACTACCATGAAAAACTACCTTCGATTTTGAGTCATAAGGTTTACACACTTCTTTTGGCGATTAATTATCGCTCCATGGTGAATAGCCAATCCATTCCCAATATCACGTCAAACTCTCCAAGTTTTATCGGGATTAAATCTACCGTCATAATATTCCCTTTATATTGACCTATAGTTATTGTATACGAACCTAACAGGAATTACCTCCCTATTCGCAATTTCTATGCTTAAAGGAAAATTCAACTCTTCACTAGGTATTTCTAACTTCTTAGCAAATTCATCGAGGATATAAATGAGCAAGTAACTTTAAAAGCGAACAATACATATGCATTTATATCATTGATTGGGATAATAAACGACCGACATCTTTTGATTGTAACGCGCATCCTCGCACCATCATGTCAAGGTTCTTGTTGTGGGCTTATTTGTTGACGTTGGTCCAACAATAGTCGGTAAGACCTCTACTAAAGATTTCCCTTGCTTCCATTTTTCTCACCGATTTCTTCTTTCAGACACTCACAAGCAAAATGATCCTTCGACCGTCGTAAGTGTAGCAAGCATTCTTCTTGGGTTGATTGCATTTGGGGCAATGTGACCCTCCCGCCACGCTTTAAAGCATAC
>CM035152.1:108915398-108993947 GCA_020205615.1 Panax quinquefolius
GAACTTGGGATGTCACAACGATCAAAGCAAAGCACTTATGGGACAGCATCAGATCAAGGCTTCCAACTGTTTCTTGGCACAAAATAATCTGGAATGGACTGCATGTCCCTAGATACTCCTTCATCATGTGGCTTGGTATCCTTAAACGCCTACCAACAAATGACCGCACAAGCCAGTACTCGGGAAATTACTGGGACTGCCCTCTTTGCCAACAACAGCTGAAACTTTTGACCATCTCTACTTCAACTGCAGTTTCTCCTTCGCCATCTTACAACATGTCCTCAACTTATGGAATTTCAGGAATGTCCCGCTCTTATGGGATGACCTTATCGACTACTTAATCTCTTTTCAGGGCTCAAAGCTAACAAGGAACATATTATGCTTATCAGTTACAATCACTTTCTACAAAGTGTGGGAAGCCAGGAACGCTAGACTTCACAGACTATCCTCTGCCCCGGCTCCCAACATAGCAACGGATGTTATTCAGTTGATTAAAGCCCGTCTCTCCACTTGTACAACCTTTACCAGATCCACAAATGTTAGCTAATATTTTTGCAATTGGCTCATGTATTGATCGTATTTAACTGTTTGGATCCTTTGTTGATGGGATTTCATTCCCTTTGTAGTACTCTCATCTGTTGGCATGTCACCAGATGAATTTACTATATCTTAGGGTATGCCCCTTAGCAATTGTATAATGTTTTTTTCTTTTTATACAAACCAAGCTTAGCAAAAAAAAAAGATAAAGGCATGCAAGATTTTAAAGATTGCATTGGTGATTTATCCCTGCTTGACCTTCGGGCAGTGGGCCCCTGTCACACGTGGTGGGACTCAAACAGTGTGAATCCTATTTATAAAAAATTGGATAGAGTCATGGTTAACTCTCCATGGTTGTATAATTTTCCTTTATCACAGGCCATCTCTTCTCCTCGTGACCTTTTTGACCATTGCCCGGTGATAGTCCAGACTGGAATGCAATTGCCTCGTATCCCTAAACCGTTTCAATTTTTCAACTTTATGGTGGACATGGAGAATTTCCATGAGGTGGTTAGGACTGCTTGGCGTATCCCTGCGTTTGGTGACCCTCTTCAAGTCCTCGTTGGGAGGCTCATATCTATTAAAAAGGCTCTTATTGGTCTGAATAGGAGCAATGGTAATCTGACTTCTAATGTTGCTCAAAATCGGTCTCTTCTTCATTCCACTCAGACTTCTATCGCTCATAACCCAAATGATCATGTCTTGCTCGAGAGGCAGAAGGATCTCATAAATAGCCTTTGGAAAGCCCTCCTATGGGAGGAAAAGCTCTTCAAACAAAAATCCAGGATACAATGGCTTAAGGAAGGTGATAGGAACTCTGGTTTCTTTCAAAACCAAGTAAAAGCTAGATGGAATCACCACAAAATTATGTCTATTACAAATGACGAGGGCATCCTAGTGTGTGGGCAAAACAACATTCAGCAGATTGCAGTGGCCCATTTCCAATCAATTTTAGGTTCCCCATCTCATGAAAACTTCTCAAATATTCAGCTCTTGGCAAGCTCCTTCAAGAAGTTTATTACTCCCGCAGAAGCTACTATTATGGACAGGGACATTTCCGATACCGAAGTCCTCGCATCCCTCAAAAGTATGAAGCAAAATATAAGTCCGAGCCCTGACGGCTTCAATGTCAATTTCTTTCTTGCACGCTGGGATACAGTTGGCTCAGATTTCTCTCTTGCCGTTAAGTCCTTCTTCCAGCAGGGTTGTCTTTTTTGGGGAACGAACACTACGGCTATAGTTCTTGTCATCAAAACCCCAAATCCCACCTCCACGAAGGACTTCAGGCCGATTTCCTGTTGTAATACAACCTACAAATGCATTTCAAAGATCCTAGTGAGTCGGATGAAGGGTTTTCTTCCCAAGATCATTTCTCCATACCAAGCTGCTTTTGTCCTGGGTAGGAGGATTGGCGACAACATCCTTATTGCTCAAGAGCTTTTCAGGAACTACCATAGGAAATCTGGCCCACCTCGTTGTGCCTTGAAAATTGATCTCCAAAAATCCTTTGATTCAATTTCCTAAGAGTTCATTCTGAAAGCTCTGAGAATCTTTAAATTCCCTCTAAAGTTCATATTCTGGATAAAGGCATGCATCTCCACCCCTACCTTTTCAGTAAAAGTCAATGGGGGATTATATGGCTACTTTAGTGGTGCCAAAGGGCTTAGGCAGGGCGATCCACTATCCCTTATTCTTTTTGTCCTTGCTATGGAAGTTCTTTCCGTTATTCTCACAAAGGAGTCAAATGGGCCTAATTTTAATTTTCATTGGAAAACAAAGCAGCTAAGGATAACCCATTTGTGTTTCGCTGATGACCTTCTACTCTTTTGCCATGGAGACCTCTGATCAGTAAGCACGCTTAAAGAAAGCCTCAACATGTTCTCTTTTTTTATCTCAGGCCTGTGTTTGAACCCCTCAAAAAGCACTTGCTACCTGGCAAATGTCCTTCCGGAAAACTCTGCATCTATCCTTTTCCTTACTGGAGTTCCAAGAGGGGACCTTTCCTGCAAAGTTCCTGGGGGTTCCCCTCCTTACATCAAAGCTTAGCCTAGCCGAGTGTAGACCTCTCCTTGACAGAATTACTAAAAGGATTTCCTCTTGGACCAACAGATTCCTATCCTATGCGGGACGCCTGCAGCTTATCAAATCTGTTCTTTTTTCTATCCAAACTTTCTGGTCCTCAAATTTCATCCTCCCTGCTGCTGCCTTAAAAGACATGAAGTCCACCTTCTGTCGATTCCTATGGAAGGGCCCTACTCTTTTGAAACATGGTGCTAAAGTGGCTTGGAGCAAAATCTCCCTCCCCACACCTGAGGGAGGGTTGGGGATTAAACAATTGGATGAGTGGAATCGTGCCTCCATTATTCAGCATTTGTGGGATATCATGAACCCCTATTCTTCTTCTATTTGGGATGAATGGGTTAGGATATTTGCCTTAAAGGGAAAACATTTCTGGTGCATGGGCCTCCCTGGCGACTGCTCATGGATTTGGAGGAAAATCCTTAACCTTAGGCAGATTGCTTTGAGCCAAACATCATACCTCATTGGAAATGGTCGCCGCACTAAACTTTGGGTTGACCCATGGATATTGAGGGAACCTCTTGCCTATTCCACCTCCTCTTTTCTTATATCCAACTCTTGATTTGACCCTGACACAATGGTTTGTAGCATCATCAGCAATTCCGATTGGGCCCTCCCAAGTTCTAACCATCACTCGGTTATTGAATTCAGATAGCTATTCTCTCCAGCCATAGGCTGGAATCCCTCCAAAGAGGACTTGGTTCTATGGGACAACACCAATACCTTTGGGAAAACAACTTCTTTTTTTTGGAAATCCATCCGATCCTATGGAAATCTAGTGACTTGGGATAATCTGGTGTGACACAAATACCTCCCTTCTCGATATTCTTTCTTCTTATGGCTTGCTTTCCAGAATGGGTTACGTTCCAAGGATCGGCTCTTAAATTATGGGCTCGTTGTAAACCAAACATGCCTTCTATGTAACTCTCACAATGAGACTTTTGACCATCTTTTTTTCAACTGCCCTTTCTCCTACAACATGCTTTTTTCTGTGCTCAGGAACTGCGGGTGGAAGGGGTCCTCAAGGTGCTGGATTCCCATCACTTCTTTCCTCATTGCCCAACTAAACAGCTCCGTTCAACAAGGTATTCTTCTCCTAGGTTTTGCAACGGTCGCTTATCACATATGGCAGGAAAGAAATGCTAGGCTCCATGATAAAGGTCCCATGCCGGTCTGGACTGTCACCCGTAATGTTATGCAGATTTTGAAATGCAAGCTCCACTCCATTCGAAGATTCCAAAAAGTGAAAGATTGGCCATGGTTTTCTAATCTGGCCCTCTAGAGGCCTGTCTATTCTGGCATTTGCTGCTGTTCGGATCAGCTAAGCGAGGCTTTGGGGAACTTCACACCATCTCCTAGTGCTCCTGTTGTTGCTGCTAGTGCTTATGTTACGTTTCCTTGCCAATGATTCTTTGAGCTGGATGGCATCGGGTTGGGATTCTCTTTCATTAGGGCTAATGCTACTGCCTCTGCTTGGTTCTGCGCTGAGTCCTGTTGGTTGTTGGGTCTGTCTTGGTCAGCTGGTTACATGGGTTTTGGCAGGGCCGGTTGTGGCCTTGTTCTGCTTGGGTCTGCTTTCTGCTATCTGCTTGGGCCTATGTGAGGCAATTGCTAATTTTCAGATGTTATTGATGGCTGTGTTGGCTTGGGTCAGGTTGAACATTATCTAGTTCTGGATCTACTGCTATGGGAAACCTATGGGATTTCCTGGTCTGGAAAGGCAGTTCTACTGTGCTTTCTTGTAGCTGCCCTTTAATATGTGGCTGCTAATGCTGCATGGTTGGGTTGCTAGTCCTTTGATGTTTTGTTTGGGCTAGGGAGGGCTGCTGATAGCTTTATGTCGTTGCAGCTGGGTTACTGTTGGTTTTTTGCTTCTTCCTTTTCTCTTCAAGCTGTTGCTTTTTGGGCGGATTCTGCAGGCTTGCTATCCCTTTCAACAGTTTCTGCTCGATGCTGCTATGGGGTTGGCGTGTGGCTGGTTCTAATGGAATGGTGCTATGTTGGTTTCCTGACTTGTTGGGTCTGTGGTATGCTAAGTGGGGTCAGCTGCTGGGGTGTTGGGCGGGGCGTTTGGGGCTATTGTGTGTGCGTTGTGGGCGTGCTGGTTTGAGCAGCTGCTGCTGCAACTGTCTAGTTGATGCTGCAGGTTTGGTTCTGCTGGTATGGGGGTGTCATTGCTATAGGTCACGTCAGTTGGTAGGCCTGAGTTGCTTTAGTTAGGTCTAGGCTGCTTTCTACATGCTGTACAGGCTGCTACTATGCTGTCAGTGTATGGCTTGTTAAAAATCTGTTGCTTTTCTTGTAGTGGGTTATGATTCTGGTGTGACTTCTGGTTTCGTTTGAGTGGGGGGCTGCTATGTCATATGCTGTTTAGCTTCAATACTTGTGGCAGTGCATGGATATAGGTTATTGCAAAATTGTCTTACGCTAATGTGCTATATTTTGATTTCTTGCTCATTAAAGAAATGTAACTCCATGCCGGACTTGTGGCCTTGTGGATCTTTTATAGTCATGAGCTCATAGGGCATGTCCTATGATGTCTATGTTATATCCTGATTGGGGTTTATCCCATGAGTTTGTAATCTTTTCCTTTTCTTTTATACAGTCTAAATTTAGCAAAAAAAAATGTCGTCTTTTCTTGATCCTCAGGAGCGATGACTAGATGGTTATAGCCCGAGTAGCCATCCAATAAACAGTAATATTCATGTTCCGCCAATCTGTCCAACATTTGATCAATAAAGGGCAACGGGAAATGATCTTTTCGAGTTGCCTTGTTCAACTTCCTATAATCCATGCAAACCCTCCAACCTGTCACTGTTCTTGTCGGTATTAACTCGGTATCCTCATTTTGCACCACAATCATTCCTCCCTTTTTCGGCACGCACTGGACCAGACTAACCCACTTACTGTCAGAAATCGGGTAGATGATACCGGCATCCAACCACTTCAAAATTTCCTTCTTCACCACTTCCTTCATAATAGGGTTGAGTCGACGTTGTTGCTCCACCATTGGTTTTTGATAGACTCCACAGCACGCTTGCGTGAGGTGGTCGTCGCCCGGATCGTTTCTAGCACAGTTGTTGGGTGAATTGCTTGCAACACCTTAACACCTCGTCTATACTTTAAACGGTAATCTTGGTACAATTGCTCGCATTTGGAATCTGTGTTGAATGGACACCAACGATACCTTGACCCCTCGCTTATATTGAAGCGGTAATCTCGGTACAATCGACAATTGATGCGGTAGAAGACGCCACACACAACTATGAATTGTTATATGATAAGTCAAATTGAATCTCAAAGAAATAACTAAGAAACTACTAATTTCTTAGGAATTCTTCAAAGAACCAAAAGTAGAGAATAAACTCACAAATATATTGAATAATAAATAATGTATATTGTATTTGATTACATCAACTTAGACCTCTATTTATACTACTCAAAACAATTCAAATCCTAATAGAAATTTATAAACTATAACCCTAATAGAAGTCAATTTGGAAAAGAATTCTAATTAAATAAACATATCCTAATTACAATAGAATTATAAAAATCAAAAAAATATGCAATTACCGTGTAAAAGAATTCTTGCCACGTGGATGGATATAAAATCTGTTGGCTGAGTTCACGGTAATAATGAAATAAGGATTGTTGCATGTGAATCAAATAAGGAAGTAGTGGCACGCTTGTCGAGACCAGCTTATTACTACATCACCAATACTTGCCACATCTAAGTATCCAACAAGTTAGAGTCTGATAACTTTGAAAAGCTGTGGCCCATATCATATTAATAAATTAATAACCCAACCCACATGAATAATAAACTTCCTTTGCATGAGACATATGTGAACTTTGCTAAGAAGATTAGGATTGGGCTTGCATTAAATTGACCCAATTAGATCGACCCAAATTTGTGTCTCATACATTTTAGCCTCCTCTTTAGATTTTCTTGCATTAGCTTCAGCCCAAATATCTTGGATCAATCCTTTGAGACCTTGTTTGAACCTCTTTGTTCTAGCCTTGCTTGATCCCCACGTCCCTTTAGTCTTGTTTGAATCCACGCATGCCATGTCCTCCTCAGTTTTGCATCATCTTCCATCAGAATCTTGTGCATGCAAAACGAAAGGCTAATTCCCTTTATATCCGCAATCGTCCACCCAATCACTGATTTGTGTTCCCTGAGCACCCTCAGCAAATTTTCTTCTTGCAAATCGTTAAGTGCAGCAGAAATAATAACAGGTAACGAATTTGAATTGCCTAAGTATGCATACCTGAGGTGTTTAGGGAGTGGCTTAAGTTCCAAAGTTGGTGGCTCCTCCAATGACGGTTTTAGTTTTTCTGTGGCTATCTCCTCAGTGTGCAAAGGTTCAAACGATGCTCTGAATCGGCTAACTCGTGGTAATGAATCTAACATATGTAAGTAGTCCATAAATTCCTGGTCATCAAACTCTTCATCCCCCAATAAAGTCGTTTCTAATGGATCGTTGACCAAACTCTTGCCCATATCTTCACTGATGAATTGCTCAATTAAATCCATCCAAAAACATTCTTCCTCATCCGTAGGGAATTTCATGGCCTTGAACACATTAAATTTGATTTCTTGGTCTTGGACCCTCATAGTAAGTTCTCCTTTTTATACGTCTATGAGTGTCCTACCCGTGGCCAAGAAGGGTCACCCTAGGATAATCGGGATGTTCATGTCCTCCTCAAAATTCAGAATGATAAAGTCCACGGGGAATATAAACTTATCCACCTTAACCAATATGTCCTCTACTATGCCTCTCGGATATGTGACTGACCTATCCGCCAACTGCAATGAAATATTCGTAGGCTTAGGCGCGGGCAAACCCAATTCTGTGTATACTGACAATGGCATAAGGTTCACACTCGCCCCCAAATCATATAAACATTTGTTCAAAGACATGTTCCTAATTGTGCATGGGATAGTGAAGCTCCTCGGGTCCTTGAGTTTTGGTGGTAATTTCTGTTGTAACACTGCACTGCACTCCTCAATTAGTGCAACTGTTTCAAAGTCTTCCCATTTCTTCTTCCTTGAAAGATTTCCTTTCATGAATTTCGCGTAACTCGACATCTGCTCTTGGGCCTCTGCAAATGGAATGTTAATCTGAAGTTTCTTGAAAACTTTCAAAAACTTAGCGAACTGCTTATCCAATTTCTATTTTTGAGCCCTCTGCTGAAATGGTGGTGGAGGATAGGCAACTAGTCCGTTAATTAGTTTGCTCTTTTCCACTTGTTTCTCGTCCCCCTGCTTGACCTCAACCGCTGTATTTTCTTTCTCTGTTTCAACCTTCTTTGTACCCAAAATTTTAGTTTCTTGACCCTCAAGCTGTTTTCCACTTCTTAACATAATAGCCTGACATTGCTCGTGATTACCCTTTGGATTTCTCTCGGTGTCACTTGGTAACGTTCCTTGAGGTCTATTATTCAATGCTAACGCAATCTGTCCTATCTGATTTTCTAGATTCTTGATAGCCATCTCTTGTGACTTCATTGCCATTGCTTGATTTTTCATAGCCACCTCATTGCTTGTGATGTATGTTATCACCAACTCCTCTAGATCTGATTTCGTTTCTTGATGTTGAGCTTGTTGTTGATGGTTCTGAAATCCTGGAGGATATGATGGTCTTGGAGCTTGTTGTTGCTGGTTATTGCTCCACGAAAAATTCGAATGATTTATACTCCCTTGATTGTACGTATTCTGGTATGTATTCTGTGGAATTCTATTATAGTTACCCACAAATTGCACTGAGGCTGGATTAATTGCGTATTGATCCGTAGGATGCTCTCCCGCGCACAGCTCACATATAATTGCCACTTGTTGTGCTGTTGCTACTGTACCCACATCGTATAGAATCCAACTTCTTTGAAAGTCTTTGAAATCTGCGCTTGTATTATTCGCTTTCACACCATCTACTTCTAACACTCCATGACCTTTGCTTGAAGTCGTTCTTGCTTAGTGGACCCTTTGGTAGTTGTTGGCCGCCATGGTTTCATTCAAATTGTAGGCCTCCTCATAGCTCTTTGCCATAAACGCTCCACCCGACGCTGCATCAATGTTGGTTCTGAGGTTTCCATTCAATCCGTTGTAAAACGTGTTCATTTGCACCCACTTTGTCAACCCATGATGTGGACACTTTCGGAGAAATTCTTTGTACCTTTCCCATGCCTCATACGGTGACTCCACTGTGTTAACATTTCAAACATCGTTATCTCGTTCCTCATTTTTGCGCTTTAAATTTTGGGAAGAATTTTGCAAGGAATTTACAGGCTAGGGTCTTCCCAAGTAGTTATTGATCCCGCAATAGAGAATGTAACCAACTCTTCGCCTTGTCCCGTTAAGTGAATGGGAACAAGCGAAGTCTCACCGCATCATCCGACACCCCATTATACCTAAAAGTGTCGTATATCTCCAAAAAGGTAACTAGATGTTCATTCGGATCGTCATTAGCCAATCCCCAATGGCCAGAATTACGAATCATTTGAATTGTCCCAGCTTAATTTGAATGTATTTGCGGCAATTATTGAACTTTGGTGATGCTTGATCACTGCTCGGTCACCTTGGGTGTGGCGAAGTCCCTTAACGCTTTCTGATCTTCGACTGCCATTTCTCTTCTTTCTCGGATGTTTCAAATTCATGCCTCGTTTCCTTGATCCACTTACTTAACCTCTCAAACCTTTTCTCGATATAGTCCTCAAAAGGTAGCAACTGGATTTTTGGACCGAGGTTTGCATAAACCGCTTCACACACACAAATAAGAGGAACAAAACAAAAATAAAAATGTTTAAGTAAAAAGCTGGATTAATTAAACCGATATTGTAAAAATATTAAGATCTATACTAAATTGATCCCCAAGAACGCCAAAAACTTGTTGGGTAAAATCTATATACGCATCTACACGCAAGTATAATGTGGTCAACAAGTAAGAAAGTGATGAGTAAAAATATCGTTCCCACGAGAGATCAACTAGTAAAAAAACTTAACTTACAATTAACAATTTCCTATTAATCCTAATTTTATTAAACTATTCAACTCAATGATTATAATTAAAGAAACTAAATTAAGAAATAAATAAATTACCACAAACTAATCACAAATATAAAATCTGGAATTTCAAACAAGTAATGGAGAATTAGACTTATGATTTCACCCTAAGCTTCTCTATGATTTTAACACTTTTATTCTAATTCAATTCACTATCCCAGTTTATTAATCAAGAACACGAATGTAGCATTAACCACCTCTCGATGCACTAATACTGTATTAACTTAAATCCACAACTAAGATAGAAATAAGTTAAACACCTTAATCAACTAACTCACTATATCTCTATGTGAATTACAATTAAAGAAGGTTTAAGATTAAGTTCTCTATCTGATTACATGCGATGTCAAGCATATCTCTACCTTAACATTCATCAAGATTCTGCTATTCATAAAATTTATGAACACATGCTATATTAACTAAGTCTAGATTTGAATATCCTCTCTCGATTCCATACAAATCCACAAAGAATTGTTGATCAGGCAATTCATAAATTCAAGCTCAAGTTAATATAGATAAACTGAAAATAGAGTATTAAACTGGAAATCAAAGTTTACAAAACCATCGATTCACTTAAAGATCCATCATAAGCCTAAAAAGTGAATTAGTTCATCATAAATGAAATAACTACTGAATAAATCATAGAAAGCATTCTATCAATTACAATTAATAGTCTAAGGAGAAGAATATTGAAAAACCCCCTTCACGTAGCCTAGAATTACAATCGACTCGAAAATCTCCTCAAAATACTCTTCCAACGCTTGCTAAGAAAAACTGGAATTGATCTTCGTATTATACCTTATGTCTTGTTGAATTCCTCGTTAATTGAGTAATAGATGTCCAACACGCAAGTCCCAACCGAAATTCCATCTCTCTAGAGTTCCATTGCCATGCAATAAGCTAGAATCCATGCCCAAGAAGAGTTTGAAGCTTAACAGAAGTCTGCAGACCGACACCCCCGCTTCGGCGGTAGGTAATGTATGTTAAAAGGCTCATTCAGAAGCGGAGTCTATTCTGCTAAATGGTGACTGCTGCTTCAAGACTTCTTCCAATATTGCACTGAATTGACTCCAAGTCCTCGCTAAATGCCGCAACAACCATCCTACACATAAAAGAACACAAAACAAGTAAAAACGAATATGAACACAAGAAAATAACAACCAATAAGCATGAAATGGACACCGATTCGTGCATATAAAATCCACTTATCAATATGTCTATATGATGAATAGAATCCATTTGAAATGATAATCAAATCATAAGTAACGAAGCTATGCCGGAATTCTCACGATTGGATGATAATCGTCGAATTTGTGAAATTCTCGGATTAGAAGTCAAATTTTGATATTGAGATTGGAAACATTGGTTTTCGATGGAAACAAGTCTTATTTGGCATTATAGAGTTGCGGACTAAAAAATGACCGAATTCCGACTTAGAACGAAGAAACGAGCAATGAACGTTCACGAACGTTTATCGTTTTCGTTAAAAATGAACCAATAGGTGAATTTTGAGTAAATGAAGTCGAAAATATAAAATTCTTGCATAAACACATAGAGTATGAGATTTGTGAGCTAATGGCTTTTGAACGAGCCAATTCGGACTTATAATGATCAAATTAGGAGTCCGGGAAGTTGGCAAAGTAGAAAAACTATCATTTCTATATGGTGCCTTCGAAATGGCGCCAGGGGCCACCGATGAGATCAAACAATGGCCTATGACTCTGGATACAATTGCCACGACCTCATCGATGTTTTGTCTTGAATGCGGCATAATGAAAGTTAGACTAGGACTGTCATGGCCAAGTTTCGGACCACATCCACTCGCTAACTCACGCTGCGGTACAGTAGCATAGAGAAGAAAAGGTGGCGCCGCAGTGCCAGCCCTAGGGTTTGCATAGTAGAGAAAGGTTTCCAAAATAAAAAGAAAGGCATATGTTTAATGATGAAGTACAAAGTTAATTGGCTTAATGTAACATTGTTTGAAATGTCATAAACCTTAAATATGATAACTAAAGGTTGATGGTAACATACTCAAATATGAATGTAAACTATAACGGGAAGCCGAAACCAATAGTAACAAATCTAAGTCATGATTAGATTGAGAAGAAGGGTAAGATATAGTCGTACACATACTTGATTATATATGACCTAATTTGGTATGTTATGTGATCATGTATTGTAGAGACTTAAAGACTCAAATGTAATAATCAGATGGCGAGATCTTTGAAGGCAAGTATTCTAACCCTTGTTTATGTTCAATCTAGACAAGCTTTGTGGTTCATGTATTCTTATGCATGAATTATTGTATGATGAAGTCAAAGCCAATTCTTTCGGCTAGACTTATGATATGTTGGATTTCTTACAATCTATCAATGTATGGTTAATGTTGTACCAAGTTATATTGGTGTCGTTTTCAAATGAAGACTGAGTATGCTAAAAATGTTTTGTCGTCAAACGACAGGCACGTGAGGTTGCCACAACTTAAACGTACATACGTTTAATGAATGTAGTGTTGATCAACATAGAGTACTATAGGCTGATCACCTAGACGTGCTCGCGGACTTTGTGTTGGGAAGTCCTTTTCAAAGAAAGTATGAAATGCTCAAGGTCTTGGACCTGAATTGATGTTTTACTGAATATTGTCATTGTAAAACATTTTAAAGAAAAGAGAGTGCTATTTTGAATTATCAATAGTACTTCATAACTATTGTTCAGTTATTGAAGATATATGGTTTGTATGATTCAAGCATATTGTTAAATAGAATTGTTGTACTTGTTGAGCTAGTTATGGCCACTCTTGATTGAACCATATGAATGCAGCTAAGACCGAACGGACCGAATGATCCTCTAAGGATAAAGGAAAGGCTAAGGCAGATCGCTAAGCTGGCTATATAACAGTTTAGGTTTAATATTGTAATATATTTGATATTATGACAAGAACAAATGTAATGGTTATAAAGAACTTGGGGAATGTAACTGTTACTTTGAATATATATAGAAGACATATTCGTTCTTTTGAGTTTTTTCAATTGAATATATGTGTGAATGGTAGTACCGTGTAGCACCATGAGTCGGGTTGGAAGATACCCAGATTTGGGGGCGTCACAAGTTGGTATCAAAGCTATAAGCGCAATGCGTGAAGAACCCCGAGCCTTTTTCTTTTTTTGCTAAATTTAAACTTTATTAAAAAAAAAAAAGAACAAAGACATTGGGTCAAACCCAAGCAGTATACCATGACCATCGTGAGACAAACCAAATGATGGCAAAAGTAAACCCAATCTAGACCCTAGAAGAAAAAGTATGCATCAGTAGATGCAAACAACAACAAGAAACGACCTGTTACACCATTGACCAACCTTGGCTTTTAAAACATCCATTTCAACCCAAGGCAAAATCCAAAGATGAAAAGCGAAGACCTTCTAAAAAGGCTGCAGATTGAAGCATAGCCCCAATACAACTGCGACCTAACCTAGAAAGCAACTATTAATAAGCGATGGCAATGACCTGAAGGATTCCGGCGAAGACCGAGCAGCTTAGCGAGCCGTGCGATCAAAAACACAAAAACGGCTGACAGAAGTCCACTGAACCGCGATGGATCAAGCCAAATAGTAGCCTCAAGAGCAGCAACCTACTCACCCAATCAGAAATCAAAGCATACCCAAGAACATACAAACAGCAACCTAGACCATACAAACAACACCTAATCAGAAATCACATGGCCATTCTAGCAACAATGAGAAGCAATGAGGCCCAAGCCATTCTGGCAATGACAGCAGATTCACATAACAACGATGGCAACAACAGACTAGAGAAGCACCAACAAATGAGCACATGAAAACTGGAGAGGCATATGGAACATCAACAGGCCTCATCTAAAACCAACAGCAGAGCCTTAGCACGCAAACCAGCAGTAGAGGCCTAGACCAGCCGAATATCTAGAAACAAATTATGCAATGTTTAAACTTAGAAGTCTAAACCCAGATCTATGTTTTAATTTCTGGAATTTAGAATTTGTATGGAGTTTACACTTAAGCATTTAAAGAATATTAGCTACCAGATGCCGAACAGGGCTAGATTTATTTCTAAATATACTTGCATTTTGCTCATTCCAAATACGGTATACAACCGCAGCGAAACCAAGGTGAAGCAGGTTGTGATGAAAATTGAGCTAGAATAATGGATGAGGTAGTCCGTAAAGAATTCCAACTTCTACTAAATCCCTCCACCCACATGTGTCTAAGAACGAGAAAGAAGGACTCTAAAGGAGTAATCACAATGAAAGAAAATGTGGTCAAAAGATTCACTTTGAGAGAACATAATACACAAGTGGAGTTAATAATCATCCCAAAATTGAGCAACTTGTCCATAATCGCAACCCTCGGTGGAAATCCAACGGAGAGTAAAAGAGTATCTTGGGATCGAGTCTATTCCACACTAACTTGTCGATTAACACCAACACCCACTTAGCCGATTGAGCGCCCGGAGAGTAAAGGCTTTAACCTCATTTGATTTAGTTGTCTCCCCAAAGATCTCATCGGGCCTTGAATAGTCACAGTCTTAGAAGGAGATCGAAAGAATCTCTGAAGATAATGAAGTCATTGTGGTTAAAAGAAGGAAGGTGCCAAGAGGAATTTCTAATAATACCACTTACAATAGCATTTGGGCCCAGACCGGAATTGATGATCAAGGAAGAGTGAGGACTGGAAGCCAAGAGAACCATATTAATCCAAGGATCAAACCATAAGCTAGTAGATTTCCCATTACCAATATGAAACCGAATATATTTAATATCAAGCACTCTCAACTGCAGAACCTTTCTCCATATCCAAGAATAGTCATTAGGAATCTTTAAATCCCAAAAAAAAATTAGATTTAATATGATTTTTCCTAACCCAAGAAGCCCATAGAGATTTGGATGTTGGGTTAACCACCCTCCACAACTGAAGAAAAATCAAAGCAGAATTCCAGTCCTTCAAATGCTTGATAGCTAAGCCACCTTAGGAGTATGGGAGAGCTATTTTACGCCAAGCAACTTTGGCACCAAATTTCAACGTAGAAGTGCCCTTCCATAAGAATCTACTCATAGTAAACTTAATATCTTTAAGCACAGCTGCCGAAAGGATGAAATGAGCAGACCAATACGATTGAATAGCAAATATAACCGATTTAATCAGTTGCAATCTTCCAGCATAAGAGAGAAATTTGTTAGTCCATGATGAAATTCTGATTTTAACCTTTTCTAAAAGCGGGTAACAATTAGCAAGGTTAAGCTTTGAGGTGATCAAAGGCACCCCGAGGAATTTAGTAGGAAACTGTTCCACTTGAAAACCCAGCCTATTAAAAATAACTTCTGCAAGAGGAGGAGAAACATTGGAGAGAAAACACATACTCTTCGAACCATTAATGTGCAATCCCGAGAGGGAAGAGAAGTGATCTAAGCAATTTTTGATAACCATGATCGAATCAATATCACCATGACAGAAGATAAGCAAATCATCTGCAAAACAAAGGTGAAAAAGCGAGAGAGACTTTGTTTTCCAATGGTGCTTAAAGATAGGAGACCTTGTTTCCTTAGAAAAAATAATTGAGAGCACTTCCATAGCAATAACAAAAAGATATGGAGAGAGTGGGTCCCCTTGACGTAAGCCCTTTGCCCCTTTAAAATAGCCACAGAGAGAACCATTCACCCTAACTGAAAAGAAAGGGGAAGTAATACAAGCCTTTATCCAGTAGATAAACTTAGGGGAAAATTTGAAAAGCCTAAGAGGATTAAGTAAGAAATCCCATGAAACAGAGTCAAAAGCTTTCCCCAGATCAATTTTCATTGCACACCTTTGTTGGCTATAAGCCCTATGATAATTCCTGAATAACTCTTGAGCCAACAGAATATTATCACCGATCCTCCTTCCCGAAACGAAAGCAGACTGGCTAGAAGAGATTAAGGAAGGGAGAATACTCTTTAGCCTAACCACAATGATCTTTGAAATGCATTTATAAGTTGTGTTACAACTAGAGATAGTAGATAGTCACTTTCATGGAGGAAGGATTGGGAACCTTTGGAGCAAGAGCAATGGCGAGAATTTGTACCCTAAGAAGACAACCACAATGTGAAGAAGGATTGGATGGCGAGTGAAATCTCTACCAACAATGTCCCAAGCGAGGATGAAGAAATTGACATTGAAACCATCGGGACCGGTGGGGCTCTTGTTTTTCTTCATGGACTTGAGGTGGTCAAAATTTCAAGATCGAAATATCTTTCTCAATCATGAGGCTTGATCGTCCGAGATGACATTGAAACAAAAGGAGCTAGGTCCGAGAAGCTTGAATCCCCACCATAGAGGAAGTGCCCAAAGCAGAGAACGAAAGTGTTCCACACGATAGTTTGAATGTCATACGCTTTCGATACAAAGAACACCATCCTCATTCTCAATAGCAAGAATTTTATTATGATTTCATCGGTTCTTAATTTGATTGAAGAAGTAGCTCGAGTTTTTATCCCCATCCTTGAGCTATTGGATTCTAGATTTTTACTTTAGGAACTTTTCTTCACAACTAAGAGCATACCAAAGATTCTCAGAATGGAGTCTTTGAGCCTTTAGTAGAGAGAGATCATTTGGGTTTGAGGAAACCGCATTCTAAGAAGCATGAAGAACGTCTCTAGCCTTCTCCACATTAGAAGCAAGATTACCATTTTCTTTATTCAGAGTGGAAAGAGTTCGTTTAACCGACCTAAGCTTACCGGATAAAGTTTGAAGAGGATCCCCAGGAACAAATATATTCCAAGCAGATCGAACAATCTCATGGAAATTTCCAAGCTCACCGAAATTAAAAAATTGGAAGGGCTTGAGGAATCTCGGTAAAAACAGACCCGGTTTGAACAACGGGTGAGCGGTGACCCGGAGAGATCACGAGGAGTGAAAATAGCCTAAGAGTCATGAAACTTATGAAGCCAATCCACAATAACCAAAACCCTATCCACTTTTTGAAAAGGGTTTTGTATCACCGAATTCCACCAGTGTGTAGAGGCCCGATAGCACGGAGGTCGGATAGGAGCAAATCGAAGAGCAATCCAAAAAGTCTTGCATAACCCCGGACCAAGAGAGATCCCCGCCCAAAATATCAGAAACAGAGAGGACCTCATTAAAATCTCCAAGAAGACACCAAGGCAAATTAACAGAATGACTTAAAGTCCGAAGGTCCTTCCAAAGATCCTTCCTCTCAGAAGGAGTATTTAACCCATAAACAAAAGTGACAAAAATCTGCATAGAAGAAGCAATAGATAAAACAGAGCAATGCATACACTGAGAAGAACTAGAGACAATATTTACAGTCCAAAGTGAGGGGTCCCAACCAACCCAAATTCTCCCATTCACATGATATTCATAATTAAACTTCCAAGTCCATTAACTACGGATGGCATTGGAAATAGAAATGGATTTAGGGCATTTGACTCTAGTCTCAACTAGGCCGACAAAAGAAATTTTATGCTTACACAAAAGAGCAAGGACACTATCCTACTTGGACTTCATATTTACACCTCTAATATTCATAGAGCAAAAATAACCATGACATAAACGGTTAAATTGGGGCAGGCCTCCCCCCTCCTTTAATATTTTTCTTAGAAGACTGGTCGGGTTCCAAATTCGCACGAGCTTTTGCCTTAAGATCATGACCTACCTTTTCATCTATCATCTTTAGCCTATACACTAGAGGGTTTGGTGAAGGAGAGCAATTAGTGTAAGAAAGACCTTCCAAGACCCCTCCAGCCTTAGCAATAGGAAGGAAGGAATTAGAGTCACCCACCATGGAGGGATCAAGAGAAGAAATATGTTGTTTAGGGCCTTTTTGCCACCAAAGTCCAGTTATCAGTAGTAGCAGCAGGAACATTCACAGATTTTGGGATAACAGGAGGAGATAAAGGAATTCCAAGGCAGCAGTAACGGAACCATCATTTAATTTTTGAACTTTAGGCAACCATTTGTAGTTTTCCCTTGGGCATCGAATAAGAGAGTGACCAAGAGATTTACAGTGAGAACAGATTTGAGGGCGATTTTGGTACTCAACTTTAACAGTAACAACCTTCTCAAAATTAGTTTCCTCATCGAGAACAACCATATCAAGAGAGCTAGGCAAATTCGAGGAAGGAGTTATCTCAACACAAATCCTAGCAAAATTCATGGGCTCTAATTTTTCTGTGATCTTATCCACCAAAAGTGGTACACCAACCCCACTAGCAAGATAACTAAGCCCAACAGATGACCAATAAGACATGGGAATATTGAAAAATTTTACCCAGATAGGAGCTTTAGTACAAGAGTCAAATTTGAAATCCATGCCTTCCCTCCATTGTTTAAGAAAAATCTGCTTATTAGATATAAACCAAGGGCCAAGAGCAAGAACATTCTCACGGTCTTCAGGTTTGGCAAATTTAAAGATAAAATAACCCCCCTCTTGTAAGAAAACATTCTGTAAGCCATATTTATCCCACAGTTTATGCACATTTTCTTCCACAAGCATAAAAGGCAGTTTGGACTGCAAAAACCCACCCACAAGATAAGAATTCCACAGATTATTGCCTTGAATAAGAATCTCAGAGGGAGGTTTAATAAGAACAGGCCCATTTTTAGTGGATGGAGGAGAAGGGGGAAAAAATTAAGCTTCAGTGAAGAAGCACCTTGGGCCACCACCTTACTTCACAATTTCACCTCTGGAATATCCCCAGCAGCTACCTAAGAACTCGGGCATTCTCCTTCTTCTAACACACTCCCAGCACCAGCCATACCCGGTTGCGTAGGGACTCCACTAGGGAGCAGGCCTCGAGCACTTGACATAGCCAAAGAGGAACTCAGTGGACTTTTATCAAACATGTTGTGTTCATTAACCAACCTAACAGATTTTCCTTGGTTTTAAAAATCATTAACATTATTCATAGAGAATCCCTTTGCTTTAATAAAATCCAAGAGCAAGGAGTTCTTCTTGCGCTCATCTGCGGCATCCAAATTTCCTTGCTGGGAAAGAGCATGTGCTGCTCTAAAGATTTCCTTTATGGAGGTATCATTTTGCAGCCCTAGACTAGCTTCAATGATATTATTTCGGAAGCTTTAGAACCATCGAATCTGATAGCATCGACTATAGGAGCAATAGAGGATTCAGCCATAGCAGACTCATCAATGATAGAAGAGCTAGGGCAAGAAACCCCAAATTCAGCGAATAGATCCCTAGAGGGACTGCTAACGGAGTTACCTGCAGAGAGAGGAGAGGCTAACCATAGGAAGAAGAGAGAAAGCGAGCGAGAGACAGAGAGCATGAGACCCGGCCCGGAGACCGAGCTCGAATTTTTAGAGAGAAGGGAGAGTGAAATCCTAGAGAGAGAAATCTACATCATGAGCTTTCGTTTGGTAGCCCCTCCCTGAGCCTTTTGCTGGTGACGTCCCTATAAGGGAATGCACCAAAGCCAGGCTTTTAATAAGGGATGTCGAGAAAGTCGGTGGCAAATTGATAGGTACCCTTGTGAGGTGTTATGGTTGAAAGTACCATTAACGTCACAGGTTGGTATCAAAGCATTAGGTTATTAAACTTAAGGGGGGAATTAAAACCTTAAGTCATAACCTTAAGAGAAGTCGAAAAAGTAAAAAGAAGAAAATAACCTTATAAAAATGCATTATGTATATGTTATGTGTTTTTATTATTCTACTGACCTGTACTAATCAAACTTAATTGTTTTATGTAGATGTCAGGTGTAAATGGAATACATAAAGAGGTACATGTAGTTAGTGAAGAATTGGTTAACTAGATAGAGGTTATACTGAACCCAATAGCAGAGGAGCGAGAGATAGTAGTGATTGAGTCTAGAGACTTGAGGGGACCTCGATCTCATGTAGCCGGTATTTGTGGCATGATAGAAGAGGAGGTGGAGGTGGTGTCCTTGACCTATAGCACTTGCAGAAGAGACACCCCATGGGAGTCTATGATGTCACTTTATTTATGGCGGGTGTTGGGCCAGAGAGCCTCCACTATTGTCGAGGAGGTGAAGGAGTTACGAGCGAGCTTGAGTGTCTTACGGGGATAAGGCGGATGTGGAGTCGATGTGGGAACATGAGCGTGATGAGTGAGTTTTAGCCAGGACAAGGTCCATGAGCTAAAGCATGAGGTTTTTGAGCTCAAGGGGGAGCTAAAGACCAAGAAGGAAAAGATAGGGAGAATGTCCTATATCCATAGGAGTTCTCATCAGGATTTCTAGCAGCAGGTAGCTGGATATCCGATGAAAGGTGCGCGGACTCGGCCTGCTGCTATTAGCCAGGGATGTTATCATTGAATCTAGCCACAACAGATTTTAATAATGCCTTAAGGCAGATGTAATCTAGTAGTAGCTAGAGTAGTTTTAGATATGTAAATATTGTGTATCTAGTAGTGATATAAAACCCTCTTTTGTATATCAAAGGGTAGTCTTTTGTAAATCTCAATTTTTGGAAAGCAATTGTGGGATGGTAATGTAATCAGCTTAGGCTGTGTAATGAAACGATGTAGTATTATACTATAATGAATGAATCAATATACGCCTTTTTACGGAACATATTGAGTAATGGATGTTGAAGTTATTTCTTAATCTTGAATAATAACTAACTAATAAGAAGGGAATAATAACGAAATGTGTTGTTTATTGTAACAACAAAATGCATGAAGAGAAAGCGAAATCAAGGTGTTAACGTAAATTAACAGGAAGAGGTCAGGTTAACCCAATCTGAGAATTTGTTAATTTATTAACAATCGCGTTCAATAGAAATGGGGCTAATATCCCTCAGAATCCGGGAGTATACGAGCTACTACCTTTAAGGATTTAAAAAGTGTCGGTCATGGGAGTTCAAAGGAACTACGAACCCCATAGAGGCCAGGACATGGGTAAAGGATATTGAGAAGGCATTTGTCATAGAAAATGTCGAAGAGTTGAAGGTTGCCTTTGCAACTTATATGACGAAAGGTGAAGCCAATTTTTGGTGGGAGGCTAACTAGGCTAGGGTGGGTATAGAGAACCTAACGTGGGTGAGGTTCAAGGAGATATTCTTCGAGAACTACTTTATCACAAGTATGCAGGGAAGGCTGGATGTGATACCCCCAAATCCAAGTACTTCATTCCCATAAGATTTGGTGTTCACTTAATCAAAACATTCATTTCTAACTTCCCGATCAAAATAAAATTGAATAATAAACCTTCCCATAAAGGATTACATAAATAAAAATCTCCCAGGTTGTCTAACCTTTAAATACAATCATTCAAATGCGAATAATAAATAAACTTCATTACAATCATTCAAATTAAAACCTGGTTATAAAATATCAACATAATTACAAGTCTTGAATCCTTGTTCATCTTTCCTTTCCCACTTCTTGGTGTTGGGTACATCGACCTTCTTAACATTAGGCGTAAGGTTTATATAAGCAAGAGTGAGCAAACAAAGCTCACTTGAAATAATAATGAATAAACTTTACAACAATTGCCAAATAATAGACTCAATAGAACTGAACAATATGTTCTATCAACATTCTAAAATATATAACTGAGGGTCCTAAAATCACAAACTATGTCCATAGTTATAAGTAACTTTCAACTTAAACTTTAACAGTCATAGGACTATAGGGACTCCACGTACTTAGGGGGATCAACCCTTTTGTACAATGTATTGTGCACAAACATTTCAACGCTAAGCGTAAACCCCTGATAATAGGGTTGTTCAACTCAGTATTTAGAGTACAAGTCCACACCAAAGTAAGTTTGGTTTAAATACGTTTTCAAGGTAATTTAGAATTCAACGGTCATCAACTAAGGATTAGTTGAATAAGAAGATAATAACACTATGTTACGGAATAAACCATAATTAAATCAACATTAAGCTAAGGTTAAAATCTTAGAACTGAATCTTAAGCATGCATCATAAGCAATAACTTGAACGATAAAACTTGTTCATCAGAATGAAAATTATTGCATGCAAGAATAACCAGTTTAGGTTTAGAAAAACTTGCATAGTGTAATAACAGAACTAACTTAACGAAAGTGTAGATTTAGAAAACTTGTATAATGAAATCGAACAAGAAACAATAACTTGCTCAATAATAAACAAACTTGCTTAACAAAAGTGTAAGCTACGCACATGTAACAATAGATTTAGAGAACTTGCAAAATCGTAAATAAACTAACTTCAACGAAAGTGTGGAGATAGAAAACTTTCCTTGCTTGTAGACTAAACCATAACAATTCAATTCACAATATCCTAATCACGTACGCTTTAAGACACAATTAGCCACCACTCATGTAATATATATCGATTACATGTATGGTTTAATGTTTAATCACATAATCAAGTTACACCAATAACATAATAATAACACTCGTTAAGCATTAGTAATACGCTCATTCACGATACCATAATAACCAAAATTATATTTTAACAATCATAGTATAGCATTACATCAACAATTATAGACTTTGTGCAAAACAAAAGTCATTTCAGACGATCATTAGCAACCGATTATGGCGTGAGTAACAAAGCGATGGATTAAGCTATTCTTGGCTGAACTTATTATGGCGCGAAAGCCAGAAGCTATTAACAGTGACTGCGATCTGAAACTCGAGCTTCGGCTCCAACTTTGGCGCTGAGGCATGAAATTGAGCTAAGCTGATTTTTTCGTTGAGGCGTACAAAACTTCTGAAAAATGAATAACTAAATTACGGATGATCAACACTAATAACATTTATAATTTAACTTATAATTTATGTAATTTACACATAATCATTACCCAGCATACATATACTAATTTAAACAACTAAACAATAATATCAGAAATCTTAAATCCTTGAAAGCCATTTTTTTAAACCAAAACTCCGTTATTAAAATTTCTTGACACAGTTAATTGTAATTCCACAATTATAACCCAAATTAATTTATTCTAACTATGTTGTCTTCGTTTCTTACCAAGTTAATATATTCAAAGTTCAATTTATCTATTAGCATACAATCATATATATATTCATACCTATATTCACCATGTTCATACATATATATGTTCATTGTAAAAATCATTTCTTTCTTGTGAGCGTAGTTATCATGCGATTCTTTATTTAACACTAGTTCTAATCCTCATAACCACACACATCATTATAATTTAATTGTATAGCGTAATTACGTAAATTTGGAATTCACAGCAAGTATAAAACTCGTGAACATAGAAGCTAAAACTCACGTCGTTAAAAAAAAAAACACACACACACACACATATATATAATAAGGTTATGATCATACCTTTTGTTGCTTAAGAAATCCCTGCTAATTGTAGACAATTCTCTCACCAGTCTTTCTCAAACTCTGACGAGTCTCTCTCAAAACTCTCTGAGAACTCGTTTCTTCTTTTCTTTTGTTAGTTATTAGTAAGCCAATACTCTATCGTAAAAACAAAATAAAACCAACCTTGGCCTGCTTTTAAAAAAAAACTGATGCCTACTAATTACCCCTATTCAATTTATCAGTTACCAAATTAATATATATATATATATTTTATTTATCTAATTTATATTATTATAATTCAAAATTCAAAATTCAAAAGAAATTCAAAAGCCATAAGGCTCTGTTTAGCAAAACCCTTTTAAAATTAAACACTTAATATTTTTAAGCCTTGTTTGGCAAACTAAATTAAACTCCTTAATTTATTTTAATAACTCATTTATAGTATAGTTATTTGTCACATTTTATTTAATTAAGTTTTCATACTTAATTTAATTAATTCTAATAACAATTTATTAGATTAATTCACCCCATAAATCAATACATCATAATTATAAGTTTGTTTAATCAACTAACACATTATTTTAATTACAAATTCAAATTAAAATATTATTATAATAATTCATTTAATCATTACAACTCTCTACAACATAATTATTAAATTAAATTAGAATACTATCTCATAATAATTAATTTCTTTAATTATTTACTTAACAAATAATTAACGAAATCGAATCAAATTGAACAATTGTTTATTCAACAATAATCACATCCATTAAATATTTATATATTTCAATAAATATTTAAAATTATAATTTAAATTTTTAGATTGTTACATCCTTCCCTCCTTACAAGTATTACATCCACTAGAATCACAACTCAAACAATAAAATCGTCACATTATTTTCTTCTTACAAGATTACGCCCCAAAATCGAAGACACGTATTAAACAAATAACTTTCGGGGTAATTCTTCATCATTTCGACTTGAGTTCCCACGTAGTTTCTTCGACATTGTGGTTCCTCTATATCAACTTCACAGAGGGTATCACTTTATTCCTGAGCACTTGTTCTTTTCTGTGGACTATCTAGATAGGAATCTCTTCATATGATAAATCTTTACTGAATTGTAGTGGTTCATACTCGATCACGTGTTTGTAATCGGGTTTATATGGTCGCAACACCGACACATGAAAAATGTTATGCACATGTTCTAATTTTGGAGGTAAAGCTACCCCATAACCTACTTCTCCCACTCTGTGTAGTATTTCGAAAGGTCCAATAAACCTTGGGCTTAGCTTTCATTTCTTGCCGAAATGAATTTTCCCCTTCCAAGGAGAAACTTTCAGGAACACGTAATTCCCTACTTCAAACTCGCGATTCTGCCTGTGTTGATCAACATACTTCTTCTGTCGATCTTGACCAGCTAATAGTCTTGCTCTAATGAGTTTGATAATTTCAGGGTCTGCTGTACCAGTTCTGGTCCTAGCAGTTGACGTTCACCAACTTTATCCCAGCATAGTGGAGTTTTGCATTTCTTTCCGTATAACGCCTCGTATGGCGGCATGCCACTACTTGCATGCTAACTGTTGCTGTATGCAAATTCCACCAACGGTAGATGATCATCCCAGTTTCCTTTAAAATCTATGATGCATGCTCTAAGCATATCTTCTAGCGTCTGAATTGTTCGTTCTCTTTGTCCATCGGTTTGGGGATGATATGATGTACTCATCTTCAGTTGTGTTCCCATGCACTCCTGTAGTCTCTTCCAAAAATTTGATGTGAACCTCGGATCTCTGTCTGATACAATTGACACTGGAACTCCATGTCTTGAGATGATATCTTTAACGTATAACCCGTCGGTGATCAAGATTAAATCTAATCTTTATTGGCAAAAAAGTGTGCTGATTTTGTCAATCATCCACTATCACCCAAATCGCATCGTATCCTTTACGAGTCGTTGGAAGACCTACAACAAAATCCATTGTGATATGCTCCCATTTCCATTCCGATTATCTCTAATGGTTGAAGTAATCCGCTTGGCCTTTGATGTTACGCCTTTACTCTACGGCATATCGAAACACTTTGCAAGGCGTTCTGCAGCGTCTCTTTTCATATTTGGCCACAAAAATGTCGCGCAAATCTTAATACATCTTACGTACTTCCGGATGAATCAAATATCTTGAGCTATGAGCTTATGTCAAGATGTCTTCTTTAATATCCTGTACTGCTTGAACCCAAATTTGCCCCTTGAATCTTAACATTCCCTCAGTATCAACATTGTACTTCACTTCTTTACTCTTGACCACGCTTTCCATCATTTTTCTGTATTCTTCATCCTGTAATTGAGCGTTCTTCACTTTGTCCACCAAAGTTGGACTGGCTTTCATTTGCTACAATTTTTCTGCCAGTTCTTTTAAAAATTTTATTTCCAACTCTAGCCTTGTCATTGCTGAAATGAGCTCCTCCTTATCGGTTAACAACATCAACTTCTGTCGGCCTTTCTACTCGAGGCATCTGCAACCACGTTTGCTTTGCGGGATGATAAAAGATCTCATAATCATAATCCGTTATCAATTCCATCCATCTCCTTTGGCGCGTATGCAAGTCCTTTTGAGTGAAGATATACTTGATTCTTATAGTGCATGTAGATCTCACATTTTTCTCTATAGAGATAGTGTCTCCATATCTTAACTTATTTTTCAAGTCTTAAATCTTTCTTCAAATAAACAAATTTCTGACTTTCCTCTGTTTTGTTTTATTATTTTGAAATAGTAAGGGTTGATTTGATTAATGTGGATAGTTATCCTTATCGATTAAATCATAAATATTTCAAAATAAGCAGAGTGGTTATAAAATATTCATTGTAATAGCGTCTCTGGGAATATTAGTTTGGTTTCCTGGAATATTAAATAGTTTTGTCGGGGGTTAATATTAAATATTTCAAAATAAGCAGTGGTTATACCGTATTCATTATGTGGGGAATATTCATGTGAGGAATATTAAGCGATTGGATGAAAAAAAGCGTGTGGGGCCCATATATAAGTTGTTTTAAAATAAACGAGCGTATAAGTTGTTTTTAAATAGTTATTATTTGAATTATCTTGTTGGAATACCGGTGGTTAAAACACACTAATGGCGTTGTTGAGCATTTACTGCGGTATTGCACCAATTATTGATTCTTACGTGAAGGCACTACTCGATAATGGTTCACGATAATTCTTTATTCGATATTTTATTTTATTGATTCAATAATTCTTTGCGTTGATATTTTATATTCTTTGTTGTTTGATAATTGTCATTACTGGTATTTTTCATTATCGAAGCAATAATTCATATTATCTGAATAATATTATTAGATAACATTATTGGCAATGTCTAGAAAGTTACATACAGGAGAGGTTTGGTCACTTAATTGCGCTTGATGAAGAAAAATTCTTATTGGAAAGCCCCTCTTTCACAGGGCTACTACACGGTTGTCGATATTGTGATTACGTAATATTATTTGTGAATAATTAATTATTGATTTATATGATGAGGAAAATATTGATTTTATGTGGATATAGATGGAGAAAATTTTTAAAATGACAATTGTTGAAAATTAATATTTTATCTTTTACGATAAAATAATTCGTTTAAATATATTATTTTAATAATATAATAATGGTGATATTTTACAACGAATGTGGGATATATGAGTATCTGAGGAGGAAGAATATTTTTGTTGCAATAAATGTTTAAAACATATTAAACATGTCGGTTGGACCCCATTTATTGGTGAAATTTGATTATAGCACAAAAAATCGCCCGTTTGTGGATTTGGTCAATTTCTGTTTGGAATTTGGAAAAACTTTCTTCTGCAAAGTTGTAGAAATTGAATTTCCTATAAAAACTCATGAGATTCGATTTTTCTGATGAAAGGGCTATTTATTATATGAATTATTGAAGTTACGAAGCTCAAAATAATTGATTTTTGGAAGTTTTAATTATTTATTTTATGAAAAACGTTTTTTATCATTTCTTTCTAGAAGGTTGGCATGTGGGAAATGTTGGGATCTGATTTCCAAAGAGGCGTGGGAAATTTATTAATAATAATATATTTTATTAAATTTTACGCTTTGGTGTTCTAGCGTTTTCTATAAATAGGGTCTTGGGTTAGAATTGAAAATCACACGAAGCTGAAGTTTTCTCTCTCTATATTATCGGCGTATTCTTGTGAGTATTTTGAGTATACTTTGAGTATTGCTATCTGATTGCAAGTCCAAGTCATAGCTTTATATCCAGGTGTTTAAATTAGAAGTCTTGATCTTTTCGAGGTAAGGGATGTTATTTTCTTCTCAAATGATATTATTTCTTGATATCATTATCTTTGAAATGTTGATCTGAAGTTTTTATCAAATTTGGAACTTTTTCATGTAGGGGTTACTATTCATGATTCTTATTCATGAGTTACTATTCACGATTCTATTAAGCGGAGTTCTTATTCACGATTCTTATTCACGAGTACTATTAATGAAGCGTGAAGATGTTTTTTGTGAAATTTCTATCTTTTGGTGTCGAGAGTTACTATTCACGTTATCGGCCTTATTCACGTATCTGACCTTATTCACGATATCACGATCTTATTCATAGAAAAATAAAATTTCTTCTTTTAAGTCAAAACATCTATACGGATACTAACTTTGATTGTATCCATGTTTTGATCATTCTTGAATTTTACACCACTATGATTATTTTGAGGTATTTTTGAATGTGGATAAAACCAAAATCGAATCCTTAATCCTTAATCCTTGTCATTTTGTTTCCTTTGGATTCGTTTCTTTAAAAAATATTTTCATCATCCTCGGTCTTAAATGATGATATTATGGAATATCTTTGGCTGTAATGATGAATGATTTCTTAAGAATATCTTTGGCTTTAGTGCAAAGATGAATGATTTCTGAAGAATATCTTTGGCCGTAGTGCAAAGATGAGCAGTGTTTAAATGAACATGACCAATTGATGAATATCTTTGGCTGTAGTGCAAAGATGAATATTTGATTCGGATGTATATTGATTGATGTTACGGGGATAAAAGATGAGCGATGAACTTTTAAATTCATACATAGAAGATAGTAGTTTGCATTCTCTACTTAACTCTTCTAATGAATTATTATTTCATTGCGAATATTGATTTAAAATTTGTTGTCTATTGTATTCTATTATATTTTTCCTGTTGAAGACTAACGATAATTTGTTGTATATTATCTTAGTCATAATATTCTTCTCTTGAGCTAGTTGAGCTCACCCTTTTCCTTTTGTTCCATTTTCTCTCGGGAGGCGAGAATATAAGCGAGTATGCAGTCGGGGTATGGAATGAAGGTTTTAGAAAGTTGTTTAGTAGTCCTCACCATTTTGTAAAATAATGTATCGATAAATGTGATGAGGATTTATTTGAGTATAGATATTATGCAGAAGATAATATTTGTATTCAAACTCACAGTTTTCTTGTTGTAATAATAAAGTTGTAGTTGTTTACGTACCATGTATTGACAACTTTCGAAATGGGTGATGTATACCTATTTTTGGGGCGTCACGGTTGGTATCGAGCTTAGGGATATGATCTCTGGCGGAGATCGGGAATAGAACTAGGAGGGAGGCAGCGAGTAAATCCTTGGCTAGTGTGTCCTACCTAAGCTTATTTGTTAGTTGGTCGATTATATATATAGGATATTATGTGATATATTGATTTCCTTAATTAACCCTTGTTTTATGGCGATGTTTTGAGAATGTCGTGAGAATATTAACAATGGAAATGAGGCCAGTGGAGATGCTGTACTCTGTGCGAGGAGAGCGTGCAGCAGTGGCAATGTTCCTCCTGTGAACAACACCATTGAGCGGATGATGAGCGAGGGGATGTTTAGAAGTTTTTGCGATTCATGCAAAAATCGAGACGAGGAGACTTCGTGTTCAAAATCTGAGGAGGAAATGATAGCAATTCACGGGTTGTCACGACCCAAGCGATTCGAAGTTGGGACCACGAAATTTAAGGAAAGCGGATCCGATCATGGGCGGAAACATGGGTCAAACAAATTACCAAGATATTCGATGTCTTGGGATGCGGGAGAACGAGAAGGTTCCATTCGCCACCTTTATGTTAAAAGTGGCGAAGCGGACTCTTGGTGGAATGCGTGAAGCGTACCCATCCGGCCTTTTCGGCATGTCTTGGGAGGCGTTTGAAAACTATTTAATGACAAATACTTTCACGAAAGTGTTAAATCGTATGAAGGAAGTGGAGTTCATCAGTTGGAACAAAACAACATGGCGGTGTCTCGATGCGAGGCAAAGTTTGAGAGTTATCGGTTTTGCACCTCATTTGGTGGAGAATGAGGAGCGTATGGCGGATGTTTCTTAGAGGTTTGAAACCCGTCGTCGATATCTCATTTCTCGTAAATTTTCTCTTTATTGGATGTTGTAAACAGGGCTCAATTATTAGGCGAGATAACGAGTATGGTCAACCGAGGACCCTGACGAGGATCGTGTCGAGAGATAGCGATCAGCGAATAATGATAACCACGTGGAGAAAAGCGAGCGGACAAAAATGGTAACCACTCTGGTGGTAATCATGGCCATGAAAATAGAAGAAGCGAGTCGGGAGGAGATTTTAAAGAGGAGATTTAACAATGACCATGTGAAGGCAGCGGTCTTGGCGACAAGCTGGTTCTAAGGGAGGAAACGACCACCGGTCATATCTTCTACAAATCTTGAAAAGAGGACATATCGGTCCAAGCGCCCCTAGCAGTTCAAGGTATGCTATAATTGTGGAAAGGAAGGACATATAAACTCGAGAGATTATGCGATAGCGAAACCTAGTTCAATGAGGAATGACGGTGACTCAAAAACATCCCCGAAAAAAGTCAAAATCAGCGATTAGGGAAGGCGTTTGTTGTGGTAGTCATAATCGAGGAACCCAAACGAGGGTGATCACGGGTAAGCTATTTATAAATTCTTGCGAAGTTTATACCTTACTTGATCTGGGTCTGCTACCCATTCATTTATCTCTCCTGCTTGTGCTCAGCGTTTAAACTTGACTCAGGAGAAATTAGACTTTGACCTATCTGTGGAAACTCAGTTAGGAGAAACTTTCATCACATCCATTGTTTATAAATCTTGTTTGATTCAAGTTGGCACCATTACCTTACACATTGACCTTATCTCTTTAAAGATACTTGCTTTTGATGTGATTTTAGGGATTGATTGGTTAACTACTCATCATGCCAAAATTGATTGTTTTAAATAAGGTTGTTAGTTTTCATATTCTAACCAACTGTTTATGCAATTCAAGCAACTAAACCATTAAAATCAATCAACATCATATCTAATCATAAAGCTATTCGTTTATTGAAAAGCGGATGTCGAAGCTTTCTTAGCCCATGTTATGGATTTGAATAAAGACACGTCAAATTTGAATAATATTCTGTTGTTATTGACTTTCTGGCGTATTTCGAAGAACTTCCGGTCTACCCCGAGCGTGAAGTTGAATTCTTTATTGATCTTGAACACTGGTACAAAGCCCATTTCTAAAACCCCATGTCGAATGGCTCTATTGAACTTGAGGAGTTAAAGGTCCAACTACGAGGAATTGTTGGACATCGGTTTCATTAAATCTAGTACATCTCCTTGGGGTGCTCTGTTTTGTTAAAGTAAAGAAGAAAGAGCGGGAGTATGCGACTTTGTATTGACTATCGGGAATTGAACCATGTCACCATCAAGAATAGGTATCCTCTACCTCGTATTGATGACTTGTTTGACCCGATTCTGAAAGGCACAATTCTTTTCAAAAATCGATCTTAGATTACGGATATCATCGGTGAAGATTAGGCGAGGATATTCAAAAGCGCCTTGAGAACTTCGGTATGGGCATTATGAATTCTTAGTCATGTCTTTCGGACTAACTAATGCTCCTGCGACTTTCATGGATATGATGAGCCAAGGAGTATTCAAGGAATATTTGGATCGATTCGTTGTTGTCTTTATTGATGACATCCTCGTATATTCCAAAAGTCGTGAAGATCATGAGCACCATTTGAAGGCGGTACTCGAAAGGCTTCGTGAAAACCAACTATATGCCAAATTGAAGAAATCGAGTTACGGCGAGAGAAGTAGCATTCCTTGGGCGCGTGGTGTCGAAACATGGAGTATCTGTTGATCCGTGAAGATTGAAGCAATCTGAAGTTAGAACAATAAAATCGGTGGTGAAATCGTAGCTTTTGGGCTTATTTGGTTATTATCGGAGATTAATTGGAAGGGTTTTCTCGAATCGCTACTCCATTAACTTCATTCTAACTCGGAAGGATACAAAATTCGTTTGGAGCGAAGAATGCGAGAAAAGTTTCCAAGAGCTTAAGAGGAGACTTATTTATTTTTGTTCTAACAATACCATCTGGTTCGGATGGATTTGTTATCTCTGATGATGCTTGAGGCAAAGGGTTAGGATGTGTTCTCATGCAGCGTGGGAAAGTCATAGCCTATGCCTCGCGACAACTTAAAAGAGTATGAGAGGAATTATCCTACTCATGATCTAGAGTTAGCGGCCCGATCGTTTTGCGCTAAAAGATATGGAGGCACTATCTATATGGGAGAAAGTGGAGATATATTCGGACCATAAAAGCCTTAAATATTTCTTCACTCAAAAAGAACTCAACATGTGGCATCGTGACGTTGGCTCGAGCTATTGAAAGACTACGACCACACTATTGATACCATCTGGTAAAAAGCGAGCGTGGTAGTGGCGCGTTGAGTAGAAGATCATATCTTGAGGAATGAGTGCGATGATGTCAAGTATCGCGTAGAGCCAACTTTAATAGAAAAAGTTAAGGTTGCTCAAGCCATGGGCCGGAGGCGATCGTATGAAGAAGAAAGTACTGAAAGGAGCTATTAGGGCGAGAATTGATGAAGAAGGAATACTTGAGTCCACTCTAGACTTTGTGTTCCTAACGACTACGATTTGAAGTACAAGATTATGATGGAGGCACACAATACACCATTTGCAATCCATCACGGAAGTACTAAAATGTATCGTGATCTTGACATACATTTTGGTGGAACAATATGAAGAGAGAGATTGCAAAGTTTATCTCGATGTGTTTAACTTGTCAGCGTGTAAAGGCGGAGCATCTTGTACCTAAAGGTCCGTTGCAACCACTTGAGATTAGGAATGGAAGTGGGAACACATTACCATGGATTTAGTTACTGGGTCTTCCTACGGTTTCTCAAGGCATCAATCTATTTGGGTTATTGTTGATAGATTAACCAAGTGCGCTCATTTCTTGCCGTCTGGAGACTTATTCCTTGAGCGTCTTGCTAGTATATGTACGTGAATGAGATTGTGAGGTTGCATGGCATGCACTGTATCCATAGTTTGGATCGTGACCCAAGATTCACTTCAAGATTTTGGGTTAGCTTGCAAAAAGCTATGGAGCGCAGTTTGCGATTTAGTTGACATACCATCCCCAAAGCAGACGAGACAATCGAGAGGACTATTCAAACTCTTGAAGATCTATTAAGACTACGTGTCCTAGACTTCAAGGGTAGTTGGGATAAGTATTTACCATTGGTGGAATTCTCCTACAACAACAGTTATCGAGCAAGTATAGGTGTGGCTCCATTGAAGCATTATATGGGCGAAAATGTCGTTCTCCGATATGTTGGGATGAGGTGGGTGAAACAACATTGTTGGGACCCGAGTTAGTATGTATGACTACTGAAAAGATCCAAATGATTGACAGCGTATACAAATGGCACAAGATCGACAAAAGAGTTATGCGGATCTTCATCGAAAGGGCGTGGAATTTAGTGTAGGGGATCATGTATTGTTGCGAGTTGCTCCGTGGAAGGGAGTTACAAGATTTGGGAAGAGAGAAAGCTCGATCCACGATTTATTGGTCCATTTCAAATTCTTGACCGAGTAGTAGAAATGTAGCCTATAGACTTGCGTTACCTCAAGTATGTCTACGTGTTCATAATGTGTTTCACATATCGTACTTAAATAAATATGTGAAAGACCCGAACCACGTTATAGAGTTAGAACAGGACGAGATAGCCCAGAAGACTTAACGTGTGAGGAGGTACTGTCAAGATCTTGGATAGGAAGGAGCATGTCCCTACTGCATGAAAGGTCATACCACAAGTTAAAGTTTTGTGGAGGAATCATCTTATAGAGGAAATGACACAGGGAATTGGAAAGCGGAAATGAAAGCGAGGTATCCTCACCTTTTGAAACACACCAGTGCGTCGTCGATTTAGAGGGAAAATTTCATAAGGAGGGAGGTTGTAAGACCCCAGAATTATTAAATAAAAGGAATTTCCTTTATTTATTATTTTGAAATAGTAAGGGTTGATTTGATTAATGTGGATAGTTAAGGGTTAAATCATGAAATATTTCAAAATAAGCAGTGGTTATAAAATATTCATTATTGTTAGGGAATATTAGTTTTGGTGGTGGAATATTAAATGCTGTGTCGGGAATATTAAATGCAACGGTAGCGACCGTGTGTGGGCCCCATGTGAGCGCGATTGGATGAAGAAAGCGACAAATATAAGTTGTTTTTAAATAACAGGCGTAGTTATTCTGAGATTATCTTTGTTAAAATACCGGTGGTTAAAACACACTAATCTGGCGTTGTTGAGCGGTTAGACGCACGGTATTGCACCAATTATTGATTCTTACGTGAAAGGGCACTACTCGATAATGGTTACGATAATTCTTTATTGATATTTTTTATTGATTTAATAATTCTTTGCGTTGATATTTTATATTCTTTGTTGTTTGATAATTGTCATTACGATATTTTTCATTATCGAAACAATAATTCATATTATCTGAATAATATTATTAGATAACATTATTGGCAATGTCTAGAAAGTTACATCTAAGGAGAGGTTTGGTCACTTAATTGCGGCGCCGATGAAGAAAAATTCTTATTGGAAGCCCCTCTTTCTGAGGAGCTGCACGGTTGTCGATATTGTGATTACTGTAATATTATTTGTGAATAATTAATTATTGATTTATATGATGAGAAAATATTGATTTTATGTGGATATAGATGGAAAAATTTTAAAATGACAATTGTTGAAAATTAATATTTTATCTTTTTACGATAAAATAATTCATTTAAATATATTATTTTTAATAATATAATAATGGTGATATTTTTACAACGAATGTGGGATATATGAGTATCTGAGGAGGAAGAATATTTTTGTTGCAATAAATGTTTAAAACATGTTAAACATGTCGGTGGACCCCATTTATTGGTGAAATTTGATTATAGCACAATAAAATCGCTTGTTTGTGGATTTGGTCAATTTCTGTTTGGAATTTGGAAAAACTTTCTTCTGCAAAGTTGTAGAAATTGAATTTCCTATAAAAACTCATGAGATTCGAATTTTCTGATGAAAGGGCTATTTATTATGAATTATTGAAGTTACGAAGCTCAAAATAATTGATTTTTGGAAGTTTTAATTATTTATTTTATGAAAAACGTTTTTTATCATTTCTTTCTAGAAGGTAACATGTGTGGGAAATGTTGGGATCTGATTTCCAAAGTGGGCGTAGGAAATTTATTAATAATAATATATTTTATTAAATTTTACTTTTGGTGTTAGCGTTTTCCTATAAATAGGGTCTTTAGGTTAGAATTGAAAATCACACGAAAGCTGAAGTTTTCTCTCTCTATATTATCGGCGTATTCTTGTGAGTATTTTGAGTATACTTTGAGTATTGCTTATCTGGTGCAAGTCAAGTCATAGCCTATATCAGGTGTTTAACTAGAAATCTTGATCTTTCGAGGTAAGGGATGTTATTTTCTTCTCGAATGATATTATTTCTTCAATATCATTATCTTTGAAATATTGATCTGAAGTTTTATCAAATTTGGAACTTTTTCATGTCGGGGTTACTATTCATGAGTTCTTATTCATGAATTCTTATTCACGAGTTACTATTCACGATTCTTATTCACGATTCTTATTCACGAGTACTATTAATGAAGCGTGAAGATGTTTTTGTGGAATTTCTATCTTTTGGTGTCGATTTACTATTCACGTATCTGGCACTATTCACGTTATCTGAAAATTCATGAAAAATAAAATTTCTTCTTTTTGTCCAAAATATCTATTACGGATACTAACTTTGATTGTATCCATGTTTTGATCATTCTTGAATTTTACACCACTATGATTATTTTTGAGGTATTTTTGGGCGTGGATAAAACCAAATCGAATCCTTAATCCTTAATCCTTGTCATTTTGTTTCCTTTGGATTCGTTTCTTTAAAAATATTTTTCATCATCCTCGGTCTTAAATGATGATATTATGGAATATCTTTGGCACATGTAGTGCAAAGATGAATGATTTCTTAAGAATATCTTTGGCACATAGTGCAAGATGAATGATTTCAAGAATATCTTTGATGAACATGAGCAGTGTTTAAATGAACATGACCAATTTGAATATCTTTGGCACATAGTGCAAAGATGAATATTTGATTCGGATGTATATTGATTGATGTTCTGAGGGGATAAAAGATGAGGCGATGAACTTTTAAATTCATACATAGAAGATAGTAGTTTGCATTCTCTACTTAACTCTTCTAATGAATTATTATTTCATTGCGAATATTGATTTAAAATTTGTTGTCTATTGTATTCTATTATATTTTCCTGTTGAAGACTAACGATAATTTGTTGTATATTATCTTAGTCATAATATTCTTTCTTGAGCTAGTTGAGCTCACCCTTTTCCTTTTTGTTCCATTTTTCTCGGGAGGCGAGAATATAGCGAGTCTGAGTCGGGTATGGAATGAAGGTTTTAGAAAGGATTGTTTAGTAGTCCTCACCATTTTGTAAAATAATGTATCGATAAATGTGATGATGATTTATTTGAGTATAGATATAGTTGTTTATGCCGAAGATAATATTGATGTATTTTTGGGGCAAACTCACGAAGTTTCTTGTTGTAATAATAATAGTTGTAGTTGTTTAAACACCACATTTACAAATCCATGTATTGACATCACTTTGTAATGTCGAGTTGGAATGGGTGATGTATACCTATTTTGGGGGCGTTGGTGATACGTTTGGTGAATGTACTTATTATCTAACAGTTCTTGCGGTTGTACCATCGGTTCCTTCATCTCAATAGAGCCATTACATCTTTCGGCCTTCGATATCGGAGCGGTTCTTGGCGCTAAGTCGATCACGAATTCAATCTCTTGATCAGGCGAAAGTCCTGGCAAATCTTCCGGAAACACGTCCACGAATTCCCTAACCACTAGTATTTCCTCCAATTTTACACCCTCCTTCTTTTGAGTATCGACTAAGTAAGCTAAGTACCTTACACAGCCTTGACTCAATAACTTATTGGCCTGCATAACCGTCAGACATCTCATTTTTCTAGGCAATTTACTACCATGAAAAACTACCTTTGACGGAGTCATAAGGTTTACACACTTCTTTTGGCAGTCAATTATCGCTCCATAATTGAATAGCCAATCCATTCCCAATATCACGTCAAACTCTCCAGTTTTATCGAGTTAAATCTCTGAGTCGTAATATTCCCTTTATATTGACCTATAGTTATTGTATCTGAACCTAACGGAATTACCTCCTATTCGCAATTTCATGCTTAAAGGAAAATTCAACTCTTCACTAGGTATTTCTAACTTCTTAGCAAATTCATCGGATATAAGCGAGCAAGTAACTTAAAGCGAACAATCATATGCATTTATATCATTGATTGGGATAATACGACCACGACATCTTTTGATTGCCGCATCCTGCACCACATCGTGTTGAAGGTTCTTGTTGTGGGCTTATTTGTTGGCGTTGGTCCAACAATAGTCGGTAACACCTCTACTAGCATTTCCTTGCTTCCATTTTTCTCTTAGGATTTCTTCTTTAGACACTCACAAGCAAAATGATCCTTGACGAGTAAGTGTAGCAAGCATTCTTCTTGGGTTGATTGCGGTTTGGGGCGATGTGACCCTCCAGCCCGCATTAAAAGCATACCCGCTTCCCCATAGCACATACAGAGTGAAACTTTCCGCATGTAGCACATGCGTCCATCTTCTTCTTCTTTGGTTACCTTGTTGATTTCCGGCTCCACATTTGCATTCCACTTCCTTTTTAAATTGTCGTTACCATTTCCACCGCTACCACCACCACCATTTTAGCTTCACCTTCATTCTTCTTCTTCCTTTTGCTCTTAGTTGTGTTTTGTTCTGACCTCTCCTCCACTCTCGTGAGAATTTCTTTCTCAAGCACCATCATGAAGCGTATTTAAGCGGAGCAGAAACCTGCTTTATAAACCAGGGCTTGAAATTCGCTCAGAACCTTCTTTCCTTGTGCTCATCAGTATTCACCTGATATGATGCAAACCTCGCTAACTCATTGAACCTTGTTGCATATTCCAACAACATCATCATACCTACTTGATTCCGAAATTGCACCTCCATCTGATTCTTTGAACTTTCTGGGAAATAGGGCTTAAAGAATATTTCTTCCTTGAACCTTTCCCAAGACATTACCTGTAAAGTCCACAAATTTTAAACTCCTTATTAATTAAATATGTGATTTAATTTTTTTACGAGTTAGTTTTGTGAGTTTACAAAATGATTAAAGGGAGTCACTAATAGTTGATTTAAATTAGTGAATTCAAGTTATTTGAATATAGTAGCAAGAGTTGAGCGTATTGATTAATTTCATTTATGAGTAATTAATTGATAATGTGTTAATTAATAATTATTATGAATAAATAATAATTAATGTGTAATAGATTAATAGTTTATAAAATGATTACATGTTACTTGATTTATTTATGCGATATAGTAAACCTTTATTATATGGTAGTTAACTATATATTTTATATAGTACAAGGTGGCACATTAATATATGCATATATCATATATATAGACTATATAGTAAGAGTTATTTGCATTCATGTGAGTTGCATAATAATATTGTTATATGATGTGGAGTGTGTGGGTAAAAATTCATGTATACCCTATTAACATATTATAATATCAATTGATAAATTAATAATGATTTCTTTAAGTTATTATGATAATAACAGTCATGGTAATAGAAAATGTACATGGGTTATATAATGTGAGTACATAAATAACTCCCAACTTTCATTTATGTAGGAGCATTAACACATTTAAATTACATTTTGGGAATTATAGTATCCAAACTAAACCTTAAATAACTTGTTGCTAAGCTTGTCCCAAATTGAGAGTCCAATATCAGTACATGAACAGTAACCTATCACCTAAATACGTAACTTACAAGTTTGTGATCATTAGCTATGGTGATGGTTGATGGTGGGTTGTTAACCCACTCCTTATTAACCAATGTTTCCTGCTAATACGTCGTGAATTCAACCTCGATTGCAATGTGATTGTCGATTCAAGTTTCTTCATAAATAGCGGACATAATCTTGATTCACGTTGCTATGTTTTAGTCCTTGAAAACTCTGATAATTTGAGAGTAAGTGAGTTGTGGTCTAAAGAAGAGGTTAGCAATCATCGGAGGGAAGAAACTAAGTTCATTTAGCTTCAAAGAGGTATAAAATCTAATTTATGTTCTTGAATTGGATTTTTGTCAAATTCTTACAATTCTCAAGAATTCTCTGTTAATTGATATAGATTAGCATGTCATTGTGTTATCTGGGTTTGTTTGCATGTATAAGATTTTTATAATGGGTTTAAACTGAGGCTTGATGTTGATTATGTTGGAACTATGCCGAAGCAGAGTCCTTATTTTTGTTTCTGGGTGAAGTGGCGCGGCCGCGCCACTTCCCAAGTATTTCACCACGCGGCCGCGCAGTAGCAGATCACAGTTGCTCATGTTAGCTTCTTAAGATATTCTGAGCATGTTACTTTGATTACTATATGCATACAAAAGACCTGAACTTGTGGACTAAGGTAGTTATGTATATAGTAAGCCATAATAGGTTTGTTTTGACTTGGTTATTTTAAAAAGGCTTAAAGATTTAAAAACTAGAAATTGTATATATGGAGTAATATACATTCTGACTTTGTGAACATATGCAAATAACTTGAGTATATGCACAAATGCCTATGAAAGCATGAATTAGATAATAAAGACGTATCTTGCATGCTTGAATGAATTTTTCTAATGGAGACATAAAGTTTTGAAAATGAACTTGATAAACTATATATACATTAAGTTGAGAACTTGTAAGTATGTTTTTGATGTCTAGCATGTATATATATGAAAGTATGATGTATGGTAGGTAAAGTGACTTACATGATTGATAGCTTAACATGTGAAATCCTGATTTAGTAAAAATGAATAATAACCTTTGATATGTTTGATGAAAGGTTAAAGTTAGTTCTTCATATAATAACATGTGTGTTGTGCATCATTGTTCGTTTATGTGCAAGTCGTGTGTGCATTGGTTTCCTGCAGAAGTAGCCATGTCTTGGTTTTGCACCGGGAAGCGTGTGTAGCATACTCCCTTAAATACAAACCCAAGCGCGGCCATGCATGATCTGTCTTGAGATCTGAGTTCTGTTATTAAATTGAGAACTGATGCATGCTTATATGGTTACTCTAATTTGTAATACATGTCTAATATAGTAGTCTTATGATAATACGTATGTTATTGAAAAGAATCCTATGATGAATTAGTGTTTACAACTTTAAAGCTCAATAGTGATTTCAACGATGACCTAGTGTGTTAGAAACTAATCAAGTAATGTATATCAACATGTATAGAAGTATGCTATGTGATGATTTGATTCTTGTAAGTGTAGACTCATATTAGTTTACACGTACTAATTGGAAAGGCCGACTTGTTATGTTAGGTCGTTTCAACTCAAATTAACTAAAGCTAGAATTATATTGTAGCTGAGCAAATAAGCAAGTATCATAAACCCATGCATTACTTTATTCGACGCATATCGTAAGCAAGTTCCTTGAACCCTACTTTTGTTAAGCAAGTTTCCTAAACTTACTTCAATTATTATTGAGCAAATTTTCTTTGAACTTCACTCTTCGATTGTGCAAGTTCTTTGAATCATACCTTTATTGAGCAAGTTCCTTAATTCTTACTCAAATTTATATTGAGCAAGTATCCGAACACTATTTTATTGTGTTGCAATGTTTCCTAACTTACACAACTTTGTTTGTTGTGAAAGTTTCTTATCCTTCTCATATTGTATTGAGTAGGTTATTGTTGAATTAAAAGTTATTCATTTAAGCTTGAATCTTATTTTCAAGCATGTTATTAAGTGGTTTAATTACTTTACAGTTATTCCACATCGATATCATTAACATTCGCACTTAGTGCACTTAAGCTCGTACAGTCTTGCACTTGTACATCATTTAAAGTTCAATAATTCTTGAACTATGGTAAATAGAGTCTGAACCTTTGTCCTGGTCGAGACAAGCCTATGAAGTTTTATAAAAGCTATCCAAACCAATTGATGGTAAGGATTCTTAGGTGAAAGAACACCCCTGTTATAATAGGAGTACCCTGGTATCTAATATAAGATATAACGAGCATATTTAAATGTTATGCATATACATTAGAAATGCGTGAAATTTGATCCCTCAAGTACTTATTCGTAACCCGATAACGAAGGGTCGATTAGATATTGACTCCATTGGAGTGTTATAGTTCAAAGTATACTTGACTAGCAGTTATTCTAAAAGCAATCATTATCTTTGCTTATGATATTCATATTGTTGAATCCTTCAGATATTCATATTATTGAATCCATTGCCAGATATTTTTCCATTCATCATGATATATCCTTATTGTTGAATTTAAACTTGTTGAGCAAACTTGTTGCTCATCCTTGCTATATCATGAATTATATTGCAGCTAAGCCCGAGACCTCAGGAAAGGATAAGGGTAAAGGGAAGATGTAGGATAATTGCGAGAAGCCGAAATTATCTTATGCTTAGTTTAAATTACGATTATGTAATGTGAACCCTAATATTTATTTTAGGGTATGATTGTAAGATGATATTAAGGTTATCGTATCTTGGGACTAGTAACACCTTTTGAATGAACGACGTACGTTTATTATATTCCGCATTTTAGTTATCGTATGTTGTTTAGAGGTGGATGTTTGTATTTTATCGTGATGACCGAAATTAGTCGAGGACCTTGATTCGAGGCGTCACATTACCCCTTGACCTCCTTGGGTTTTATTGGCTTGCCACCAATAACTAGCCTCTACTTTCAACATAAATGTTTCAAAAGCAGTCTTCTGATTCTCCCCTGCCCTAGCAACATCGAAAACCTTTTCTATTTCTAAAATGACCCCAAAGTTTATACAATATAATCCTCAACTTTGGTCGTTAATAACACATCTACCTTCTAATTTTACATCATTATTCGATGTTAAACTTTATATAATGCGGAATTATTTTAACTTTTATGTTTTCTTACTTTAATTCCCTGAATCAAAACCTCTATCATTTACATGCATTTGAATCAATCTTATTTTATGATTCACTTTATCACTGTTATTATATAAAACTTTACATTTCAATTCGATAACCTTTACATATCAGATAACTCTAACAGTAGCTTTACAACTCAACATAAAACTATACATAATAAAACATTTAGTACATCGAATGAATCTTAATCATGCTATTAAAAAATAATAACTTTAGATAAAATATTAATCTTCGTGTATTATTTTTGATCCACGTCATTCAAGTAGCATATAGTGTTACGTTCGATCCTTAACCTGCAAAAAAATGATTATTTGCAAGGTTGAGCTCGACAACCCATCAAAATCTAACAGTTTTCATGCATCACGTAGCACATAATAACATGCTCAACATATATCTCATAAACGTTGGACTAACATAACATACATCTTACGATTCATATAACAAGTATAAAGATTGAGTTCCTTACTCAATGGCATGCTTCTCAAGCAACGTGGTCATAAGTAAGTTGACTTTAACATTTCACATTCAACATATATATTACACATCATGCTCTTTTACAACAAAGATTTAAAACAATAAAATTCATATAGCAAATAGGAACTGAAAGACTTGCCTTAATCGTTGTTTACCAATAACAGTTTAACAGCTTACAGTTATCTGCACTTCACGTGCCCTATACAATTATATAATCATGCACACCAACTATTAGTCACATAGCAATGCATAATAGTTGTAATGTAAACTTTACTCTACTCTTATAACCCTTCCTATCATAGATACACAATGTTCAATTTGATTGTGTTAACTTTCAACTTATATCTCACTGTATTTCATATTCGAAGTTCATTCAAGTGTTTAAGTCTTACTAGGACTACTTATTGGTTTTATATTAACCCTATTCAATATCTTATAATATTCATTTCATTTGATTTAAAACACTTTTTACGTTCATTATCACTTATCACGGCGTTTCGACGTTTATTCGTCACCCGCCCTATTTGTCTCTCTTATGTGTGCTTAGTATGCGTATTCAACTTATCTAATATATTATTTATGAATGTTAAGTATCATTATACTTCATAATATTCATGTTCTATAACTTAGAATAACATCTATTATCGTCGACATCACTATACTTGTGTATGTGCATGTCTGACGGCCTCTGATTGCCTCTGAATACGCATTAGTCACAAAGATGACCATTTTGACTACTGTTCTCGACCTCAAATTGAAAACCTTAAAGAATAAAAGTTGTAGGTCTGTTCGTCCTCATTCCGGATCATCTTGAATCACCTCAATCAGAGTTCGTATGAAAACGTTATGCCTATTTTACTAAAATAGGTCAAAGCAGTCACACCTGACATACTTTGGGCACAGTTGCACCCAATTAAGCCTTGGGCAAAGGTGCTTTACTCGCCCCAAATGACTTAAGACGCAGTAGCGACTATGCAGATTAGCAACAGGACTGAAGCTCTTTGTTCTTTGCGATTTTTTGACCCTTTTCTCTACTAATCTTACATAACTTGAGTTATACACATCCAAATTAGTCCGTTTTCAATTCTATGGATTTGTAATTCATAGAACTATAACATACTAGAATTCTAACAATTTATAAAACATTAACCAACCTAAAATTTGACCCAAAACACATGTTCATACACTATTTTCATGTTTTAAACACATTTAGCGAATTTGATCGCCATTCACATACTAACATAATCCAACATTAATTTACAGATTATATGTAACACCCCCTTCCCGAAAAGGAAAGGGAGGTCATGTTCAAAGCACAACAAACCTCAAAATAAGTAAACAGGGCACTAATAACTTCAAAATATTAATAATAGTGATCCATTAATAAAGTACTAAATACATTCTCCACTAAAGTCAAAATAATCAACACCAAAAAAAAATTTGAATTAACCTAGATGGTCAAAGGCAACACTCTCATCACACTAGCCACGAATCACCCTATGAAACCCTCTGGGAAGAAAAACCAAAGACGGCATGAGCCAATTGCCCGAAGACGGATATAGATACACAAAGATATACAAGCGATATACGAAAATAAGCGAGACAAAATCTTGAACAAAGCCTTAAGTGTAAATCTTGGCGAAAATATAATCTCGAAAAGATCTGAATGAAATATATCTGAATCAGCAGAATTAATGAAACCAATAGAGCGAATAAAGAAATAACGAATCAAGTAACTAACTCGATGAATTGAATCGAATGCGAAACAAACAAAACTAATACAATAAAATAATAGGCTAAAACAAATGGCTGGGGTTATTTCATATGGAGTGAGCTCAAAAATATATCTTCCCACACAGGTAAGTCAAACTAATGCCACACAGGCAACCAAAATAATGCCACACAGGCAAATCACACATTGGACCACGAATCCAAATGTATGCAAATCGGATAGTGTGTTTGGAACAACATCACCAATCCGCAGAACAAAAAACTAGGGCTAACCCATACGCCTCCCACAACAAAACACCAAATGGCCCACTTCCTCCGGAGTCCAAGCGGAGACGCCAGGACTAATCACACCATACCGCGGAGAGTGTCATGGTGGTGCCGAAGACAACATGCACTGGTACCCCCACGTGGTTATAGCTCGGTATACCCTACGATATATTCTAACAAAATACTGATGTCAAAACACATGCGACATAATACCAACAAAAGGGTTCTATATGTACGTATTAAACCAAATCAAATTCTAGTCACAAGGTTTCAAAAGAAGGTAGCAACATATACTAGCTCTACAATTATCAAATTAAATACTATACATGATAACTTTGATTCAAAGAGTACAATGCACGAGTCCAATGTGTCGACTCAAAAATGAAACAAATATATCAATTTCGCAAGAAACAATTATGTGAAATAATAATAACAAAAATTTGAAACGAGGAACAAAACGAACAATTCAAATTTAACAAAAGTATCGCTGAAAGAGTACGGAATCCGTACCTGAGTTAAGCAACGTCATACCCAAAATTATAATTCGAATATAACTCGTTAAATTCTTTCTATCCGAACTAATTAAACAAAATAATAAATAAGTATAATTAGTGAATTATTATTATTACCAAAATATATTCCAAATATAACTTGTTAAATTCTCTCAATCCATCTAATAAAATAAAAAATAATACAATTATAAGTTAGTTACTAATTATAATTTATATTAATATAAAATAATTCTCCAATTATACCAATTTCACAACACAACCTTAATTAAATTATAATTTATCTTCTAATCATTTTTTTTATTTTAACAAATCAATAACCTAAAGATATTATATATATATATATATATATAATAAACTTCATTCATTCATTAAAGTAGTCTTTGTTAAAAAATATATATAGTTAATGTAAGGATTAATCATGATTCTAATTTTATTTTATTTTATTTTATTATTTTTTATATATATAGCAGTTCAATATGTACATATAAATATAGTTTAAATTAATGTATAAAATTATTATTATAATCCAAAGCGGTTTACACTGCCAGTTGGTTTATTCAATGAATACCCTTTATATATATAATATATATACATCCTGATTCATTTACAAGCTATACCAAATATAATAAAGAGTATATCAATTGTCATTCATATTCACTTTATTAATACCTCATTGACATCATTCACACATACTGCTATGGCATAATTTACATATCTGTATGATAGATGTCCAAAATAACAATATAATCTTATAACTTTCACCACGTGAGTATCCTTTTATTAACTAGCCTCAATAATTTTGCATGTATTCTAACCATTCTCCCATGCCAATTGCAGAACATGATTATAAAAATCAAAATAAATTACCTACCGGATGAATTTAGTTATCAGAATCACGCCGCCCTCTTTCTTCGTCCCTTTCCCTTCAGTCACGTATAAAGTGTGTGAGAGTCTAATTAGGTTTTACTTGTTTATTTATATGTCTTATTGTGTCTCCTAATTTTAATAGGATTTTAATATTACGCAAATACAAATTAGACCCAATTAGTATAAAAGCCCAAATTAATGTGATCACATACTTATTATAGTCCACACAAATTAAATACAAATTGACCCAGACATAAGAAAAGCCCAATTAAATATGGATTTAAATATTATTTATTTATTTTATTTATTTATTATTATTTGTTTTTTTAGGGTATTACATTATAACACATATTAAACATGAAATTTTATACTTTCTTAAGCCATTTTTCATACATAAACATTTGTTATCTTAATTTTCTTCTAAACCACTTTTCCATGAATTTGATTACTCGATAAAAGTTCTATATAACAATTATCGGATTACATATACATAATCAACACCTGAAACCCTAACCCAACAAAAAAAATTATAGAGAATAAGATTACAAAACTAAAACTTGAAAATTTAAGAATGGATTATACCTTGAATCTCCTACTAGCAAGATGATGTTAACAAAGTTTAGAAATTCTTCCTTTGATTCCCTCTAAAAGTTCTCTGTGTTTCTCCCTTTCTCTGTTCTTAGCTTATTAGGAGAATACGTGATATAACCCACGTACAAGAAGCTAATCAATATAAGCCTTTTTACGGAACATATTGAGTAATGAATGTTGAAGTTATTGTTTAATCTTGAATAATAACTAAGTAATAAGAAAAGACAATAATGATGTGTTGTTTATTATAACAGTAAAATACCGCTAAGAAGGAGACAACAAAACCAGTAATGTAAATCAATCGGAGGGAGGTTCGGTTAACCCGATGCAGGAGTTTGTTAACTTGTTAATAGTTGCGTTTAATAGAAATGGGGCTAATATCCCCGTAAATCCTGGAGTAGTACGAGCTACTACGTTTAAGGATTTCAAGAGTGTAGGTTCGTCGGAGTTCAAAGGAACTACGGACCCTATAGATGCCCAAATGTGGGTGAAAGAAATTGAAAAGGCATTTGTCATTGGAAATGTCGATGAGGGTCAGAAGGTTGCCTTTGCAACTTATATGATGAAGGGAAAAGCCAATTTTTGGTGGGAGGCTAACCAGGCTAGAGTTGGTATTGAGAATCTAACGTTGGTAAGGTTCAAAGAGATTTTCTTTGAGAAGTACTTTCCCACGAGTATATAGGGAGAATGGAAATGCGGTTTCTTGATTTGAAACAAGGGGAAATGACGGTTCCCCAATACGCTGCCTAGTTTAATGAACTGGCGAGGTTCGCTCCACACCAAGTGGACATTGAAGTTAGGAAAGCTAGACGGTTCGAGCAGGGCTTGAAACCCTGGCTCTATAACCGGATATCTGTGTTCCAAATTACTTCCATTGGGACTATACTAGAGAAAGTGTAACGATCGAGAAATTTATAATTTAATTTAAATATTTATTGAATTAAATAAATATTTTAAATAATTTATTTATTGAGGAAAATAAATAATTAATGAATTGTGATGAATTAATTTAGTAACTAAATTGGTTAGTATTGATTAGATTGAGTAATGATAATTTTATCGATGGATTTAATTTAAGGAAATAATTAAATTAAATCAATTGCTTAATATTTAAGAAAATAATTAAATTAAATGAATTGTTTAATTTAAAGGAAATAAATAAATTAAATAAAGTGATGTTTCTAATTTATTAATTAAATTAGATATATAATTATTTATTAATTATAAGTATAATGATAATAAGATTTTTATTGTTTTTATTATAAGTTATTTAAATTAACTAAACTAAAGTTATTTAAATTAATCAAATTAAAGTGTGACATAAGTAATTATATAGTATAAATAATATAAAAATAATCTAGTCTGGGGGAGTTTTTGGTTAGCCAAACAAGGCCTTATGGCCTTTGGTTTATTTAACTGACGTCTTTTGTTTTTTTAACTGAAAGAGAACGTGGGTTGGTGGGAGTCAGTTTATCTTTTACGCATATTATTTCCTAAGGCTAGCGTTCAGTTTTCTTATTCACGTATTTGGCTAGGGAGAAAGAGCAAAGGTTTAGAGAGAGAGCTTGGAAGAAGAGAGAAAAATACAGTAGAAATTAAGAGATTAAGTCTTTGTGATTTTGGCCAAGAGGAAGGAGAAATTCACCATCTTTTTGCTAACATATAATCTAGAGGATTAAATGTATAAGTTATCTTAATTTTCTTTGCAATATCTATTCTCTGTTAATTGGAAATTTCATTGGATAGGGTTAAGATGTTGAATTCTGTGTATGTATATCATTGCTAAACTTGTTAGTTATCATTTATAATCCTTGTTTGATGATAAAATTCATGTAATTTGGGTTTGAGGAAGGAGTTGAAATAATAGTGATATGTTCTTATAATATGGCTTGTTTAAGTACAAAATTTCTTGCTCAATATGTGTTATAATCTGTTATTTGATGTTAGAATATGTTAGTATGTTAAGAAACGAAAGTGTCGTAGTTGGAATTGTGTCAATTGATTGAGAAACGAATTCGTGGTGATCGAATTCGCTAAAAGTGTCAAAATTGAAGAAATTTGGAAATTGGGGGTTTTGATTCTTCAAATTTGTGTTTATGTAATGTTTTTGTACATGGAATGATGGATAACATGTATATCTATGCTATTACAAGGTTTAGTTGTTAAGTTTCATGTAAATCACGTGGTTATTGGAATGATTTGGGTGGTGGTGCATTAGCAAGTATGTCGGTTTACATGCATTGCTGGCAAATGCGCCATTACCATTACAGATCGAAAGCAGCACCGTATTGTGTGCTAATAGGTTTTCAGTAGTCGAGAGCACCAAGCAGTACTGTAGTGCAATGAGGGCAGGGACGGTGGCTTGTTGCCAGTGCCTTGAAACTGAGCGATGACTTACACTTTGTTGCGAGTCGTCATGTAATGGACTTATGTTAGCTAAGCGAGCATGTTAATGATGTTAAGACATAATAGAAACTACAATAATAGATTGTAAGGTGTTGTAATATAAAGTGTAAAGATTTTAAGTGATTGTTAATTGAGTTATATAATGAAACTAAAAGTGATGTTTTCAAAAGTTGTAGATAAACGATAAGGTTTATGTTGATTAATGTGTGATTTCAGAGGCGTTAAGTATGTTAACCTACATGGTTAGGTGCTAGGTTAGGGGTATAACCTAAATGATGGTTTAAACCCTAAAGCTAATATTCATACAACTAATTGTTGTTGCGATTTCAATGATATATGTAGAAAAATTGGTGAATATTACATTTGTGCAGCTTACATACAAGGCAAGTTTTTAAACCTTAACTCTTTATATTGAGCAAGCTTTTTAACTTCATTCTTTTATTAATGAATGCAAGCTCCTAAATTTTATTGAGCAAGACTATTGACTCTATCCTTATGTACAATTGAATAAGCTCTTGTAACCTAATTTGTTACATTGACCGAGTTTTACTTTCCTTATTATTATTCGAGGCATATATTGTTCTAATACATTATTTCAAATGAGATTGTCCTAATTCTTTGAATATAGTACTTTGCATGTATATCATATTTATTCAATTATACATTGTTGTTATTCGGTCCTTGATTTTGATAACCTTGTTCAAATCTTTATTGTAGTATTAAACCTTCAAGTAGTAAGTGAACCTTTATTGATTGAATTAATCTATAATTGAATAGTGTTCTAAAATTCTAGAAACACTAATAAGCTAATACCAAACTAAATTTTTTTAGTTCGGAAATTCTAAATTCAAACTGAGACGAGCAACCCTAACATAGGGGTTCAAGAAGGCTTTATTCTAGAAGCAAGAGTCGATGAAGACGGCCCATTTGAAATCCTCGATCGAGTAGGAACTATGGCCTATAGACTTGCCTTAATGCCAAGTATGTCGCATGTTTTTCACATATCGATGTTACGTAAATATGTGGACTACCCGAACCACATTATTAATTTAGAACCCGACAAGATAGCAGAAGATTAAATGTATGAAGAAGTACTTGTTAAAATCTTGGATAAGAAGGAATATATTCTACGCTCAAAGGTTATACCTCAAAAGTTAGAATCGTGACTCGTCCTCATCTGCTTGACGATACCGATGCGTCGTGTACGTAAATTTCGAGGGCGAAATTTCATAAGGAGGAGATTATGAGACCACAAATTTTATGAATAAATATTTAATTTTCTCGATTTTTTTTATATTATGTTGTGGATTTGAGATTATGTTATAGTTGTGGGTAATATTTATAAATTTTGCAAAGTAAGCAAGTGGTTAAAAAATATTCGATTGGTCGAAGAATATTCCTTTTGTCGGGGAATATCTGTACGACGGCACAATCATTGGTGGACCCCACAATAGAATTATTGCCGAAATGAGAAAATGACAGAAATATCTTTTTATGAAAATAAAGGAGGAAGTTTTACCGTTAACTGTTGAACTACACAGTAGTAAAAAATCTGATGTCTGGCGTAGTTGCATAGTAGCACCACGGTATTGATTATCGGTGCTTACATGAGAAGTCACTCAGTTTTACTCAATAATTGTTACAGTAATTACTGTTCAATATTTTATTTTATTGATTCAATATTGATTGATAATTCTGCGTTGATATTTTATATTATTGTTGTTTTAATAAATGTCAACACATTATTTCCCGATAATAAATCAATAATTCATATTATTTGAATAATATTATTAGATAGCATTATTAGCAATGTCTAGAAATTTAATTTTTATAAGTAATTAAAATAGAAATTTAATAATTAAAATTCTTATTATGAGATGTTTTGAGTTTGAGTATGTATATATATATATATATATATATATATATGAAATATATATTTTGAAAATGTGTGATCCGGTGTGAAGAGAAATATATATTCATATATTGGGAAAGTGAGGTTTAATAGTTAAGTTAACTATTGAAGAAATTAATTGAATTTGGTAATTATTTAAAATATTTATTGTATTAAATAAATATTTTAAATAATTTATTTAATAATGATTGAAAAATAAATAATTGATGAGTTGTGGTGAATTAATTTAGTAACTAAATTGATTAATGTTAATTAAATTGAGTATTGATAATTTTATCTGATGGATTTAATTTAAGGGAATTTTTTAATTTAAAGGAAATAAATAAATTAAACAAAGTGATATGTCTAATTTATTAATTAAACTAGATATATAATTATTTGTTAATTATAAGGTATAATGATAATAAGAATTTTATTATTATTGTAAGTTATTTAAATTAGCTAAAGCTAAAGTTATTTAATTAACTAAATTAATGGTGTGACATGAAAACTATATAATATAATAATATAAAAATAAATTAGTATGGGAATTAGGTGGTTAGCCAAACAAGGCCTTGTGGCCTTTGGCTTGTTTCTAACTGAAGCCTTTTTGTTTTTTAACTGAAGTACGTGGGAGGTGAGGCCATATCAGTTTATGTTTTCACGCGACTTATTTTTCGAAGGCTTAAGAGCAGAGTATAGAGAGAGTATTGAATAAAGCAAGAGAAAAACACAGTGAAAGTGAGAATTCTCTGAGATTGTCTAGAGGTAGGAGAGGAATTTCTAAGACTTCACATCATCTCTTGCTACCAAACAATCAAAGGAATAAGGTATAACCCTAATTTTAACTTTATTTTTTGGAATTTCTATTGATAATTAGGTTGGATTGATATAAATACTTGTATATAGGGTTTATAATCTGTTAATCATCGTTTGTGAGTGCTATTCGATGATCAAATTCGCGAGAATTGGGTTGTAGTAAAAGATTTCAAATAACAGTGTTTTGTTTATGAAAAAGGCTTAGTAAGTCCATAATTAATTCGATGTTCAATCCTTGCTAGAATCTATTAATTGGTTATATATTGTGTTAGTATATCAAGAAACGAAAACAACGGAAGTTGAACGAACCAATTTGGTTTAGAAACGAATTCGTAGTGAATGAATTCGCTAAATTTGTCAAACATGAACAATTAGTATGAACATGAGTTGTAAATCCATATTTGGGTTAGTTAATGTTTATGTTAGTTGATGGGTAATTTTATGTTTGTAGCTTTATGAGTTACGAATCCATAGAATCGAAAAATTGACTAATTTGGATGTGTATAACTTCGAGTTATGAAGATTAGTAGGAGAAAAAGGTCAAAAATCGCGAAGAACGGTAGCTTGGTCTCGTTTACGCTAACAGCACGATTGTGCTATGCCCTATGTCATTTGGGAGTAACATCACTTGCGCTATTAGGCTTAATTGGGCTCATTTGCGCCCAAAGTATGTCGTGTGACTACTTTGACATGTTTTGGTAGAATGGCCATAACGCTTTTCATACGAACTTGATTGAGGTGATTCAAGATGATCCGAATGAGGACGAAGAGACCTACAACTTTTTTTCCTTAAGTGTTTCAATTTGAGGTCGGTAACAGGGGTCAAAATGGTTATGTTTAGGACTATTGTGTTTTTGGAGGCAATAAGAGGGTGTCGGGTATGCACGTATGCAAGTGTAGTGCTCTTGACGATAAAAGATGTTGTTCTAAGTTATAGAACATGAATATTATGAAGTATAATGATGCTTAACATTAATAAATGATTTATTAGATAAGTTATATCGCATACTAAGCACACACAAGAGAGACAAAGCTATGCGTGTGATTTAATAAACGTCAAACGCTTTGGTGATAAGTGATAATTAACGTAAAAAGTGTTTTAAGTCAAATGAAATGAACATTATAAGGTATGAAATGGGTTAATATAAAACTATTAATGATTCCTAGCAAGACTTAAGCACTTGAATGAATTTGAATATGAAATATAGTGAGCTATAAGTCGAAAGTTAACACAATAAAATTGAACATTGTGTATTGATAATAGGAAGGGTTATGAGACGTAAATTAAAGTTTACATTACAACTACTATGTTTTGTTATGTGACTAATAGTTAATGTGAATGATTATATAATTGTGTAGGGCACGTGAAGTGCGAGATATCCGTAAGTTATTAAACCTGTTATTAGTAAACAACAATCAAGGCAAGTCTTTCGGTTCCTATTTACTATGTGAATTTGATTGTTTTAAATCTTTATTTTAACGAGCATGATGTGTTATATATATATTGAATGTATGAAATGTTAAAGTCAACTTATGACTACGGTGATTGAGTAAAGCATCTTTGATTGGGTAAGGAACTCAATCTTTATACATCTTTATACTTGTTATATGAACTGTAACATATATGTTATATTAGTCCAATGTTTATGAGATATATGTTGACCATGCTATTATGTACTTTCGTGATGCATGAAAACTATTAGATTATGTTGAAATTGTGAGCTCAACCTTGCAAATAACCATTTTTGTAGGTTAAGGATTAAAGGTAACACTATGTGCTACTTGAATGACGTGGATCGTAAATAATACACACGAAGATTAATATTTTAGCTAAAGTTGTTATTTCTTTAAACCATGATTAAGATTCATTAGATGTACTAAATGTTTTATGATGTATAGTTTTATGTTGAGTTGTAAAGTTAAAGTTTGAGTTATCTGAAATGCAAAAGTTATCGAGTAGAAATGTAAAATTTTAAATAATAATGGTGATGAAGTGAATCATGGATTATATATGATTCAAAGACATGTAGATGATAAAGGTTTTGATTTAGGGAATTAAAGTAAGAAGATAGAAAACTTTAAATTATTCCGCATTTTATAAAGTTTAACATCGAATAAGGATGTAAAATTAGAAGGTAGATGTATTATTAACGACCGAAGTTGAGAATTATATTGTATGAATTTTGGGGTCGTTACAGTTGGTATCAAAGCCGTAGGTTATAAACCTTAGGTAGGAGTACCTTAGGCTATAACCTTAGAGAAGAGAGGTGAAGATAATGAAAGAATGAGCTCAAATAGAGTTTGAACAATATGAAGTAATTTAAAAAAAATTTAAAGAAGGGATTAAAACATGCGTGAGAGGATTCAAAGAAGAATCTCACAGAGTTATAAGGAATATGAATGTGGGGTTACCCAACTCCAATAATAAGAATGAAAGGTGATAATAAATAGACGATGTCCATAAGAAGAGAATGATAAAGAAGTTAAGAAAAAAAAATATAGTTAAGTATGGTACAGTTGTACTCTTTAATAGTTGATGTGTGGTATCTGGGCTAAACGATTCCTTCATAGAGCGGAGGTATATACTAATTAGCAACTCGGAACCTAGTTTGTTGGTTGTTTGTGGGAAATCACTCAGCGTACCATATTGAAACTATTAGAGACTCGATGTGTACCAAGTATAGAAAGTGGATACGTATGATGAAAATGTGGAACTCAAATGAAATGTTGAGCAATGTAAATGAAGCTAGAAATTCTTAAAGTAAGAATTGTTATATAAACAAGAAAATTCAATGAAGAATCTTGAAGAGATATAAAAGATTACTCTAATAGATAATATAACAAAAATGTCGTAAAAATGATGAAAAAGGAAAGAAAATGGGATCAGAAACAAAAAGATCACGAGTTAAGGAAAGACTTTTAAGGGAGATGATTATAGAATAAGATCACGACGTGATCTGCTTAAGTTATAAAAGAAAGATGGTCTGTAATGTTTGAATAATTATAGCTTGATGCTATGAAGGTAATGTACTATGATATAGTAGATGAGATAACTCACGAGGAGTTATAGATGATGTGATCTGAGGAATTAAGATCGAGCAAAAAGCAAGTTAAGAATAAGATAGAGTTAGGTGGGATTTCAATTGAGGACTCATGTGATGGTGAGTTGTAAAAATCCTTGTATGGGTGAGGGTTTTGTGCATGCACTTAGTTTATCACATGATAATCATTGGAATGTTGGTGTCGCTTATCAATGTATATGTGGCGAAAAGGTGATTCTTTTCTCATGTGTATGTTTGATAGTTAGAAACTATTAAGATTAGTCGATATTATTAGGATTAGGCGTGGTTCTTAAAACTAATGCATATACGGTAGGTTTAGTGACTCACAATAATATGGTATGTTTTGAACCCCTCAAATGAATGGACGCTCTATGTTCCGACTAGGACAAGTTCTTAAACTCATATTATTGTGGCAAGTTCTCGAATTTCCAATGTGCGGTAAGTTTGATAAACTATCTTTGGGGTATAGATAAGTTATGAATGAAGAATTGAGAATTATGGGGATATATAGAATTATTAAGCAATGGACCAGTATAGAAAGTGGAGATATAGGTTTTCCAAATCTTTTAGCTTTGCTAGATTTTTGAAATTTATTGACTTCGTGCTGATGTTTGCACTTCTATTTTCTTGAGAAACATTGGATCAAATGATGAAACTAATGAGTTTTAAAAACAGTGTTATTATTTGCATATCTATGCTGTTGTTTCGGCTAGATAAAAAAATGAATTTTTTTAAATTTTCAAAATATATTTTAACTATATGTATCGGGTGATATGATAAACGATGGAGTCATCAATGCAATGGAACTTGGTGTTGGATGTGATCATACGATCGTCAGCCCACTATGGTGAGATGTAGTATGACAACGTCATAATCATGACGCCATAAAAGATTTTGAGATTTCTTTAAGATATGAGAATATATATATATATGTATATTTTGATTGATGTTCGGATTGTTGTAGAAGTCTATGCTATTTGGTTCAGCTAGACGAATATTGAAAGATATTCATGAAATTTAAGCGTTTCTTGAGAAGTTATGCCAAACCAAATTGTTTTGGTGCGGATTTAGATATTAAAAAGCTGAGGTGAACAACCCTGTAAAAGGGGACATGTTATCAGAGACAATGGTTCCGAAAGTAACGCATATAGTCGTTACGATGTTAAGATGTAATACGTTGTGCACGACGTATGGGTATGATAGGTTGATCACCTAGAGTACTTGCAGAGAGTGTTTTCAGTCTGTGTGATTGCTAAACATTCTGTTAAAGATTGTTTATGGTGGTGATGCACTGTTAAACCTGGAGAAGAGTTCAAGGTCCATATAGTCTTATGACTGTTAAAGGTTCAAGTTGAGATACTTGATAACCTAGGGACATAGTTCAAGGTCTTATGACCCCTCAGCATGATTTGGAATCTTTTAAAATTCTTGAGTTATTCATACTGCTTCCCAATTATTGAGCAATTGTGGAAGATTCTTTCTATTCTAAAAGGCGAATGTGGTAAGAATGATATTCCTTAGAAAGAAGTAAGTCGTAGAATGCGACATTGAACGATGGATATGTTGAATAGGTGAGAAAAGAAATTTTAAATGAGAAGAAGATGAGTTATCAAAGAATAATGTAAAACCTTTAATAGAAAAGTTTAATAATTGTAGAAAAGATCTTTGTGGAAAGAAGTGGTTTAAGAACCCAATGAATGAATAAAATATTAACATAAAATCTATTTTGATAGATTGAATGAATGAAGATTAATAAATAAAATTTCGAGGACGAAATTCTTAGAAGAATGGGTGAATGTAATATCCTAAGTGTTTATGATAACGATCCTTAGAAAAGGAAATGAATGGGTTAAAGAATATATAATACTCAAATATAATTGAGTTTAAGTAAAGGTTATGAAATAAAATTTACAAGAATTTATTATGAATAATGGTGAGACTAGGAAATATAAAACCTATATTAAGGTAATGTATTGAAGTTATTCAACGATAAATTTTGAAAAGAGATTTCCTGAAAACCGAGTAAGGGAGGTTTCGTTGATTCCGAGGATGGAATCCTTATAAGGGGGGAAAGATATGACAACCCGAATTTTTATAAGTTATTAAAATAGGAATTTAATAATTAAAATTCTTATTATGAGATGTTTTGAGTTTGAGTATGTATATATATATGCATATATATTTTGAAATGTGTGATCTGGTGTGAAGAAATATATATTCATATATTGGGAAAGTGAGGTTTAATAGTTAGGTTAACTATCAAGAAATTAATTGAATTTAGTAATTATTTTAAGTATTTATTGAATTAAATAAATATTTATTAATTTATTTATTGAGAAAATAAATAATTGATGAGTTGTGGTGAATTAATTTAGTAACTAAATTTTATTTAATTAAATTGAGTATAAATAATATTTAAGTGATGGATTTAATTTAAGGGAATGGTTTAATTTAAAGAAATAAATAAATTAAACAAAGTGATATGCTCTAATTTATTAATTAAACTAGATATATAAATTATTTGTTATTATAAGGTATAATTTAATAATTTTATTATTATTGTAAGTTATTTAAATTAGCTAAAGCTAAAGTTATTTAATTAACTAAATTAATGGTGTGACATGAAAACTATATAATAAATAATATAAAAATAAATTAGTATGAGAATTATGTGGTTAGCCAAACAAGGCCTCAAGTATATGGCTTTCTAGCTAATCAAGCCTTTTGTTTTTTTTTAATAAGTATGTGGGAGGTGAGGCCATAGCTTTATGTTTTCACGCATTATATTTCTAAGGCTTAAGAGTAGAGTATAGAGAGAGTGTTGGAGAAAGCAGAGAAAATACAAAGGAAAGGGAGATTCTCCTCGAGATTGCTCTGTAGAGGTAGATGAGAGAAATTTCTAAGCCTTCATCATCATCTCTTGCTAGCAAACAATCAAAGGAATAAGGTATAAGCCTAATTTTAACTTTATTTTTTTTGGAATTTCTATTGATAATTAGGTTGGATTGATATAAATACTTGTATATAGGGTTTATAATTTAATAATCATCGTTTTATGAGGAGTGCTATTCATGATCAAATTCATCGCTATTACCCAAATGAGAATTGGGTTTTAAGTAAAAGATTTCAAATAATGAGTGTTTATGTTATGAAAATGGCTTAGTAAGTCCAAAATTTGATATTCAATCCTTGTTAGAATCTATTAATTGGTTATATATTGTGTTAGTATATCAAAATGAAAAAAACGAAAGTTAATTAGTTTAATTTGGTTATCAGAAAATACAAGAATTTAAGAAGTGAAATGAATTCGCTAATTTTGTCAAAACATGAACAATTAGTATGAACATGATTGTGTAATCTTGTAAATTTTAGGTTAGTTAATATTTATGTTAGTTAATGGGTAATTGGTATGTTATAGCTTTATGAGTTACGAATCCATAACATCAAAAATTTAAGACTAATTTGGATGTGTATAACTCAAGTTATGAAAATTAGTAGGAGAAAAGGGTGGAAATATCGCCAAGAAAATCAAAGCTTCGGTCCTGTTTGACTTAATCTGTGGCATATAAATTCTTGTGCCCTAAATCATTAGAAACTTTAACATGCCCCATTTAATGTAAGACCTTGCTACTGCGTGACTGAGGGCTTAATTAAGAGCAGCTTGACGCCTAAAGTATGTCAGTGAAATTTCTTTGACCTGTTTTAGTAAAACTAGTCATAACATTTTAATACAAAAATTGAGCTTCAATTGAGGTGATTCAAGATGATCCTAAAATAGGACGAATAGACCTACAACTTTAATTCTTTAAGTTTTTCAATTTGAGGTTGGGAAAAGAAAAAGCGGGTAAAAATGGTCATTAAAAGCGAAAACAACGTTTTTTCGGAGGCAATCGGAGGATGCCGGGCATGCATTACATTTGTGTAGTGCTCTTGATGATAATATATGTTGTTTTAAGTTATAGAACATGAATATTATGAGTATAATGATGCTTTACATTAATAAATGATATATTAGATAAGTTATATACGCATACTAAGTACTCATAAGAGAGACAAAAATGCCTAAGATTAATAAATTTCTAAACTTTGTGATAAGTGATAATGAACGTAAAAGTGTTTTAAGTCAAATAAAATGAACATTATAGCTAATGTATGAAATGGGTTAATATAAAACCAATAATGATTCCTGAAGACTTAAGCACTTGAATGAACTTGAATATGAAATATAGTGAGTTATAAGTTGAAAAGTTAACACAATAAAATCAAACATCACGGTATTCTATAATGTGAAGGGAATGAGAAAATAAATTAAAGTTTATATTACAACTACTATGCTATAAAGACATTATAAAGACTAATAGTTAATGTGAATGATTATATATATTATGTAGGATCACGTTGAAGTGTAGATATCTTACATACGTAAGTTGTTAAACTATTTATTTGGTAAACAACGATCAAGGCAAGTCTTTCAGTTCCTATTTGCTATGTGAATTTGATTTGTTTTTAAATCTTTATTGCAAAGAGCATGATGTGTTATATATATTTTGAATGTATGAAATGTTAAAGTCAACTTATGACTACATTGATTGAATAAAGCATGTTTGATTGAGTAAGGAACTCAATCTTTATACTTCTTATTATATGAACCGTAGCATGTATGTTATATTAGTCCAATGTTTATGAGATATATGTTGAGCTTGCTATTATGTGCTACGTGATGCATGAAAACTATTAGATTTTCTTTGAGTTTGTCGAGCTCAACCTTGCAAATAACCATTTTTACAGGTTAAGGATTGAAGGTAACACTATGTGCTACTTGAATGGTGTGGATCAAAAAAATACACGAAGATTAATATTTTTAGCTAAAGTTGTTATTTCTTTAAACCATGATTAAGATTCATGAGATGTACTAAATGTTTTATGATGTATAGTTTTATGTTGAGTTGTAAAGTTAAAGTTAGAGTTATCTAAATACAAAGGTTATCGAATTGAAATGTAAAATTTTATATAATAATGGTGATAAAATGAATCATAAAATATATAGATTCAAAGACATGTAGATGATAAAGGTTTTGATTTAGGGAATTAAAGTAAAAAGATAGAAAAGTTTAAATTATTCCGCATTTTATAAAGTTTAACATCGAATAATGATGTAAAATTATAAGGTAGATGTGTTATTAACGATCAAGTTGAGAATTATATTGTATGAATTTTGGGGTCGTTAATTATAAATCTTTTAAATTTATCCTTGAACTTGTTTTATTGAATTATTATGTCATTGTTATCATCCTCATGCTTATATTGTTATGAAAGTCATCTTTTATAGTTGTGTAGTGCATAGATGGAAAACTTTTAAATCATAGAAGATAGTAGATTTTATTCTATACTTGACTCTTCTAATGGATTGCTTATTCCGGCAAGCATTGTTGATCTAAAACTTGTTGTCTATTATATTCTATCGGTTGTTATAATTGTCAAGGCTAAGGATAATTTATTCTGCATTATCTTAGTCATAATATTTCTTCTTGGGCTAGTTGAGCTCACCCTTTCTTTCATTGCTTCTCTTGAAATGAGAATATAGTCGACTAGACTCTGGGGAATGGATTGACTATCCAGATGGTTGTATTAGTAGTCTTCAATATTCGTGAAATAATGTGATAATAAATGCATTGAGGACTTATTTTGAGTTTGAATATTGTCTAGAAAGATAATATTTGTATTAAAACTCACAACACATATCAGTATATTTAAGTTTGTATTTGTATTTTGTACCATATATTCATGCACTTCGGAATGGGTGATGTATACCTATTTTGGGGGCATCACAGTTGGTATCAAAGCTTAGGGATATGATCCCTGGCTGAGATGTGAGACTAGAACTAGGAGGGGAGAGACAGAGAATTCCTTCACTAGTATGACCTACCTATGTTTATTTGGTATTTAATTGGTCGATCAGAGTATAGGGATAATATGTGGCATGTCAATTAACCCTTGTTTTGTGATAGTAAAATGGCATCTGAAAATGTTGAGGTAAGCAATGGAGCACATGAGACCATTAAGTCACCGCTGATCAATAGCCAGGATAATGTGCATCAGAAAGACAATAATCCTCCTATAAATAACGACTATTGAGACTAAATGATGAATGGCACGAGACGTTTAGGAGTTTTTTAGAATTCATGCAACACCAAAGGAGAGAGACTCCTGTTCATAATACAGGTAGAAACAATGGCAACCCACGGTTGGTCACCGCTAAGCACTTCAAGGAGTTGTGACCACTAGAGTTTTGGGAAAGCCAAAACCACTTAAAAGCGAGAGACGTGGATAAAATAGATCACCAAGATATTTGATGTCTTGGAATGCTCAGAGGAGCAAAAGGTTCCATTCGCCACCTTTATGTTCCGTGAAGAAGCAGATCATTGGTGGGAATCTGTAAAACGTACCCAGCCTGACGCACTCAAGATGTCTTAGGAGAAGTTCCAAGAATTGTTCAACGACAAGTACTTTCCCGAAAGTATTCGTCACATGAAGGTGGTGAAATTCATCAAAGTAGAGCAAAACAATATGACCGTGTCGTAGTACGAGGCTAAGTTTATGGAGTTGTCCCAGTTTGCATCCCATTTGGTCAATAATGAGGAGCGAATGATGCGAATGTTTCTGCGAGGTTTGAAACCCAAAATACGTTAATACCTCATTTCTCACAAACTTTGTTTATATTCAGATGTTGTGAATAGGGCTCAGTTAGTGGAGCGTGATAATGAGTCAGTACAACCAAAAGGTAACGACCAACAACACGATAATAATCATACCGGTGGTAACGACCATCAGAACAATGATAACCATCGTGGGGGAAATTATCATGCCAAGAATGGTAACCACTTCGGTGGTAATCATGGCCAAGATAATAGAAGTGGAAATTTCAAGAAGAAAAGGTTCAATAATGATGAAAAGACAGTAGCATCATCACCCGTTGTTAAGGAAGAAGAACGACCACCGGTCGTATGTTTCAAATGCGGACAGGAGGGACACATCCGTCCAAACTGTACGCTATCTTGTGACCCCAAAGTGTGTTTCAATTGCGGAAGAGAAGGTCACCTAGCTCGATTTTTTTGTGTAGTGATGAAGTCAATTCCAGCTGGGATAGTGACGCCAAAGGATGTCCTAGACAAGTCAAAGCCGGTAGTTTAAGTGAGAGCGTTTGTCGAGGAACCCGAACAAAGTTGTCACGGGTAAGTTAATCATAAACTCTTGCATAGTCTATACCTTATTCGATACCGGTTCTACCCACTTTTTTATTTCTCCTATTTGCGTTCAACGTTTAAATTTAACTCCGGAGAAATTAAACTTTGACTTATCTGTTGAAACATCGTTAGGAGAAACCTTCATTTCATGTGTTATGCAAGTCTTGGATGAGAGTCACAGTTTTTAAATGATATTTCTAGCGTAAATAAATTTCCTGACGTATTCCCTGAAGACTTCTTAACCTACCCCAGAGTGTGAAAGTAAATTTTGTATTGACCCCAGTACAAAACCCATTTCTAAAAAACCCTCAAATATTTCTTAACCCAAAACAAACGTAACATGCGCTGAAGACGTTGGCTCGAGCTGTTGAAGATTATGATTATACCATTCAATACCATCGTGGGATAAGCGAACGTCTTAGTCGACGTATTGAGTAGAGGATCGTATGTGTTTATGAGTGCAAATATACAAACCTACGTGAAAATAGCGAATATACGATTAGAACTGACTTTAAACGATAATGTTAAAGCTAAAGACCCGGAGCTGATGAATACGAAGAAGAAGGTTCAAGAAGGTGTTATTCTAGAAGCAAGAGTCGATGAAGACGACCCATTTGAAATCCTCGATCGAGTAAGAACTGTGGCATATAGACTCACCTTAATGCCAAGTATGTCACGTATTTTTCACGTATCGATGTTATGTAAATATGTGGACGACCCGAACCACATTATTAATTTAGAATCGGACGAGATAGCGGAAGATTAAACGTATGAAGAAGTACCTGTTAAAATCTTGGATAAGAAGGAATATATTCTACGCTCAAAGGTTATACCTCAAAAGTTAGAATCTGACGAAGTGTCCTCATCTGTTCGGCATACCAGGTATGTACGTAAATTTCAAGGGCGAAATTTCATAAGGAGGGGAGATTGTGAGACCCCAAATTTTATGAATAAATATTTAATTTTTTCGAAATATTTTTTTTTATATTATGTTGTGGATTTGAGATAATGTTATAGTTGTGGGTAATATTTATAAATTTTGCAAAGTAAGCAAGTGGTTCAAAAATATTCGATTGGTCGGAGAATATTCCTTTTGTCGGGGAATATCCATACGACGGCACAATCATTTGTGTACCCCACAACAGAATTATTTTCGAAATGAGAAAATGACAAAAATATCTTTTTATGAAAATAACGGCGGAAGTTTTACCGTTAATTATTGAACTACCCGATAGTAAAAGTATAGTAATACGCGTGGTTGCATAGTAGCACACGGTATTGATTATTGGTGCTTACGTGAGAAGTCACTCGCGCTTTTACTCAATAATTATTACGATGAATTATTTATTCAATATTTTATTTTATTGATTCAATAATTGTTGCGTTGATATTTTATATTATTGTTGTTTTAATAATTGTCATCGCACAAAGATTTCCCATTATCAAATCAATAATTCATATTATTTGAATAATATTATTTGATAGCATTATTGGCAATGTCTAGAAAGTTCACATCAGTAGAGGTTTAGTCACCCAATCATTGCTTGCCAAGAAGGAAAAATCCTTATCGGAAAAGCCCACTCTTTCCTGGAAGCTACTGGTTTGTCATTATTGTGATTTTGTAATATTATTTGTGAATAATTAATTATTGATTTATATGATAAGGAAATATTTATTTTATGTGGACAAAATGATAGATAGGAAAATATTTATTTTATGTGGTTATAATTGAAGGAATTAATGTTGAGGTATTTTATCGATATTTTGTCGAATTGAGGTATTAAAACTCAAATCGGTGCTCTTAAAGCTCTATTATTGTGAGTTATAATTTTAATCCGACCGTTGGATCGTTGTGATTTTTGGATATGTCATGCATATATAAGTTGAGTATATGTCCACAAGTTTGGAACCGTTAAAATTAACGTATGATTTGTTATGAATTTTAAGAGGTATTGAAAATCGTCCGCTTTGTGGATTTTATATTTTTGTCCGAATTTGGAAAAACTTTCTTCAGCAAACTTGTAGAGAATTCGATTTCGTGTGGAATGGACATAAAATTCGTATTTTTCTGATAAAGGAGCTATTTTTTATGGATTATTGAAGTTTCGGAAAATAAAATGATTTTTATTAAAATTGAGTGGGACCCACTTTTGGTTGATGTTGAATACATGTGCTGATTTTGGGTGGGCCCCACTATGGTGGCTGAGATTTTGGTCTAGCTTGGCATGAGTGGAAGAAAAATAAAATTAATAATATTTTATTAATTTAGTTTGCTATGGCGTTCTAGCATTTTCTTATAAATAGGCGCTTATGTTAGAATTGAAAATCACACCAAAAACAAGTTTTCTTTCTCTCTATATTATCGAGCGTATTTTTATGAGTATTTAGATACTTTGAGAGTTGCTATTCAGTGCAAGTTTCCTTCGACTTTATATCCGATATTTCGATCAGAACTACTGTTATTTTGAGGTAAGGGATGCTATTTTCTTCGTAAATGATATTATTTTCTTCAATATCATTATGCTGAAATATTGATATAAATTTTATTGTAGAATTTCTACCTTTTTGTGTCGAGGTTACTATTCACGTATACGGCACTATTCACGAATACAACATTATTCACCGAAAAATGAAATTTTCTCTTTTTCATCTCAGATGTCTATTATTGTTACTATCTTTGATTGTATCCATGTTTTGATCTTCATTCTTGAATTTACTTCATTATTGTTTAATATGGAATATTATTTTCGTTCAACAGTAGTAAGGGATGTTTTTTTTGTTCAATATTCGCTTGAAATAATATTTTCTTCCATACTCTTTGTATGTAAGTAATAGTATTTCATTTCAGATTTTGAATTCTATACTCGTTTGTTAAAATTTTGGCTTCTATACTCCATGAAATTAGTAGAATATCCTTGATATTTGCGCTTCATCCAGTACCTTTTCATGGAAATATTATTCTGAGCATTCTTGATAAGTTTTAACTTTTTCATGCCGGAGTACTATTCACGGGGTTACTATTCCCGAAGTACTATTCACGGGATACTATTCACTCAAGTACTATTCACTCGGGGTACTATTCATGATAAAAATTAATTCATTTTCGGTCCAAATTATTTTTGGTACAATATTATTCTTGAATTTTACTCCACAAAGCAGTATCATGTTGACAATTTGGACGTTATTGAATTCTGGATAAATTAAATTATAAATCTTTAAAATTTATCCTTGAACTTATTTTATTGAATTATTATGTCATTGTCGTCATCCTCATGTTTATACTGTTATGAAAGTCATCTTTGGCCTGTAGTGCATAGATGGACTTGGTATGATTATGACCAGAGATTATTCAGTATAATCATGACCGTAATGTTACAAATGATGTGATAAAATTCTTTAATGGCCCGTAGTTCATTGATGGACAATTTTTGGCATGATTATGGTCATGGATTCTCTTCGGCCAAGGGTGCAAAGATGAATTGTTTCATGGCATGATTATGACCGTTGATGAAAACACGATTATCTTTTGCCCGTAGTGCAAGGTTAATTCGTGGTCGTGATACTAAAGAATATCCTTGGCCCGTAATGCAGGGATGATTCGATGATGTGGATTATTTATTAAGCTGAGTCTCAGCAATAAAATTGATGATAAATCTTTTAAATCATAGAAGATAGTAGATTTTATGCTCTAATTGACTCTTCTAATGGATTGCTTTTTCGCTGCAATTGTTGATCTAAAACTTGTTGTCTATTATATTCTATCAGTTGTTATACTGTTGAAGGCTAAGGATAATTTATTCTGCATTATCTTAGTCATAATATTTCTTACTGGGCTAGTTGAGCTCACCCTTTCTTTCACTGTTCTCTTCAGGAAATGAGAATATAGCTGGGACTAGTCGGGGAATGGATTGACGGTCCAGATAGTTGCATTAGTAGTCCTCACTATTCTGTGAAATAGTGTGATAATAAATGTATTGAGGACTTATTTTGAGTTTGAATACTGTCTAGAAGACAATATTTGTATTAAAACTCACAGCTCATGTTGTATATTTAAGTTTGTATTTGTATTCTGTACCATGTATTTGGCAACTCAGAATGGGTGATGTATACCTATTTTGGGAGCGTTACAATGAGCCTGTAACCGATCCCGAGGAGGATAGTTCTGAGGAGATAGAGGAGGATGAGGAAGATGATCCTGAGGAGTTTCCACTAAACTCCATATCAGCTGAGATGTATGACGCTCTGTACGATCGTAACATAGAATTACAGGACAAAGTTGAGGAGCTGAAGGAGATGGTTGATATGCATCACGCTTCGATGGAGCAGAAGGATGCGGAGATTCATGAACTCGACTCACGCCTTGGAAACACGGAGTGGGATCTAGTTCATACCAAGGGTCAGCATGAAGACTTGTTAGCAGTAAGCAAAAAGATGAAGACTGACATGGAGAAATTGAAAGATGACTTCAAAGAGGAATCGCCTAAGTGTGCACGAGCAGAGGATGCTTGGATGAAGGCGACTCAATGTGCAGACCGTGTTGAGGCTAAGGTCCAAGTGAAGAAGGCCAAGATGAATGAGATGGATTACACTTTTAATTTCACGATTGATAGGGCCCGAGATCGAATCTTTATTATCCACCTCGGTTTGAAGACTCGCCGTGGTTTGTGATGGATCGTAGAACGGTGTATCGTATCGTGGAGGAAGAGCGCCGAGAAGCCTTGACGACATCTTAATATGCCTAGATAGAATAAGAGTGATAATAATATGTTGTTAATTATATGAATAAATAAACTTTGAATCCCTTATTTTGAGATGAATAAAGGGATAGTATGAGTATGTAATCCTGAAACTAGTCTAGGTTAGGAAAGTGAATGTTTATAGCGGTTATGCTATCTTTAACATATTTTAAAACGTTATGAATGAATAAAATATTAGAGTTTATTTCACATGTTATGTGTTAAAGCTTTAATCTTAGAATGTTTAAGTTAAACTTCAAATACCCAAGAAGTTGAGTAATTAACTAATCAAGCGTATATTTTAACAGAGAATGCCTCCTATAAGAAGACAACCACGTCAACAAGCACCTCCTTAGGGGTCTACTAATAATAACAACGAGAACAACGCTAATCCGGTTTAGTAGTTGGTAACTCTGTTGACGGGTGCACTTGCAAATCAACCGCAAACTCAAGTCACGACCTTTAAGGAATTCAAAGCTGTTCGACCACCGTAGTTTCAAGGGTCATGAATCCAAAGTGGAAGCCCAAACTGTGATCATGGAAATGGAGAAGGTGTTCGACGTCACTAGAGTTAACAAAGATTAGAAGATCTGCGTTCGCAACGCTCATGTCAAGTCCAAGCTAGCTAACGGTGGTGTAGACAAATAAGGTTCGTGGAGGACAATGAGTGATAGAGTGGGATAGATTTAATGAAATGTTTTTCAAAATGTATTTTCCAAAGAAGTTCTCGTAATCACCGGAAGTGCAATTTCGAGTCAAGCAAGCGAACGCGATTCGCGTTCAAATATGTCGCCAAAGTTTAACGAATTGGCAAGTTTTGCCACTTATCAAGTCAATACCGATGAGCGCAAAAGCGAGAAGGTTCGAATAAGGATTGAAACCTCGCTATATAGCAAGGTTTCAATGTTCCAACCGAATACATTTCCCGTGATCTTTGGAAAGGCAATTATCGCGGAAGGTGGAAGGGATGCCTTGACCAAGTACAATCAAGAACAAAAAAAGAGGAAGAATGAGAATGAGAATGAGAACAAGGCCGGTGGTAGTAATGTTGGAAGTAACAGTCAGAAGAGGAAGTGGAGCGAGAATTCGACTGCGGGAGGACAGCATGGAAATCAGCAGAAGAAAAATTTTGAAGCTTGTGCGACGTGCGGGAAGAACCATACTGGGGTATGTTTGAAGTTAAAGCGGGTGTGTTTCAACTGTGGTCAGGAGGGACACATTGCACCGAACTGTTTCAGTCCGAAGAAAGGAGCTTTACCTGCGGTTCAAAAGATCACATGGCTCGTGATTGCCCTAAGAAGCCAACGGGAAGTGCAAGTGGCGAAAAGGGAAACAACAAAGGTGGTGGTGCATTAACTATCATCGACCAAAGACAACCAAGCCGACTTCCATCATGAGGATTCTTCAATACGACCGCAGCAGGATTCTCGTATACCAAGGATGTGGTGTCAGGTATCATTCTGATTAATGGCATTAATGCTTATGTACTATTTAATTCGGGTGCTACTTATTCATTTATATCCGATGAATTTGCTTAGAATTTAGATTTGCCTCAAGAAGAATTAGAATTTCCCTTAAGTATAGAGATTGCGAATAGGGAAGTGATTCCAGTTAAATTCAAATATAGGAATTGTAGAGTGGTTATAAAAGGTCATGAGATGGTGGTAGATTTGATACCAATTAAACTTGGCGAGTTTGAGCTTATATCGAATGGATTGGTTATTCAATTACGGAGCAAAGAATCGATTGCCAAAGGAAGTGTGTTAACCTTTACGACTTCGCTAAAGGTAGTGTATTATGGCGAAGAAGTCACCTCGACAAGCAAGTCAGTTCTGACGGTGATGCAAGCCAAGAAGTTGTTGAGACAAACATGTAGTAGGATACCTAGCCTACATAGTCGATACACGTAAGAGGAGTGAAGTTAGAAGAAATACCAACCATAAGAGATTTTGCGACGATTTCCGCACGATTTGCCGTCTTCCACGGATCGACAAATCAAGTTCGTGATTGATTTACTACCGTGAACGACCCCAATATCTAAAGCATCATACGTAATGGTCCCGAGAGAAATGAAAGAGTTGATGGTGCAATTGCAAGAGTTGCTTTCAACAAGAAGTATATTCAAATTTAGTGTGTCGCCATGGGGAGCAACTTGGTTTTGTTTGTTAAGAAGAAAGATGGATCGATGCAATTCTGCATCGATTAATGAGAATTGAATAAGGTCACAATTAAAATAAGTATCCATTACCAAGAATCGATGACATGTTCGATCGGTTAAAAGGGAGCGAGGTATTTCCCTAAGATGTAATTCGAGGAGTGGTTATCATCAATTGAAGGTGAGGCCGAGGATGTACCAAAATAGCGCTTAGAACTTGGGTATGGTCATTACGAGTTTCTAATTATGTCATTTGGTTTAACTAATGCACCCGCAAAGATTCATGGATTTGATGAATGTGGTGTTTAAACCATTCTTAGACAAATTTGTAGTGGTATTTATTGATGATATATTGGTATATTCCAAAACCAAGGAGGAACATATGGAACACTTAAGAGTGACGTTGGAGACATCGAGAAAAGAGAAGGTTTACACTAAGTTCTCAAAATGTGAATTTTGTTAGAACGCAAAGTTTCTCGACACGCATCGATAAGGACGAAATTTTGGTAGATCCAACGAAAGTGGAAGTCGTGTAATAAACCAGACCAGTCAAGACACCGCGCCGAAGTAAGGAGTTTCTTAGGATTGAAGGTTACTACAGGCGCTTTTATTCTAGACTTTTCCAAGATCGCGACTCCATCGATTTAACTTAACAAAGAAAGCGCTTAAGTTTATTTGGGATGTAAAAGTGTGAGGAAAGTTTTCAAGAATTGAAGAAGAGGTCGAAGTTCAAGACATGGTTGTCTCTTCCCGATGATACAGAAATTTTGTGGTGTATAGCCGACGATCGCATAAAGGACTAGGGTTGTGTGCTTATGCAGACCGGCAGAAGTTATCAAGGTATGCATCACGCCGCTTGAAAGATTACGAGAAAGGGTATCCGACTCATGACTTAGAGTTAGTCAAGCAAGGTGGTGTTTGCCACTAAAAATTTGGAGACATTATCTTTATGAGAGAGATGTGAGATATATAATGAACCATAAAAGTCTAAAGTATATCTTTACACAAAAGATTTGAATATGAGACAAAGAAGATGGTTGAGCTGATCAAAGACTACGATCATGTAGATTTTCTATCATTCGAAAGGCGTAATATTGTTGGCCGATGCTTTAAGTAGGAAAGGACGAGAGAAGTTAATGTTTTTAATCGCATAGAGAAGCTAGTGTCGAAAATGGCTAAGATGGAGTTGGAAATTAAATATCCGATGAATCCGATGAAAAGTTGTTCCAAGATAGAAATCGGTTCAACGTCAGTAGATAAGGTGAAAATGCACAACTTCGTGATGAAGACTACGAAAAGATAAAACAGTAAAATATCTCAGTAGGTGAGGAAAACAAATTCAAAATCAATTCGGAAGGGTTACTTCGATTCAAGGAAGAATTTGGGATCCACCCAAGATCGTGAGGTTAAAGATGAAATTGAAGTGAAGCTCACAATTCAAGATATTCGATTCACCTTGGGGAGTACAAAGATGTACCAGGATCTTAGACATCATTTTGGTGGCGAATATGAAAAAAGGAAGTGACCGAGCGCGTGGCAAAATGCTTAACGGTTAGAAAGTTAAAGCCGAACATCAAAGGCCAAGCGATTATTACAATCGTTGGAGATACCGTAATGGAAATGGGAGCATATCACAATGGATTTTGTGGTAGGTCTTCCAACGACCCAAAGAAGGTTACGATGCCATTCGGGTGATTGTCGATCGACCGACGGTCGGTACACTTTTTTGCAATCAAGCTTCGATTTACCCTAGATCGCTTAGCAAAATCTATGCACGTGAAGGAAATCGTTTTCAAGACACGTGCACCGGGGCCACGTTATAATGACAGAAACGAAGAACTCCATTATATCGGGATGAGGTAGGTGAACGCCGACATATTGGGTGAAAATCGTATAACAATCGTTGAAATCATCAAGGTTATTCGAGCAAGATAGATAGCTTGGCGTGATAGATAGAAGAAATATGCTTTCATCAACATCGACAAAATAGAGAATTCGATGCTCAGTAGTTATGTTTTCGAAAGTGTCTCCTCGAAGGGAAAAAATCGGGGGATTTAGCAAGAAGGGAAATTGAGCCCTAGGTTTATAGGACCTTCAAGAGACCCCAAATTTTATGAAATGAAAGTATTCAATTTTCTTATAATTATTATTTTATTTCAGAAATGGTTAAATTGATAAAAGGTTAAAGTTAAGGGTGATATTTGAAAATTTTGCAAAGTAAGCAAGTTGTTATAAAATATTCGCTTGGTCGGGAATATTCTTTTTGTCAGGAATATCCGTGACGACGACACAATCATCGGGTGACCCCACAACTAAAGTATTGTCGTAGTTAGAAAACGATGTAATTATCTTTTTATAAAAATAACGGCGAAAAGTGTTACCGTTAAAACCGCTGAACTACCCTAGTAGTAAAAGTACAAGAATACGCTGTGGTCGCATAAGAGCACACCAGTATTGATTATCGATGCTTACGTAAGAAGTCACTCGCTTATACTCAATTATTGCTACAAGAATTGTCGCATCATATCTCTCATATTATCGATTCAATTATCATCACAAGATCATCTCGATAATATGTTATATTATTAAATCAATAATCGAGACGACAAAGTTATTCATATTATTATTTGCAATATCGACAATGTCTAGAAGTTCTCACAAGGAGAGGTTTGTCACCTAATCATACGCCAATAAGGAGAAATCTTTATCTGAAAGCCCCTTCTTCCGGAAACGACCTCGGTCATAAAATATCGTGAATTATAATATTAATGATGAATAAGTTCGTGTTGATTAAAGATGAAATTGATAGTTCCATCAGGTCGGAATTATTAGTGTTAGTGGAAATCGACATTTATTTCGATAATAATTGATGTCCTGGAGGTTATATCGACCAATCGGCAATTAATCTGATATAAATGAGCAATTAATTGCTATTAATTCACATGATTATAACTATTTGTTCACATGTGTGTACTATTGATTCACATTCATTACTATTAGGGAGTTGTGCAAAGATTGATAATACTTGCATGACTAAATTAAAAATGGAGGTATGTATGAAGGTACTATACTATAATTAATTTTTTCACATGTTTAGAACTATCGAAGTCACATGATTTACTATCGATTCACATGATTTACTATTAGGGAGGTGGTGCAAGTTTGATAATACTTGCAGACTAAATTAAAAATGAAGAAAAAGAGGAAGGTATTATAATCGTAATATTTTGAGCCCCAAAATGTGCAATTATCGAAACTATATTTTCCTATAAATAAGCTCATTCTTCCTTATTTTCACCAATTCACTAAAGCTATAAGAGCAATTATTATAGAGAGAAAATTATAGAGAGAAGAAGAAGAGAAGTCTCACTACCTCACTATTCCAAAGATCCAGCTTTTCTAAGGTAAGGGGTATTATTCTTTCAGATTCACGAAGAGAGTTATTTTCTTTCAATACTCGTAAGGGTTGTTATTCCATTCTTTATTATTATGTTGAATAACTCTGCCTATGCCAAGTACCGCATACATGGTGAAATTCTTCTCGTTATTCCATTCTTTATTATTCGCTGAATAACCTCGTCTACAGCGCGGCTATCATCGCATGCCCGTGAATTCTCATTGTTATTCCATTCTTTATTATTCTGTTGAATAATTCCTATGCAAAGTGGATTACGTATTTCTCTACCGGTTCCATTCTTTATTATTCTGTTGAATATATCCTCGTCACGCATGGACCATTCTTTACGTTATTCCATTCTTTATTATTCTATTAATAACCGTTCCTAATCATCGCATGCGCCTATCATACGACGAATTCTTCTATTATTCCATTCTTTATTATTCTATTGAATAACCTCGCCTATGTGGATTACCGCATGCACGGTGAATGATCCTTTCAGATTCATTCTTTATTAAATTATGGAAATGATCCGTTTCTACGCGATTACCGCATACGCGTGAAAAATCCATTTGCATAGCTTCAGATATTCTATTATACTCATCCGAGATATCATTTCTTTTCAGACTCATCATGAAATATCATTTTTCTTGGTATTTTTCTTTACGAAAGTTACTATTCACGTTACTATTCACCCGCTTACTATTCACTCTAGTATTATTCACTCTAGTATTCGGCACTTTTTTTGTGAGTACTATTCACGAAGTTACTATTCATAGTTACTATTCACCCAATTACTATTCACTCTAAAGTATCATTCACTCGCATTTGGGATACTTTTCATGTATTTCTTTTACTATTCATTGGGTACTATTCTCAAGTACTATTCACTTAAATTACTATTTACCCAAAAAATATATTTCTTTTCATCCAAATTATTTTTGGTACATGAATATTATTCTTGAATTTTACTCTACAAAGCAAAGATCATGTCGATAATTTGATATTTTATTGATTTCTCGGATAAATTAAAATTATAAATCTTTAAAATTTATCCTCGAACTTGTTTTATTGATTTCATTTGATTATTATTATATCATCATCATCCTCATGCTTATATTGTGATGAAAGTCATCTTCGCTTACGTGCATAGATGGACTTGGTATGATTACGACTAGGATTATTCTAAGATAATCACGACCGTAATGTGACGAATGATGTGGTAAAAGTCCTCATCGGCCTCGTAGTTCATCGATGGACAAATGTTGGTATGATTATGACTGTGGATTATTCTAAGATAATCACGACCATTGATGATTACATGAATATCCTCGTCGTAAAATGTGGATGATTCGATTTTATTTATTGTCGAGTCTCAAATGATAAAGTTGATGAAAACTTTTAAATCATGTAAGATAGTAGATTTTATGCTCTACTGACTCTTCTAATGGATTGCTTATTCCACCGCAGCTTGTTGATCTAAAACTTGTTGTCTATTATATTCTATCGCTTGTTATATCGTCAAGGCTAAGGATAATTTATTCTGCATTATCTTAGTCATAATATTTCATCGGGCTAGTTGAGCTCACCCTTTCTTTCACTCGTTTCTCTTCAGAAATGAGAATATAGCCGGACTAGCTCTGGGGAATGGAGTGATGGTCCAAGATAAATGGCTTTTAGTAGTCCTCACTATTCTATGAAATAATGTGATAATAATTGTAATGAGGACTCCATCGAGTGTGGATATTGCCTAGATGACAATATTCTTGTTTAAACTCTCAAATTATGTTTTTGTCGTATTTTACACGAATCGCAGTATAATTAAGTTGTATTTGAATTTATGTACCATGTATCTGGCGACTCAAGATGGGTGATGTATACCGCTTTTGGGGGCACCACACTTGATCAAAGCTTAGGATACGATCCCCGGCCGAGATGTGAGACAAGAACTAGGAGGGGAGAGACGGGAATTCTTCGCTAGTATGACCTACCTAAGTTTATTTGGTATTTAATTGGCTCACGTAGTATAGGGATAATATGTGATATGTCAATTAACCCTTGTTTTGTGGTGTTGTTTGAAAATGGCATCCAAAATGTTGAGATCAAGAATGAAGCATATGAGACCGCTGAGTCACCAACGATCAATACCCAGTGATAATGTGCAACAGAAGACAATAATCCCTCGTGTAAACAACAACACCGATCGAAATGATGAACGATGGGATGTTCAGAGGCTTTATGCAATTCATGCAACATCAAAGAGAGAGACTCCTGCTCAAAATGCAGTGGAAACAATGGCAACTCCACTATGGTCACCGCTAAGCGCTCAAGGAGCCGGGACCACCGGAGTTTTTGGGAAAGCCGTAACCACTTAAGGCGAGACGTGGTTAAAGCAGATCACCAAGATATTTGATGTCTCGGATGCTCCGAGGAGCAAAAGGTTCCTTTGCCACCTTTATGTCATGTGAAGAGGCAGATTATCGGTGGGAATCAGAAACGTACTCACCGACGACTCAAGATGTCTTGGGAGAAGTTCCAAGAGTCGCTTCAACGACAAGTACTTTCCCGAAAGTATTCGCCACACGAAAGGAGGTGGAGTTTATCAAGTCGAGCAAAAAATATACGACCGTGTCGCAATACGAGGCTAAATTTATGAGTTATCCCGCCAGATCCCATTTGGTCGATAATGAGGAGCGAATGACGCTAATGTTTCTAAGAGGTTCAAACCCGAAATACGCCAATACCTCATTTCTCACAAACTTTGTTTATATTCGTATGTCGTGAATAGGGCTCATTATCGAGCGCCGATAATGAGTCAAAGACAACCAAAAGGCAACGACCAACAACACGATAATAATCGTATCGGTGGCAACGCCATCTAACAATGATAACCATCGGGGGGAAATTATCATGCCAAGAATGGTAACCACTTCTGCCGGTAATCATGGCCAAGATAATAGAGTGGAAATTTCAAGAAGAGAAGATTCAACAATGATGGAAAGACACAAGACAAGACCAACACCAAAGAACAAAGGAAGGAAGAACGACCACCAATCAGATGCTACAAATGCGAGGGAGGGACACATCACCCAAACTGCATGATGCAAATCCAAAGCATGTTACAATTGTGGAAAAGAAGGTCACCTAGCCCGATTTTGTCGCGCACCAAAGTCAAGTCCAAATTGGGACTATGGCACCAAAGGCGATACGACATACAAAACAAAGCTCTGGTGGTTTCAGAAGAGCATTTTTTCGCGACTTCTCAAAAAGTGAGTAACCCAAACGGTTAGCACGGTTAGTTAATTATAAATTCTCACAAGTCTATACCTTATTAGATACCGCCTACCCATTCTTTTATCTCTTTCGCTTATACCAACGCTTAAATTTGACCCCGAGAAGTTAGACTTTGACTTATCGGTTGAAACTTCAATAAGAGAAACCTTCATTACCTCCACTCGCTTATAAATCTTGTTTATTCAAATCGACACTTTCACGCTACTTCGTCGATCTTATCTCTTTGAAAATACTTGCCTTTGATGTGATTTTAGGAATCGATTGGTTAACTACTCATCATGCTTTTCATAAGGTTGTTAGCTTTCATATTCCTAACCAACCTCATTATGCTAATTCAAGCAACCAAACCACTAAAGTCAATCATCATCATATCAAGCCATAAGTAAAGAGCCCCGAGCCTTTCGTTGTCGACTTCCTCAGTGGAATGCACCGCCGTACTTTCCGTAGGGACGCCGTGAATGACGGGCAAGTCAAGTAGATAGTATCAATGTGACGTACTATCCAAGTCTTGGATGAGAGTCACAGTTTTGAATGATATTTCTATTGTTAATAAATTTCCGACGATTTCTCAAGACTTCTTAGCCTACCCCTAGAGCGTGAAATCAAATTTTGTATCGACCCCAAAGACAAAACCCATTTCTAAAACCCTCAAATATTTCTTCACCCAAAACGAACGATATACGCGCCAAAGACGCTGGGTCGAGTCATTGAAGATTACGATCTATACCATTCAATATCATCGTGGAAGAGCGAATACGGTAGGCCGACGCGCTGAAAGTAAAGATCGTATGCGCTTACGATTTAGCGATGTTGTTGTTAACAAAAACCCATTTCAGATAACTTACAAATGATGAAGATAGAGTTAAAGACTCTAGGACCCACGCGGAAGATAACAAATATACGATTAGTAAATCGACTTTAATCGATAAAGTTAAAGTCGCTTCAAACTACACACCCTGAGTCGATGAATGTGAAGAAGAAGGTTCAAGAAGGCGTTATTCTAGAAGCAAGAGTCACGAAGAGAGGGAAATCTCAACCCTCGATTTAATTGCCCATTTGAAATCCTCGATCGAGTAGGAAATCATGCCTATAGACTCGCTTTTACCGCCAAGTATGTCGCTGTGTTCATAACGCTTTTTCACGATCGATGTTACGTAAATATGTGGACGACCCAACCACATTATTAAATTAGAACTAGACGAGATAGCGTAAGATTTAACGATGAGAGAGATACGTGTTAAAATCTTCGATAAGAAGGATCATATTCACACTCAAAGGTTATACCTCAAGAGTTAGAATCTAAATGAAGTCAAGGTATCCTCACCTCTTCTAAGATACTGTAATACGTGAAATTTTGAGGGCAAAATTTCATAAGGAGGGAGATCAGTAAGACCCCAAATTTTATGAAATAAAAGTATTCAATTTTCTTATAATTATTATTTTATTTCGTAAATGGTTAAATTGATATAATGTTAAAGTTAAGGGTGATATTTAAAATTTTACAAAGTAAGCAAGTTGTTATAAAATATTCGATTTGGTCGGAATATTCTTTTGTAATGGGAATATTCCGTATTTACGATGGACAATCATTGGTGGACCCCACAACGGAAGTATTGTCGTAGTTAGAAAACGACAGAATTATCTTTTTATAAAAATAACGCTACGAAGTGTTACCGTTAAAACCGCTGAACTACCCGTAGTAAAAGTACAAAGAATACGCTGTGGTTGCATAAGAGCACACTGTATTGATTATTGATGCTTACGTAAGAAGTCACCGCTTATACTCAATTATTGCTACAAAGAATTGTCAGATCATATCTCTCATATTATCGATTCAATTATTGTCACAAGATCATCTCGTATAATATGTTATATTATTAAATCAATAATTGAGACGACAAAGTTATTCATATTATTATTTGCAATATCGACAATGTCTAGAAGTTCACAAGAGAGGTTCGTCACCTAATCATGCGCCACCAATAAGGAGAAATCCTTATCTGAAAGCCCCTCTTCCTCGGGAACGACCGTTGTTAAATATCAGAAGTTATAATATTAATGATGAATAAGTTCGTGTTGATTAAAGATGAAATTGATAGTTCCATCAGGTGTGTTGGAATTATTAGTGTTAGTGGAAATCGACATTTATTTCGATAATAATTGATGTCCGGAGGTTATATCGACCAATTCCGTAATTAATCTGATAAATGAGCAATTAATTGCTATTAATTCACATGATTATAACTAACTATTCACATGTGTGTACTATTGATTCACATTCATTTACTATTAGGGAGTTGGTGCAAGATTGATAATACTTGCATGACTAAATTAAAAATGGAGGTATGTATGAAGGTACTATACTATAATTAATTTTTTCACATGTTTAGAACTATCGAAATCACATGATTTACTATCGATTCACATGATTTACTATTAGGGGAGGTGGTGCAAGTTTGATAATACTTGCAGGACTAAATTAAAAATGAAGAAAATAACAATATAATAAAGCTAAACTAAACTTCAATAACGTTTTGCAAATTATCATTAATCTTCTGTGAGTTTAAATACAAAGCAGATAATATCCACACCCAAATAATCCCCATTATATTATTCATACAATATTTACGTAAATAAGGAGATACATCCTAATCTTTGCAGAACCAACACTCCATACCCCGACTTCTCAAGATTTAAAAGGAAAAGGGTGAGCTCATCATCAATATTTTATCCCTAAGATAATATACAACAAATTATCAATCTTCAATACAAACTTAAACTCAAATATTCAAGTTTGGCAGTTGCACTATCCAGAAGAGTCAAAAGATTTAAAAGTTCATCATCAATATTTTATCCTCGTAATAACAATCAATATCATCAAATATTCATCTTGCACTAATACAAAGCCAAAGATATTCATCAGATCACTGCCGTCATGTTCATTTAACACTTCAGACTACGCGCCAAAGATATTCATCGCTAATCATTCATCTTTTGCACCACAGCCAAAGATATTCAAGAATATCATCATTTAAGACTGAGGATGATGAAAATATTTTAAAGAAAAACGAATCCAAAGGAGATGTATGGACAAATATTGTGGGATTCAGAGACATGCCTTTATCCAAGATCAATAATACTTCATAATAATCAATCGTGGAAGTAGAATTCAAAATAACGATCAAAACACGGATACAATCAAAGATAGCTAGCCAATCGTACATCTGGACAAAAAAAGGAAAATTTTTATTTTTTGGTGAATAGTGCCGTATTCGGTGAATAGTATGATACGTGAATAAAGGTCGATATGCGAATAAGAACCCCGACACAAAAAGTTCCAAATTTGATTAAAACGCTCACCAATATTTTGGCATAATGATATTGAAGAAATAATATCATTTAAGAAGAAAATAACATCCCTTACCTCAAAATAATCTGTGATTTCCGGCGTGGAATATCTGGACAAAGTCAAGGAAACTTGTACCTAACAACAACTCTCAAAGTATCAAAATACTCACAAAAAAAAAATACGCCAAGAATCTAGAGAGAAAGAAAACTTGTGTCTGTGTGATTTTCAATTCTAACCTAAGCGCCTATTTATAGAAAATGCTAGAATCGCCATAAAGAGACTAAAATAATAAAATATTATTATTTTCTTTTTTTCTCACGCAT
>CM035152.1:109594047-109800116 GCA_020205615.1 Panax quinquefolius
ATTCTGCATTATCATAGTCATAATATTTCTTACTGGGCTAGTTGAGCTCACGCTTTTTTTCATTGTTCTCCTCAGAAAATGAGAATATAGCTGGGACGAGTCGGGAAACGAATTGACGGTCCAGATGATAGCATTAGTAGTCCTCACTATTCTGTTAAATAGTGTGATAATAAATGTAATGAGGACTCCAATTGAGAGTGGATATTGTCTAGAAGGCAATATTCGTGTTTAAACTCTCAGCTATGTGTTGTCGTATTTTGCACGACAGTTGTATAATTAAGTTTGTATTTGAGTTCTGTACCATGTATCTGGCGACACAAGATGGGTGATGTATACATGTTTAGGGGGTGTCACAGCGGATATGCTGGACGAAAATATCGTTAGAACATGTAGTATTGATCAATACAGGGCATAACGGGCTGATCACCCCCGTGCCTGTAAGTTATGACGGTTTACAGATAAAATTTTGTTTAACCTTTGCAAAAATTAAAAACAATGTTCATAGTCTGTCGACTGATCTCCATCTATAGTCGGTACGTAGTTTCAAAAATTTGAAATATAATGGTTATGTTGTTTATTGTTGCTTTAGCATACTTCACAACTGTTGATTCATTGTAGAAGTTCCATTCTTAGAAAATATTTACTTCCTTCAGTTAACTTTTATTGCTTGTTATTACTTGTTGGGCACTCAAATGCTCATCCTTGCTTAATTTAAATGTTGTCAGCTAAGTGTGAACAACCTGAAGGCTCTGCTAAGAACAAGGGAAAAGGAAAGGTTGTTGAATGAGTTCTATGTTATCTTATGTAATAACTAGACTTTATTAAGACAATGATATTTATTATTATCATGTATTGTAATGTATTAAAGGTTGCGTACTTGGGATTAGAAAACTCTGATATGTAAATTAAGTTTGATATTAATGTTATTATTATTATTATTATTTCGCTCATAGAAATGATATCATGAAGCACCGAGTTTGGGTTTCAAGTACCTAAATTTGGGGGCGTCACAAGTTGGTATTAGAGCTTTAGGGTTAGAAACCTTAGGTGGGGATACACCTTAGTCTATAACCTTAGGACAGAGGAAAACGTTGAAAATACAAATAACTCATATAGAGTTTAAAAGGAGATGAATTAAATAAATTCATCGTCAAACAAAATAAAAGATAACTTATATAAAACTATTATGTGTTGTGTGTATATATTATATGCTAATCAGGTTATTTTATATGTGTAGATGTCAGGTGGAAAAGAATTAGGATACCCTCGGATCGTAAAGAAGGAGCCAATATCAAAGCCAATAGCTGAAATAGAGGCTCACAATGAAATCAACTTGGATAAGGTGGTTATTTTGGAAAACATAGTATTAGATCCGGAAATGGTGGAACTGACAGATAATAATTCAGACACTGAAGTTAGAGCTGATCAAGCATCAACGGAAGTGCAGAATCTGAGGAGCAAGGTTTCTTCTCTAGAAAAGCTGTGGGAAATAGAAAAGCTGTTAAATAGTAAATTGCGGAAAGCATTAATAGAAACAATGGAAGAACAAGTTAAGCTTAAAATCCAAATTGATCAAATGGGAGCCAAAAGCAACAAAAGGGTGCAGCTCCGAGAAAGAATGGGAAAAGAAAGAAGAAAGACCGCAACTTAGGAAATTCCGATAACAACCAAGGGAACCTTAATTGAATAGAAAAGTGTACAAACTGTAACAAGAAACAAGAAGGCTTGTGTCGGAAAAGGGAAGATGTTTGCTATAATTGCGGACATGAGGGACATTTCCCTCCTCATTGTACCAATCCAAAGCAAGGAGTCTATTTTATTTGTGGGATAAAAGGTCATTAGGCAAAAGGTTGTCCATGATTAAGAAAAAGGCGTAGTGAATAGGTAGTATAGATACTATTGAGTAGGTGTGTTTAATGTAATATATGTGATAAGTATGTTTGTGTAATGTAATATTCTCAACTTTTGTGGTCACGAAAGGGATAGCTGTGACGCCCCCAAAATTAGGTATACATCACCCATCTTGGGTAGTTAGATACATGGTATAGAATTTTAATACAACTTACTAATATAACTGTTCGTGTACAATACGACATAAACTGTGAGTTTGAATACAAATATTGTCTACTAGATATTATACAAACTCAAAAGGAGTCCTCATTACAATTATTATCACACTATTTCACGTAATAGTGAGGACTACTAATGCTATCCTCTCGGACCATTACTTCGTTCCCCGACTGGTCCCAATTATATTCTCATTTCACAAGAGAACAAGTGAAAGAAAGGGTGAGCTCAACTAGCTCAAGAAGAAATATTATGACTAAGATAATGCGTAATAAATTATCATTAGCCTACAACAGTTGTTAAACCGATAAAATATAATGAACATCAAGTTTAACTACAAATGAACCAACAATCCATTAAAAGAGTCAAGTAGAAAATAAAATCTACTATCTTTTATGATTTAAAAGGTTTTCATCATCATTATAGTATTTGAGACTCACTTTAATAAATATTCCACATCATCGAATCACCCACACTTTTACTGACCAAGGATATTCTTTAGTATCATCGACCACAATTATTCATGCACTACGGGCCAGAATAGTTGTGTATTCATTAATGGTCATGATCATGCCAACAACTCATCCATCAATGCACTACTACCAATGAGGATTTTTATCACATCATTTGTAACATTACGGTCATGATTACAATCGAATAGTCTCTCGTCATAATCATGCCAAGTCCATCTATGCACTACGGACCACAAATGACTTTCAACATAATATAAACATGAGGATGATGACAATGATATAAGAATTCAATAAAACAAGTTCAAGAATTATTTTATCCAGAATTATTAACGTCCAAATTGTCAACATGATAATCTTGTTTTGTAGAGTAAAATTCAAGAATGATCGGAAGAATATTTCCATGAAAAGATCTTTGGATGAAACGCAAATATCAAGGATATTCTACTAATTTCATGGAGTATAGAAGTCAAAGTTTTAACCAACCGGGTATAATAAAGAATGGAATAACAAAAGAAATCACCATGCATGCGATAGACCGCACAGCAAAGTTATTCCAACAAAATAATAAATAATCGGAACCAGTCCCAAGTAAAACGCATGCATGTGATGTTCCAACAGAATAATAATAAAGATGGAACCAGTGTCCGTGTAAAACACACGACAAGATGTTCCAATGTAATAATAATAAAGACGGAACCAGTCCTGTGTAATACACACACAGATAGGATGTTCCAACGTAATAATAATAAAGATTTTAACCAGTCCTGTAAAAACACACGATGTGATGTTCCAATGAGAATAATAATAAAGACGGAACCCGAATCCGGTGTAAAACACACAAATGTGGATGTTCCAATGAATAATAGAAGAATGTCACCAAGTATAGGGTAAACCGCGTATACAGGTTATTCCAATAGAATAATAAGCAATAGAATAACAACAGTTCTCTTCATGAATAAGAAAGAATAACACCCTTTACGAGTACAACAAATAATATTCCCTACCTTAGAAGAACTGAATATTGGAAAAGTGAAGTAGCAGAATACTTTTCTTTTTTCTCTCTATAGTTTCTCTCTAGTAGAGTTTCAATAAATTAAATAAGAAATAATGAAGGAATGAGCTTTTTATTTATAGAAAAACTGAGGGTGGCTCTTGGTCTTAACGAAGGGTCAAAATGACTCTTGGTAATATTGAAGAGACAACTACTATTTGCGAAGGGGTAATTAACCCTTGGAACACCGAAGAGGCTGTTAACTCTTGGTAATATTGAAGGGACAACTACTATTTGCGAAGGGGTAATTACTATTGATGAAGGTAATTACAATTGAAGAAGGTAATTACTATTAACGAATGTAAATACTATTGAAGAAGGTAAATACTATTGACGAAGGCAAATACTATTGACGAAGGTAATTACTATTCACAAAGGTAATTACTATTGACGAAGAGACTCTTAGATGATGACATATGGGCCCCCCATAAAATAATCAAACTTACCACAAACGTCTCATAACAGACTCTTTATATACATCAAGGATTGAATAAATATTACCACAAATCATTTTATTTTTAATCAACACATATTTAATCTTTCAACAATTATTAATCATTTATAACTTGTCGTCTCAATTAATAATATAACATATTATACGGATGATAATCTTGTGACAATAATTGAATCAATAATATAAGAGATATGATGCGGCAATTCTTGTAGCAATAATTGAGTATATAGCTAAGTGACTTCTCACGTAAGCATCAATAATCAATACCGTGAGTATTACTATGCAACCCACGCCAGTATTCTCGTACTTTTACCACCCAGTAGTTCAACAGGTTTTATTCGGTAACACCTCTACCATTATTTTTATAGAAAAATAATTTTGTCGTTTTCTAACTACTGACAATACTTCCGTTAAGGGGTCCACTTAATGATTGAGTAGTCATCGTCTAATATTCCCAAAAAAATAATATTCCCCACCAAACGAATATTTTATAACAACTTGCTTACTTTGCAAAATTTATAAATATTACCCACAACTATAACATTATATCAAATTTATTCCATAATATTCAAAAATAATATTTATAGAAAATTCATCTTTATTTATAAAAGCATTGGTCTTACAACCTCCCTTCTTATGAAATTTAGCCCCTCGAAATTAGGGTACGTACTGGTATGTCAAAGAGGTAAGGATACCTTGATTTTATTTCAGATTCTAACTCCCAAGTCATTTCCTCAACATCGTGGTTCCTCCACAAAACTTTGACTTGAGGTATAACCTTGGAGCGTAGAATATGTTCCTTCTTATCCAAAATTTGAACAGGAACCTCTTCATACGTCAAATCTTCCGCTATTTGGTCCAGTTCTAACTCAATAATATGGTTCGGGTCTTTCACATATTTACGTAACATGGATATGTGAAAAACGTTATGAACACGAGACATATTTGGCGGTAAAGCGAGTCTATAGGCCACAGTTCCTACTCGATCGAGGATTAAAAATGGACCGATGAATCGAGGATTAAGTTTTCCTCTCTTTCCAAATGTTATAACTCCTTTCCATGGAGCAACTCTTAACAACACATGATCTCCTATATCGAATTCCACGTCCTTTCAATGAAGATCAGCATAACTCTTTTGTCGATTTTGTGAGGTTTTTATACATTGTCGGATCGTTTGAATCTTTTCCGTAGTCATACGTACCAACTCCGGTCCCAACAACGCTGCTTCACCCACCTCATCACAAAGATCTATTGGAGAACGACACTTTCTTCCATACAACGCTTGAATGGAGCCATGCCAATACTTGCTTGATAAGCTGTTGTTGTAGGAAAACTCCACCAATGGTAAGAACTTGTCCCAACTCCCTTGAAATCAAGGACACGAGTCTTAATAGATCTTCAAGAGTTTGAATAGTCCTCTTCGACTATCCGTCCGCTTTGAGGATGATATGCTTAGAGCTAAATCGTAAATCCTGTGCCCATAGCTTTATAGCTTTCTGCAAACTAACCCAAAATCGTGAAGTGAATCTTGGGTCTCGATCGAAACTATGGATACTTGGCATACCATGCGATCTTACAATCTCGTTTATGTACATATTAGCAAGACGTTCAAGTGTATAAGTTTCTCGTATCGGTAAGAAATGAGCGGACTTGGTCAATCTATCAACAATGACCCAAATCGCATCAATGCCTTGAGAAACCTTAGGAAGAACGATGAACGAATCCATGGTAATGTGCTCCCACTTCCATTCTCGGAATTTCAAGTGGTTGCAATGGACCTTTTGGTACTTGATGCTCCGCTTTAACTCGTTGACAAGTTAGACACCTTGAGATAAACAAATACTATCTCTCTCTTCATATTGCTCCACCAAAATGTATGGCCGAATATCATGATACATTTTGTACTCCCGAGATGGATTGCAAATGGTGTGTTGTGCGCCTCCATCATGATATTATACTTTAAATCGGGTCGTTAGGAACACAAAGTTTGGAGTTGACTCAAGTATTCCTTCTTCATCTATTCTTGCTTCCCGCGATAGCACCTTCTTGCACTTTCTTCCTCATACGCATCACCTCCAGTGCGTAGCTTGGCGACTTTAACTTTATCGATTAAAGTCGGTTCTACTCGTATACTCGCTTATCATCACATGCATCCTCAGAGTCTTTAACTCTATCTCCATCCTTTGCAAGTCACACAAAATGGGCCTTTGCGTTGACAATAACACACTCGTACTTGCATTTGATCTTCTACTCAATGCGTCAGCTACCACGTTCGCTTTTCCAGGATGGTATTGGATGATATGATCATAATCCTTCAACAGTTCAAGCCAATGTCGTTGTCGCGTGTTGAGTTCCTTTTGAGTGAAGAAATATTTGAGGCTTTTATGATCCGTAAAGATCTCCACTTTCTCCCCATACAAGTAATGCCTCCAAATTTTAAGTGCAAAGGACAACAACGCCAACTCTAGATCATGAGTAGGATAATTCCACTCATATTCTTTGAGTTGTCGCGAGGCATAAAGCTATAACTTTTCCATGTTGCATGAGAACACATCCCAACCCTTTGCACGAAGCATCATCATGTAGATGACAAATCCCTCCGAGCCAGATGGTATTGTTAGAACAGATGCTGAAATAAGCCTCCTCTTGAGTTCTTGAAAACTCTTCTCACATTCTTCGCTCCAACTGAACTTTGTATCTTTTCGAGTCAACTGAGTCAATGGAGTAGCGATTCGAGAAAATCCTTCCACGAATCTCCGATAATAACCAATTAAACCGAGAAAGCTACGTGCTTGGTCCATCGATTTAGGTTGTTCCCGACTTTGAATAGCTTCAATCTTTCTTTGGGTCAACGGATATTCCATCACTTGATACCACGTGCCCAAGGAATGCTACTTCTTTAAGCCGAACTTCGCATTTCTTCAACTTGGCATAAAGCTTATATTCACGAAGCTTTTGGAGTGTCGAGCTCAAGTGTTGCTCATGATCTTCACTACTTTTGGAATAAATAAGGATGTCATCAATAAGGACGACCACAAAGTGATCTAAATATTCCTTGAATACTCGGTTCATCATATCCATGAAGGCGGCGGGAGCATTAGTCAATCCAAAGGACATGACTAGGAATTCATAATGCCCGTCATCGAGTTACGGCCGTCCGCTTTGGAATGTCGCGATTCTAATCTTCAATTGGTGATATCCTAAATGAAGATCAATCTTTGAAAAGAATTTGGCTCTTTTGCAAATCGGGTCAAACAGTCATCAATACGTGGCAATGGATACCTATTTTGATGGTGACATGATTCAACTCCCGATAATCAATACAAAGTTGCATACTCCCATCTTTCTTCTTCACTTGACGAACAGAGCACACCCCAAGAGAAGTACTAGGATGAATAAAGCCAATGTCTAACAATTCCTGCGATTTGGGGTCTTTAACTCCCGAAGTTCAATAGAGCCATTCGATATGGGGCTTTGGAAATAGGTTTTGTCTGGGTTCAAGGTCGATACAAAATTCAATTTCACGCTCGGGGTAGGCGTGAAGTTCTTGAGAATACGTCAGGAAATTATTAACAATAGAAATATCGTTCAAAACCGATGTATTTTTGTTTAAATCTGTGACATGAGCTAAGAAAGCTTGACATCCGTTTTTCAATAAACGAATAGCTTTATGGCTTGAGATGACCGTGATTGATTTTAATGGTTTGGTCGTTTGAATTCGCATAATAGGTTGATTAGGAATATGAAAGCTAACAACTTTACGAAAACAATCAATTTTTGCATGATAAGTAGTTAACCAATCAATCCCTAGAATCACGTCAAATGCAAGTATTTTTAATGAAATAAGATCGACAGGTAATGTGAGGGTACCGATTTGAACCAAACAAGACTTATAAACGATGGATGTAATAAAGGTTTCTCCCAACGGAGTTTCCACAGATAAGTCAAAGTCTAATTTCTCCTGAGTCAAATTTAATCGATGGCGCAAGTAGGAGAAATAAAAGAATGGGTTGAACCGTATCAAATAAAGTATAGACTTCATTAGAGTTTATGATAAGCTTACCCGTGATGACCTCATTCGGGTTCCTTGCTCTCTGGAGTCACAACAAACGCTCTCCCTTGCACTTCTACCGGTTTTGACTTTTACCGAATGACCTTTGGTGCCTCCATCCTAGTTGAATTTGTCTTCATGAAACAACAAAATCGAGCTAAGTGACCTTCTCTTCCACAATTATAACATGCTTTGACTGACATGGCGCAGATTCGGATCGATGTGTCCCTCTCCTCCGCATTTGAAGCATATGATAGGTGGTCTTTCTCCTTCCTTAACAACGGGTCTTTGATCTTTGACGTCTTTCCATCATTGTTGAATCTCCTTTTCTTGAAATGTCCATTCTTATTGTTTTGGCCTCGATTACCACCGAAGTGGTTACCATATTTGGCTTTTGATTCCCTCCACGCTTGTTGTCCTTTGCTTGATGACTACTCTCGGCCGGTAATATAATTGTGCCTTACCTCTCTCTTTTAGTTACGTTGACTCGTTATCGCGCCCACTAATCGAGCCCTATTTACAACATCCTGAATACAAACACGGTTTATGAGAAATAAGATGTTGACGTATCTCCGCTTCAAACCTCTTAAAACATTCGCGCCATTCTCTCTTTATTATCCACCAAATGGGACGAAACCGTGATAACTCCGCAAATTTTGCCTCGTATTGCGACACGTACATATTGTTTTGTTCCAACTTGATAAACTCCACCTCCTTCCATGTGGCGAATACTTTCGAGAAAGTATTTGTCGTTGAACGACTCTTGGAACTTCTCCCAAGATATCTTGATCTGACAAAGAAGTTGAGTACGTTTTACCGATTCCCACCATGTCTCGCCTCTCCGCAACATAAAAGGCGTGAAAGGGAACCTTTTGCTCTCGAGAGCATCCCAAGACATCAAATATCTTGGTAATCTGCTTTATCCATGCTTCCGCCGTAAGTGGTTTTGGCTCTCCCTTAAACTCCGGTGGTCCCAGCTCCTTGAATTGTTTAGCGGTGACCGCCTTTAGAGTTTTCCGTGTTTCCACCTACGTTTTGGGCAGAGTCGCTCTACTTTCATTGTTGCATAAATTGCATAAAGCCTCCGAACATTTGATCATTCATCATTTGGTCGGTGTTGTTGTTTGCATGAGGATTATCGCCTTCACGATGCACATTATCCTGATTATTGATATGTGGTGAATCAACGATCGCTTTGTGCTCCATTGCTATTCTCAACATTCTCGGATGTCATTTTAGAATCTTGACACAAAAAACAAAAGGTTAATTGACGTGTAACAAATTATCCTATATTCGACGACCAGGCCAATAAAATAGCACATAAACTTAGGTAGGTCATACTAGCGAAGGTATTCCCGCTCTCCCCTCCTAGTACTATTCTCACATCTTAGCGGGGATCATATCCTAAGCTTTGATACCAATGATGTGGCGCCCCCCAAAATTAGGTATACATCACCCATCTTGGGTAGTCGGATACATAGTATAAAATTTTAATACTGACTTACTAATATAAGCTGTAGTGTACAATCGACATAAACCGTGAGTTTGAATACAAATATTGTCTACTAGATATTATACAAACTCAAAAGGAGTCCTCATTACAATTATTATCACACTATTTCACGAGAATAGTGAGGACTACTAATGCTATCCTCTAGACCATTACTCCATTCCCCAGACTCGTCCCAAATATATTCTCATTTCACAGAGAGAACGAAAGTGAAAGAAAGGGTGAGCTCAACTAGCTCAAGAAGAAATATTATGACTAAGATAATGCGAATAAATTATCATTAGCCTCTGTGAGTGTTAAATTGATAAAATATAATGAACATCAAGTTTAACTACAATGGAACCAAACGATCCATTAAAAGAGTCAAGTAGAAAATAAAATCTTCTATCTTTAATGATTTAAAGGTTTTTCATCATCATTATATAAGCGAGACTCGACTTTAATAAATATTCCACATCATCGAATCACCCCGCACTTTCTGACCAGGATATTCTTTAGTATCACGACCATAATTATTCATGCACTACTGGCCAAGAATAGTTGTGTATTCATTAATGGTCATGATCATGCCAACAACATCCATCAATGCACTACGCCCACTTGAGGATTTTTATCACATCATTTGTAACATTACGGTGGTGATGATTACACCGAATAGTCTCTGGTCATAATCATACCAAGTCCATCTATGCACTTCTGAGGCCACGAGATGACTTTTAACATAATATAAACATGAGGATGATGACAATGATATAAGAATTCAATAAAACAAGTTCAAGAATTATTTTATCCGAGAATTATTAACGTCCAAATTGTCAACATGATCTTTGTTTTGTAGAGTAAAATTCAAGAATGATCGGAAGAATATTTCCATGAAAAGATCTTTGGATGAAACGCAAATATCAAGGATATTCTACTAATTTCATGGAGTATAGAAGTCAAAGTTTTAACTAACTGGGTATAATAAAGAATGGAATAACAAAAGAAATCACCACGCATGCGATGGGCATCGCCTGAGGCGAGTTATTCCAACGAATAATAAATAACGGAACCCGGTCCAGTAGTAAAACGCATGCAGACGGGATGTTCCAATGAATAATAATAAAGATGGAACCAAGTCCGGTGTAAAACACACAGACAGGATGTTCCAATAGAATAATAATAAAGAGATACTGTGACAATAATTGAATCAATAATATAAGAGATATGATGCGGCAATTCATCGTAGCAATAATTGAGTATAGCTAAGTGACTTCTCACGTAAGCATCAATAATCAATACCAGTGTATGCTACTATCGCCAGACATTCATTACTTTTACCACCGGGTAGTTCAATGTTTTAACGGTAACACCTCCTCGTAGTTATTTTTATAGAAAGATAATTTTGTCATTTTCTAACTACGACAATACTTACATTGTGGGGTCCACCAATGATTGAGTAGTCGTCATTAATATTCCCCGACAAAAAGAATATTCCCACCAAACGAATATTTTATAACAACTTGCTTACTTTGCAAAATTTATAAATATTACCCACAACTATAACATTATATCAAATTTATTCCATAATATTCAAAAATAATATTTATAGAAAATTCATCTTTATTTATAAAAGCTGGGGTCTTACAATAGCAGTATGTGCTATGTTATGTAAAGTACTATGAAATAGTTGAAGGAATATGAATCTATGTTTGATTAATGAAATAAGTGTGATATATTAAACTTATACGATAAGGTTTAGAATGTAAAGAATAATTTATGGTCTTATTTAACCAGATAATGCCGCCAAGACGTCAAACTCAAAATTAAAGGGCAGAAGAATCTATCAACAATGCTTGGGGACAATAACCAGACCTGGTGCAGAACTTTGCAAACATGGTAGCTCAAGCTATGCAGCAGGGAATGCCAGCCGCAGGGAACCAACCGGATAATCGCTCGGTGAACTTCAAAGATTTTAAGGCTGTAGGACCGTAAGAATTTAGAGGTACAACTGACCCTGTAGAAGCCCAAACTTGGGTTAAGGAAATTGAAAAATCATTTGTGATAACTAAGGTAGCTGAGGGTCAAAAGAAAGCTTTTTCCACCTACATGATGAAAGAAGCGGCGAATTTTTGGTGGGAGGCAAATCAAGCGAGGGCAGGAAAAGGTGTGGTAACTTGGGCTAGGTTCAAGATATTATTTCTCGTCTAGTATGCAAGCTAGGATGGAGGTGAAGTTTCTGGAGTTAAAGCAGGACAACAAGATTGTTGCGGAGTAAGCCGCAAAGTTTAACGAATTGGCTAGGTTCCCTCCGCGTCAAGTTTATACGGAGGCTAGGAAGGCGAGAAGGTTTGAGCTGGGATTAAAACCCTCGCTCTACAGCAAGATGGCGGTGTTACAGATCAATACCTTTGCAACACTTTTGGAAAAGGCTATAATAGCGGAGGAGGGGAGTGAGGCCATGAGCCTCTATAACATGGAGAAAAAGAATAAGGGAAAAGTCGAGGGAGCTGTGAAGGTGGAAACTAATAGTTGGAGTAGGGGTGGAAATGGAAAAAGAAAAGGGAACAACTTTGGTAATATCCAGGTTAAGCAAAAAGGTGTGAAGACTTAGGTGGTACAGTGTGGGAACTATGTGAAGAATCACTCAGGGGAATGTTTAAAAGGAAATATTGTTTGTTATAAGTGTGGGCAAGAGGCACATATCTCTCCCAACTACCCCAATCCTAGAATGAACAGTGGGTGTTTTCTATGCGGATCGACGGAACATAAGGTTAAGGACTTTCCGAAAAGGAGAATGGAGGCAGGGAGTGTGAACACGGGGAAAGGCAGCAGGACTCTGGCGATCACAAGACCAACTTCATCAAGCAAGCCAACAAAATCAACCGCAAGAGTCTTCAACATGACGATCCAGGATACCGTGGCAGCTGGTGATGGAACTCCATGTATTATTCGTGTAACTTTTATTTTCTTATACATGATTTTCCTATATATAGTAAATTATTTTATAAAGAAATCTTGAAGGAGGAATTTGAGTTCTATTAGAAATTAAATTTTCGTTTAATTAGATATACAAACTTTATGTTGATTAGTTAAAGATCAATTTGATCGAATCCGATCGAGATCTACTTGCAATGAATGTGTATGCTATTTACTCTAGTGTGTATAAGTTTTGAAATGGTGATTCCGGGGACGGAATCCTTATAAGGGAGGGTGAATGTAATAACCCGATATTTTCTATATAATTAAATTAGAAATTTTGCGTATAAATTTTATTTTTATTTTATTTTAAAGGTGAGAATATGTGCAAGGTAAAGTGTATGTATATATCGATAAATAAAAATTTATTTATTACATGAATAATTCTAAATAATTTTTTAAGAATTATTGATCATTATAAATTATAATTTTATAATAAATTAATTTGGTAGTAAAAATATATTTAGTATTTATTTTCCATGAAAATATAAATATATATTATTTAAATAATATATGAAATGATTATTGGAATTATTACAATAATTATTTTCTTATATGAATTTTAGTGAAGATTATTTAAGTTAATTATTTTAACTTAATTAATAATGCTATATATGCAAGAAAAAATAGATATGGAATCCAAACCCTAATTACGGATTTTGAACAAGGAATGAGAATAATAATATACTATTAATTATATTCGATTACTATAAATATGTCTTTGTATGTATGGTGATAATGATTAAATCAATTATGGTATATCATGCCAAAACTCTAGTATTAATTTGTTTAACCCTATTTTAAAACTCAAATGGGAGATTCAAGACTGTGTAGTAATTGTGTTATATTATTTATGTTGTGTATTATAGAATTTAATTTTAATTAGAGAAACCCTAATTAATATTTGAAAACCCTAATGATTAGAACCCCAATTATTAAATAAGTAACCCTAATTTGCTAATTAGAAACCGTAATCGTTAATGTAGCAAGTTTAATTATATTTTGTAAATTTTTAAACCTAATTTTTAATGTTATATGTAATTAGGAAACTAAGTATGATTAAGAAACCCTAATTGTCCATTTTTTGAAACTAAATTTTTACTATTTTAAACCCTAAATAAAAATCCTAAACATTCATTTTTTTAAACCTTAGGGTTAAACCCTAAAGATTAAACCCTAAGGGTTGCCAAGTTACCAAGTGGCCATTAAAGTCAAAAGCCAAAAGACTTTTTTGCCCCTCTTGCATTATTGAAGCTAACTTGTCAAATTTACCAACACTTTAGTTGGTGAACCACCCTTGACTTGCTCATGTATTGAAAATACATACAACTTAGCTATATCTCAATAGCCAAGTTCATTTCATCAATCTATAAATAGAATTGGAGAGAGAAAAGTGTACATTTATGCTCATTTGTTCACAATACTCATCCAAGACCCTCTCTCTATAAAACTCACGAAATATAGACCGTATTATGTCAGTGACTTTGACCGATTTTGATCTCGTTTCTGACAAGCATTTAGGATGTATAATGGTATCTAGATTATAGTATGACATAAAATCTACAAGTACAGGGCATTTCACTACAAGAAAAAGTTCTATCAGCGACCAACAAGATCGTGACTTTGCCATCATTTATTGATATTAGTCACAATGACCGTCATCTGCGAAAAGCGTAATCTAGTCACTAATGTTTTATTAATAATGACCGCATCGCGATCATTTGATCAATCATAAGTATAAATTTGCCACCAAAATTTTGGCTGGAAATGTTGGCGCCAATTTTTTGTGCGACCACTTGAAATCAGTGACCGTGCGATCACCGTTTGATAAGTCCATGTCATTAAAATTCAGCGATCGCATGCGGTCGCAGATAGCGGTCGCTGATCAAACTAATTGAATTGAATAACCGGTTAAACGACCACGAAACACGGAAGGGGAAAAAAAAAGAAGGAGGTCACCGAAAATAGAGAGAAGAGGAGAAAGGGGAGAAGAGAAGAAGGAGAAGCGGTTTTACGTTCATTCTTCTTCAAATTAGAGACTAATTGTAGAGGTAAGAGCTACTTTTTAAGTTCTTCTTCTTTAATTTTTTTGTTGTTTTTGTTATTTTTGTTCGTTTCTTCTCCAAATCAAACATGTTTTACTCTGATTTGTGTTTTAAGAGTTAATTTATTGCAAAGAGTTGAATGAATGAATATGGCTATCATGCTTAAATTATATTTTGGGTAATATGATTATGATTGGTTTATAAGTTTTGATTAGAGTAAAATTTATTTGGGTAATCTGCGATTACTTTGGGTAATTTGATTTTGTTAATTTATGTCATTTGGGTAACTTGATTAGTGATAGGATGGAGTTAGTATAAAATTTATATTTTGGGTAACTTGATTTGGGTAATAGGATGAATGTATTAGATTGTAGTTAGTATAAAATTTATATTTTGGGGATTCTTTTTGTGCAATAGAGGTAATAACAGATTTGGTTATTATAGGAAGTCATGCACATGATATATAGACTCGTGAATCCCATCTTTATGTTTGTAGTTTAACCAATTATATTGGTCATTGTGAAAAAATCATTTGTAGACCGAGAACTTGACATTGACATCATAATGTGAATCAAAACGTGAATAATTGCTCCCACGAAAAAATGATTGGGTTTCAAAGTTTACAAGTTTGATCCTCACATCTTTGTGGATACCGCAAAACTCTTTTGTAGTAAATCTCTAGATTAAAACCGCTTATGGATAGTAATTCTTTTTATGAGCATTGGGATTCGATAAGTTCATAATTTCCATCCAATTCCTATGGTATCTCATATGGAATTTGTTGGTTTATGTCTTGTGTTCCTAGAAATGACCTTATATACATGCCGTAAATGCGTGTGGTTAATCCATATTACATGGGAGACTCTGGCGAAATTTTTTTTATTGGTCGGGTTATTTGCGAACATTTATACTATTAACGAGCCTATTGGTGATCAACTAGAGCCTATTAAGGGGATGTTGAGGTGATGGGTTTGGGCTTGGGGCCGAAGCTTGAGGCCACACGAGGCCACGCTTGAGCTTAAGCTAAGCCTCGGGGGCCAAGTCAAACTAAATATTATCGATTACTGACATTCGCTCGACACGAACGAGAGAATAGAAAAGAGGAGGTCAGAAATAGAGAGAAAGAGGAGAAAAGGGGAGAAGAAGAATATTATATTATAGGTATTTTATTTTCAATCGATTTGTATAGCCATCATATTATAGGTATTGATATTTATAACAATTATTTGATGTAATAATATTTATAATGGAAGGCTTGGGGAATTTATTAGTATAATTTAGTACTTAATCATGCCTAAAGTACCTTTTATTATCATAATTTTAAAGTTGTTTGAATGCCTAAAGGTTTCTTTTTGCCTACATGTGGAATTGTTTATGAAATTATAGTCAAATCTATGCCTATATGAGAACTATACTTATTCAAGATCGTACATGGGTAATAGTTAGGCTTTTCTTCACATTACTTATACTTATGCAAGATCGTCTATGTGGACTCTTGGTTTGTGTCTTGGGTGCCTAGAAATGACTGTATATACATGTAAATGCATGCGTGTGGCTAGTCCATATTATAGGGAGACTCTGGCGAAATTTTTTTATTGGTCGGGTAGTTCATGAACATTTATACTATTAACGAACCTATTGGTGATCCACTAGAGCCTATTAAGGGGATGTTAGAGCGGATGAAATTTGGGCTTGGGGTGCGAGGCCACACGAGAAAGCTACGTCAAGCTTAGCCAAGCCTCACAGGCAAGCCAAGCTTGGTTGTTAGCATCTTAAGCTATTAGGGGTCATTAAGCCAAAATAGAGCGATCTTAAGGAACCTGTTAGTGCAATGAGAGAAGGTATCTAGACACACTTAGTCAATAAAGAGACTGCTTTTGGCTATAACAGAAAAACAAGGGTATTTAACACTTATGTATACAAGAATAAAGCTATAAAATGTTATAAAAGCTATAAATTGCTCAATCATGTTGTGACTATCCCAAAACATAAAAGATTATAGAAAGGGACCGTGAGGGGTATAATCTTAAAACATGTTAGTATATTAGCACACTAGTTGATATGAATGAATCTCCAAGATACTCAAACATGTTAATCATATGCTTACAAGTATGCTCAAGTCATATGGTTACAAGTATGCTTAAGTCATATGCTTAGAAGTATGCTTAAATGTTAATCATATGCATCTTTACAAGTATGCTCAAGTCATATGGTTATAAGTATGCTCAAGTCATATGTTAACATTTATAATGTTATACGTAGCATAGGTATCGTGGAATCATGGACCTCTATTCGACCGGCCAGTAGTTGGATGGCACGACGAAAGTCAAGTACCCGAATAGGTGCTTCTGATTGAATTTAGAAATTTGGTTGCCAAGTGTTTTTGGAGTATCGCGTATAGTCACCCGTAATGTATGAATGGTAAATCGCATGAATCGATGTCCATGTTTAAAGTGTAAGAATGTAAATTATATGGACGGAGACATGGTAAACTATCATTTACTTGTTTACGGGTTCATGAGAAATTACGAAGAATCTTTGGTGGGCACATGGGCGGAGAAGAGATGGTGGCATCACACAAGTACACAATTCGGGCGAGAATACTCATCGTTATGAATGAAATGGTCCATGATATTGCGGGCGGATTTTGATTGGGAGCAAGGCGAGAGAGCAACCTATGAATTACGATGCCAAAGACTTCTTTAAGTTGTTAGACGAGGGTAGCAAGCCATTATGGCATGGTTGCACCAAACACACTACATTGTCTGCGATGGCGACATTACTTAACATTAAAATGATCACAACACGAGCCATGAGTGTTTTGAGTCGCTCTTAAAGGCAATTAAGAGTATGTTGCTGATGGTGAGAAATTACACGGTAACTATTACTTTTGTAAGAAAATGGTGAAGAAGTTGGGTCTTGGATACCAAAAGATCGATCGTGTCCCAATGATCGCATGTTGTTTTATAAGGAAAATGACAAGATGACAAGGTGCACGCGTTTTGCGGTCATGATCGGTTTAGGCCTAATAAAGAGGGTGTGACTACAAAAAATCAAGTATACCGCTTAAGATTCTAAGGTATTTTCCAATAACACATCGACTAAAAAGATTGTACATGTCTTCAATCATCACCAACATATGAGTTGGCATGCGAAATCTCCAACTAAAGATGGAGAACTAAATCATCCCGAGATGGGCGGGGCTTGGAAAGATTTCAACTTAGCACATCCACGAATTTGCATTGGAACCTAGAAATGTGAGGCTTGGATTGTCCACCGATGGTTTCAATCTGTTTGGCCACTCAATTTGTTCCGTACTCATGTTGGCTGTGATTGTTACTCGTGCATAACTTGCCTCCTTGGATGTGTATGAAACGGCCATACTTATTTCTTTCACTCGTGATTCCCGGTCCTAAGAGTCCCGGAAAGAACTTAGATGTTTACTTGAGACCTCTTATAGATGAGTTAAAGGTATTGTGGGAGGATGGAGTACTATAAGTGACTTGGGATGTTGCACCAACGAAACAAATTTCAACCTTAGGTCGGCGTTGGTTATGTGGACTATAAGTGACTTCCTAAATAGAGAACACTTATGGTATGTTAATTGTGGATGGAGTACGACACGGGTTTGGTGAATCTCATAACCGGGTTCGTAGGAAGTTGGCTTGTCTACAAATTTGTTCAGTATGTAGTATGATGTGATGCATATTGAGAAGAATGTGTTTGACAATGTGTGTTTAACACCGCGTGATGAATGTTACTGGGGAAGACAAAGATAACGATACAAAAAACTTTCGTCGTTTAATCTATCAAAAGGTGTGCACATGGGTTAAGTCTCTGAAAGCCTTGTTATTCTCAATTGATATAGATGGATCATTCGGAAGGGTGAGAAATTTTATCTTTTAAGGAAGCGTTTATTCTAGAATGTAAAGACAAAGCTTGAATAGAGATCAAAGATATTCAAATCGATCTGCTTTTACTTTGGCTAGGATGTAAGTTCTCTTGGGTTAATAAAAGTGTATTCCCGACTCCATGGTTCATTGACTAAGATGGAGTTTTTGTAGGCTGGTTCATTTGCATCTACTGACGGATTTATCTAGGTCTATCGTCAAAATTTATTCTGCGTCTCTTCGTGTTCAGTTAAAAAGATAAACCAATCGCTTTAGCGTTTACCTGTGTTCAAGAAAAATAGAGAACACTTCGAAAGGGATGTAAAAGGGTCGATTCCTAGCGTACGAAGTAGATAATGATATACCTTGACGAGCGATTGTCGAGCGGAGATGCGAGATCGTGTGATGAGATTACTTTTGATTAAGGAAAAAGGGAGTTATCCCATTTGAGATCGACCAGGCGTAAGGTTGATCGCGACAAACATAATCAATGGGAGGACGCTTGAGCAGACATTGACATGATTATATCATGTTTAAATATTTAAATCTGACTTTTGTTTATATCATATCGCAAATATGACTCTAATAACATCTTGCAAATGTGCCCATGCCCTCTCCGCACTCAAGGACAACTTGAATAAATGTATTTAAGATTCCATTTATTAGGGCATTGGTAATGTTTTGATTGATATTATATTGGTAATGTTTTGTTTTGGTCTTATTACAAAAAGCCATTCACAATGCCTAGAGATCGACCATCCTAAGCCGAGGAGAGGATTATATTGAAAATGTTCACAAATATTATAACTTAGCAATAGCCCTAATTGATGTGGTTATAGTGCAAATTGGCCTACACTGTCCATATAAAGGATGGGTTGAGATGTTTTTTATTTGTGATGATGGGAGGACGCCTTGAGCTTGAAGTGATTCCAATGGAGAAGAACAACTTGAATAAAGAACAGCCATTCACAATCTTAGAGATCGACCATCGGGTGAAAATATCCTGAGACCGCCGCCACCAACAGAGCCTCGGGTATTTCACGAAAAAGCTATACCGCATTCTGAGCATTCTATTGCCAGTATTTCACAATTGATATTAACGATGCACGTATTACAAGTTTTAATATGTTTACAATCATGAATTGTAGAAAATATCCCATTTATACTTAGTAATATTGTCTTTGTTTTTGTATAGGAGTCTCGTCTCAAGGTTACCTATCCATTGGTTTGGATGTACGTACGTTACCCGTGATGGTTCCTTTGAGGCTATCGAGATAAGCGGTAATAAGTTTTAACAACCTGATCTTGTTTATTAATACTTACAAAATATTATTTTAACTATTTAAGTGTTAACATGATGACGAGAATACTTATAAACGTTTATTGAATGATATTGCTATCTTGAAGGCACTCCACGTCCGCCTATTGATCAAGAGTTGTGGGAGAGGGCGTCATTGTGAAGAAGAACTACATTAAAGGTCAAGGACAACGACGCGCCCATCCTTTAGTGGCTCGAGCGACTCTGCTACCCGGTCTTCCACCGTCATCAAGTCATCCAGTTGTTCATACTCATTTTGTGTGAGAGAGCTATATGTCAAGATCGAAATCTTCAAAGATACTAAGCGGGCACCTGGGGCTCTTGATCCCGAGGAGTTAAATTTGCAAGAGATGGCAGCAGCAGCAGTGAGGACGACATGGGGATGGCGACGAGGTATAAAATCAATTTGTTGTATGTATTGTCGTAATATATACCAAAGATCAACATATTTATTATATTTGTAACTTGTTTTATTATTTTTTTAATTACGGGGTGATCAAGGAGGGATGGCGCTTGACATAACCTTGTACTTGTATATTCATTATTTGGATGTTTGTATATATGTTACTTAAACAAGTTTTGAAATGTTATTATATTTATTCAAATCATATTGGTTTTAAAGGTTTATATACTAGTTTGGTGTATGTGTTGGTGGACGATGGATGTTTATATTGTTTTGTATGTTGTTTATCTTGGTGTGTATGTGTGTTGGGATAAAGCGGTAGAAAAGCAGTATGTGTTTTTTGGGAATTCGTAAAAAACAAGAAAAATCTGGTCAGAATGTTTTTCATATCGTCGATCGCACGCGCGTCATTGAACGTTATTAGCGACGACATACTATCAGCGACCGCACGCGGTCGCTGATAATGGTCGCTGACACGTGGACCACGTCGCCTTTACTACCCGACCATGTCGACTTCGGTTCAAATATTTGTCATTTGTCATTTGATTAAGCTCAAAGCGGTCATGATATCTCGATTAAGCTAATAGTGGTCATTTGATGTGCATCCCAATGACCAGATTTTATCGCGACGATTATCGCCGATCAGACGCGGTCATGAGATAGCTATCTATGACCGAAAAGTCTGATCGTGATAGTCGATCGTTGATAAGCCTTTTTGTTGTAGTGTTTTCAAACCTTAGAAATCAACAAATCGATCGTAGTAATTCCGGTCCAATGTCGCTGATTGTTAAGTTTTTTTACGGGTAACCCGAGAAAGTTGAGACGATGGGTCCGACAAGTACTTTAGAGGCTTAGATCTTGTAACTTAATGATATCTGGATATTCTAAATGCTCAAACAAGATACCCTGTTAGTTACTCTATAAGGCCCGACGTCTAACACATCTATAACATGAACAGAAAGTGGTGGAATAAGACCACAAAAGTGTTGACGGCCGACTTCTTCATGTTTACATGACCCGAACATGAAGAACATGTCTGACAGAGATTTTAAAGCTCTATATCTTGCATATGTGTTATGAAATGAACCTAATAATAGCTGGATCGTGTAGTATTACACTAGTACTACAAGATCTGACCAATATCTTGTCCAGAAACATTATAGATTAGGAATTAATCAAGGTCAAACCTAGGTACTCGAAACTGTCTATGAATGTTCTTGGTGCTCAAGAACGCCCAAGGTGACACTTTCTGTCGCTAAAGGCTATAGCGACAGACTTTTTAATTTTATTTAGTTTATTTTCTAAAAATCATTTAAAAATAAAAATTAATTATTAAAAATTACAAAATTAGATTTAAAAATTATTTTAAGTTATAAAAATTAACTTTTAATAATTTGACATATTTTTCATAAATATTAGTATTTATTTAAATATTATTAATATTTAATTTATTTAATAAATGCATTAAATAAATTAATTAAAATGATTTTATCATATTAAAATCATTTTAAATGATAATAAGGTATTTAAAATATTTGAAGTTGTAAAATATAACTTTTAATTTTTTAAGGTAAATTTTATTAATTATTTAATATTAATGATATTTAGATTTATTTAATAATTATATTAAATTAATTAATTAATAATTATTTTAATATTATAAAAATCATTTTAAATGAAAATAAAGTGTTTAAAAATATTTTAAGTTATAAAATATAACTTTTAATATTTAAAGGTAAATTTCATTAATAAATTAATATTAATGATATTAGATTTATTTATTAATTATATTAAATAAATAGTTTTAAAATGGTTTTATTAATTTAAAAATCATTTAAAAAGGATATAAATGAATTAAAAATATTTTAAATTATAATTAATGACTTTTAATATTTTGATAAATAATGCATTAATATTAAATTATTAATGGTAATTATTTAAAAATAATTTTAATTGTTTTAAAATCATTTAAGGTAATATTAATACTTTAAAATATTTTAAGTTATTATAAATAACTTTAATATTTTGACAATGGTTTTAATAATATTTTAATATTAATTAAATATTAATGATAATAGAATTATTTAATATTTAAATCATTTAATAATGATTCCAGTGTTTGAAAAATTATGATAAATTATAATAATTGTTTAAAAATTATTATAAGTCATTTAAAAATAATATGACTAATATTTAAGTTATCTAAATGGAAATTGAATTACAAGATAGAGTTTTAGACTCGATAATTACCCGATAAAGTCGTCAGTAAACCGAAATGTTTCAGAAATTGATCTGAATTTAGATAATTTAACTAAATACGTGTTTGTTTGTGATCCAATGACTGCAAAACATATGTGATAATGTGATTCGGTTATGTGCTGACTACAAATAGTAGTACTATATGTTATAGTATGTTATTCTAATCGAACAAATGATCTTTTTAATGATAGGTCTTGATATAAAAGATAAAACTAAGTTGTGTAAGCAGCAGATCAGGCAAGTATCTAATCCTTTGCATTTACTTTATACAACGGACATGAGTAAGGAAGTTTCAGAATTATATTATCGTTATGCCAGATTATTAACTCTGTTGTTATTGATTACGTATCCAAATAATTGTATTCATACAAGTTCTTAAATTATCGAATCATTATTTATCAATACAGTATTGTTGTATAATCCATATATTTATTCTGTTCGTTAATTTCTAAGCATGGTTATACAAGTGACCTCACTTGGATAATCATTATATTTTATCACATGTTGATACATACTTATTGGTTTATAGTATGTATACATTGACTTAAAAGCCGTCTAAGCTATTTAATTCAGCTAGACACAGATTTAAAAATATTGTTAAACAAGATAGAACTTTATTATATCTAACAAAATTATTTTGGTTCAAATTCCAGACTAAGTATGAACATCCCTAATCTGGAAAACTTTTATGCGCCTAAGGCGGATATGCTAGATGAAAATATCATTCGAACATGTAGTATTGATCAATACAGGGCATAACGGGCTGATCACCCCTGTGTCTGTAAGTTACGACGGTTTATAAATGAAGTTTTGTTTAACCTTTGCGAAAATTAAAATCAATGTTCATAGTCTGTCGACTGATATCCATCTATAGTCAGTACGTAGTTTAAAAAATTTGAAATAAAATGGTTATGTTGTTTATTGTTGATTCAGCTTACTTCACAACTGTTGATTCGTTGTAGAAGTGCCATTCACAGAAAATATTTACTTCCTTCAGTTAACTTTTATTGCTTGTTATTACTTGTTGGTCACTCAAATGCTCATCCTTGCTTAATTTAAATGTTGTCAGCTAAGTGTGAACAACTTGAAGGCTCTGCTAAGAACAAGGGAAAAGGAAAGGTTGCTGAATGAGTTATATGTTATCCTATGTAATAACTAGACTTTATTAAGACAATGATAATTATTATTATCATGTATTGTAATGAATTAAAGGTTGTGTACTTGGGGTTAGAAAACCTGATATATAAATTAAGTTTAATATTAATGTTATTATTATTATTATTATTATTATTATTCTGCTCATAGAAATGATGTCGTGAAGCACCGAGTTTTGGTTTCAAGTACCTAAATTTGGGGGCGTCACAAGTTGGTATCAGAGCTTTAGGGTTAGAAACCTTAGGTGGGGATAGACCTTAGGCTATAACCTTTGGATAGAGGGAAATGTTGAAAATACAAATAACTCATATTGAGTTTAAAAGGAGATGAATTGAATAAATTCATCGTTAAACAAAATAAAAGATAACTTATATAAAACTATTATATGTTGTGTGTATATATTATATGCTAATCAGGTTAATTTATGTGTGTAGATGTCACGTGAAAAAGAATTAGGATACCCTTGGATCGTAAAGAAGGAGCCAATATCAAAGCCAATAGCTGAAATAGAGGCTCATAATGAAAACAAGTCGGATGAGGTGGTTATTTTGGAAAACGTAGTAACAAATCCGGACGTGGTGGAACTGACAGATAATGATTCTGATACTGAAGTTGGAGATGATCAAGCTTCAACGGAAGTGTAGAATTTGAGGAACAAGGTTTATTCTCTGGAAAAGCTGTAGAAAATAGAAAAGCTTTTAAATAGTCAATTGAGAAAAACATTAATAGAAACAATGGAAGAACAAGATAAGCTGAAAATCCAAATTGATCAAATGGGAGCCAAAAGCAACAAATCAGGTGCAGCTCCGAGCAAGAAGGGGAGAAGAAAGATGAAAGACCGCAACTTAGGAAATTCTGATAACAACCAAAGGAACCTTAACCGAATAGAAAAGTATACAAACTGTAACAAGAAACATGAAGGCTTGTGTCTAAAAGGGGAAGATGTTTGCTATAATTGCGGACATGAGGGACATTTCTCTCCTCATTGTCCCAATCCAAAGCAAGGTGTCTATTTTATTTGTGGGATAGAAGGTCATCAGGCAAAAGGTTGTCCGAGATCAAGAAAAATGCGTAGTGAATATGTAGTATAGGTACTGTTGAGTAGGTATGTTTAATGTAATATGTGTGATAAGTATGTATATGTAATGTAATAATCTTAACTTTTATATAAGTCAAAGTCACAAATCCCAACTTTTGTGGTCACAAAAGGGATAACAGTATGTGTTATGTTATGTAAAGTACTATAAAATAGTTGAATGAATATGAATCTATGTTTGATTAATGAAATAAGTGTGATATATTAAACTTATACGATAAGGTTTAGAATGTAAAGAATAATTTATTATCTTTTTTAACCAGATAATGCCACCAAGATGTCAAACTCGAAATCAAAAGACAGAAGAATCTGTCAACAACGCTTAGGGACAACAACCAAACCCGATGCAGAACTTTGTAAATATGGTAGCTCAAGCTATACAGTTGGGAATGCCAGCCACAAGGAACCAGCTAGATAATCTATTGGCGAACTTCAAAGTATTTAAGGCTGTAGGACCGCCAGAATTTAGAGGTACAACTGACCCTGTAGAAGCCCAAACTTGGGTTAAGGAAATTAAAAAATCATTTGTGATAGCTAGGGTAGCTGAGGGGAAAAAGACAGCTTTTGCCACATACATGATGAAAGGAGAGGCGAATTTTTGGTGGGAGGCAAATCAAGCGAGGGAAGGAGAAGGTGTGGTAACTTGGGTTAGGTTCCAGATATTTTTTTCGAGAATTATTTCTTGTCTAGTATGCAGGCTAGGATGGAGGTGAAGTTTCTGGAGTTAAAGCAGGACAACATGACTGTTGCGGAGTATGCCGCAAAGTTTAATGAATTGGCTAAGTTTGCTTTGCATCAAGTTGATACGGAGGCTAGGAAGGTGAGAAGGTTTGAGCTAAGATTAAAACCTTGGCTCTACAACAAGGTGGTGGTGTTGCAGATCAATACCTTTGTAGCACTTTTGGAAAAGGCTATAGTAGCTGAGGAGGGGAGTGAGGCCATGAGCCTCTATAACAAGGATAAAAAGAAAAGGGCAAAGTCGAGGGAGCTGTGAAGGTGGAAACTAATAGTGGGAGTAGGTGTGAGACCCCAAATTTTACGAAATAAAAGTATTCACTTTTCTTATAATTATTCTATTTAGTAACTGGTTAAATTGATAAAAGGTTAAAGCTAAGGGTGATATGTGAAATTTTTACAAAGTAAGCAAGTTGATATAAAATATTCGTTGTGTCGGGGAATATTCATTTTAACATGGAATATTCGTACGACAACACAATCATTGGTGGACCCCACAACGGAAGTATTGTCGTATTTAGAAAACGACAGAATTATCTTTTTATAAAAATAACGGAGAAAGTTTTATCGTTAAACCGTTGAACTACCCGGTAGTAAAGAAAAGTACGATGTCTGGCGTGGTTGCATAGTAGCACACGGTATTGATTATTGATGCTTACGTGAGAAGTCACTCAGTTTTATTCAATTATTGTCATAATATTTTATATTATTAAATCAATAGTTGAGATGACATAGTTATTTATATTATTATTTCCAATATTGACAATGTTTAGAAGTTCTATCAAGGAGAGGTTAGGTCATCTAATTGCGCACCAATAAGGAGAAATCCTTATCGGAAAGCCCCTTGTTTCCTGGGAACGATCTGGTTGTTAATATTATGAGTTATAATATTAATGATGAATAAGTTCGTGTTGATTAAAGATGAAATTGATATTTTTATTGTGTTAGGATTATTAGTGTTAGTGGAAATCGACATCTATTCCGATAATAATTGATGTCTGGAGGTTATATTGACCAACCGGGTAATTAATCGAATAAATGAGCAATTAATTGCTATTAATTCACATGCTTATAACTATTTGTTCATATGTGTGTACTATTAATTCACATGCATGTACTATTAGGGGAGGTGGTGCAAGATTGATAATACTTGCATGACTAAATTAAAAATGGAGGTATAGATGAAGGTACTATACTGTAATTAGTTTTTTCACATGATTATACTATTGAGTCACATGAATGAACTATTAATTCACATGATTTACTATTAGGGGTGGTGGTGCAAGTTTGATAATACTTGCAGGACTAAATTAAAAATGAAGAAAAAGATGAAGGTATTATACTATGTAATATTCTGAGCCCCAAAACTTGTAATTATCGAAACTATGTTTTCCTATAAATAGAAGCTCATTCTTCCTTCATTCTCCCCAATTCACTAAGTCTCACAAGAGCAATTATAGAGAGAGAAGCTATAGGGAGAAAGAAGAAGAGTAGTCTGCTACTTCACTACTCCAGTATCCAGTCTTCTTCTGAGGTAAGGGATATTATTTATTTCATATATGGAAGAGATATTATTTTTTGTATTCGTATGAATATTATTTTCGTTCAATATTCATAAGGAATATCATCTTCGTTCAATATTTGTAGGAATATTATATTCGTTAAATATTCGTTGGAATATTATTTTCGTTCATCAGTTGTAAAGGATGTTATTTTTGTTCAATATTCACTTGAAATAATATTTTCTTTCATACTCTGTAGTATGTAAGTAATATTATTTCGTTTCAAATTTTGAATTCTATACTCATTTTGTTGAAGTTTTGGCTTCTATACTCCAGGAAATTAGTAGAATATCCTTGATATTTGCGCTTCATCCAATATCTTTTCATGGAAATATTATTCTGAGCTTTCTTGGTAATTATTGATCTTTTCATGACGGAGTACTATTCACGAGTTACTATTCACCCGGTTACTATTCACTCAAATATTATTCACTCGGGTATTCAGGGAACTTTTCATGCCAGAGTACTATTCACGGGTTACTATTCACCCAATTACTATTCACCCGAATATTATTCACTCGGGTATTTGGGATACTTTTCATGTCGGGGTACTATTCACGAGGTACTATTCCCGAAGTACTATTCACGGGGTGCTACTTAGCCGAAAAATATATTTTTTTCTATCCAAATTAGTTTTGGTACATGAATATTTTTCTTGAATTATACTCCATAAAGCAGTATCATGTTGACAATTTAGAAATTTTTAAACTCTAGATAAATTTAAAGTCTTTAATATTTATCCTTGATTTCGTTTGATTAATGCTTATATCATTGTCATCATCCTCATGTTTATATTGTGATGAAAGTAATCTTTGGCTTACATGCAAAGATGGACTATTGATTATTGGTTTTATAGTTGTATATCTTTAGTTTACGTGCATAGATGGACTGTTGATTGGTATGATTATGACCAGGGATCATTCGGTATAATCATGACCTGTAATGTTATAAATGATGTGGTAAAAGTCTTCATTGACCCGTAGTGCATGGATAATTCGATGATGTGATTGGCAGGATCATGACCATTAGTTAACAGTTGAATGACTTTGGCCATAGTGCACTGACAGGCAATTGATTGGTATGATCATGACCATTGATGATTACATGAATATCCTTGGCCCGTAGTGTAGGGATGATTCGATGATGTGGTTTATTTATTAAGCTGAGTCTCAGCAATAAAGTTAATGAAAAACTTTTTAAATCATAGAAAATAGTAAATATCATGCTCTACTTGACTCTTCTAATGGATTGCTTATTCCGCTGTAGTTGTTGATCTAAAACTTGTTGTCTATTATATTTTATCAGTTGTTATACTATTGCAGGCTAAGGATAATTTATTCTGCATTATCTTGGTCATAATATTTCTTACTAGGCTAGTTGAGCTCACCATTTTCTTTCATTGTTCTCTTCAGGAAATGAGAATATAGCTGGGACGAGTCGGGGAATGGAGTGATGGTCCAGGATAAGTGGCTTTAGTAGTCCTCACTATTCTGCGAAATAGTGTGATAATAATTGTAATGAGGACTTCATTGAGTGTGGATATTGTCTAGAAGGCAATATTCTTGTTTAAACTCTCAGCTATGTTTTGTCGTATATTATCCGACACTTGTATTAAAGAAGTTTGTATTTGATTTATGTACCATGTATTTGGCGACCCAAGATGAGTGATGTATACATATTTTGGGGCGTCCATCACAGTAGGGGTGGAAATGGAAAAAGAAAAGGGAACAACGTTGGGAATATCCAGGTTAAGCAAGAAGGTGTGAAGAAGCAGGTGGTACAGTGCGGGAACTGTGGGAAAAATAACTCAGGGGAATGTTTGATAGGAAAATTTGTTTGTTATAAGTGTGGGCAGGAGGGACATATCTCTCCCAACTGCCCAATCCTAGAATGAACAATGGGTGTTTTTTATGCAGATCGACGGAACACAAGGTTAAGGACTGTCCAAAAAGGAGAATGGAGGCAGGGAGTGTGAACACGGGGAAAGGCAGCAGGACTCTGGCGATCACAAGACCAACTTCATCAAGCAAGCCAACAAAATCAACCGTAAGAGTCTTCAACATGACGATCCAGGATACCGTGGCAGCTGGTGATGGAACTCCAGGTATTATTTATATAACTTTTATTTTCTTATACATGATTTTCCTATATATAGTAAATTATTTTATAAAGAAATCTTGAAGGAAGAATTTGAGTTCTATTAGAAATCAAATTTCCGTTTAATTAGATAGACAAATTTTATGTTGATTAGTTAAAGATCAATTTGATCGAATCCGATCGAGATCAACTTGCAATAAATGTGTATGCTATTTACTCTAGTGTGTATAAGTTTTGAAATGGTGATTCTGGGACGAAATCCTTATAAGGGAGGGTGAATGTAATAACCCGATATTTTTTATATAATTAAATTAGAAATTTTGCGTATAAATTTTTTTTATTTTATTTTAAAAGTGGGAATACGTGCAAGGTAAAGTGTAAGACCCCAAAATTTTTAAATAAAAAGGAATTTCCTTTATTTATTATTTTGAAATAGTAAGGGTTGATTTGATTAATGTGGATAGTTAAGGGTTAAATCATGAAATATTTCAAAAATAAGCAAGTGGTTATAAAATATTCATTATCGTCAGAATATTAGTTTGGTGGTGGAATATTAAATCTTTTCGGGAATATTAAATGCGATGGCGCTACCTTATGTGTGAGCCCCATGTACTTGAAAGCGATTGGATGAAGAAAACGACAAATATAAGTTGTTTTTAAATAACTTGTAGCTAGTTATTCTGGTCAATCTTTGTTGGAATACCGGTGGTTAAAAAAACACTAATACTGCGTTGTTGAAGCGAGTAGCACACGGTGTATTGCACTAATTATTGATTCTTACGTGAAGGCACTACTCAATAATGGTTACGATAATTCTTTATTCGATATTTTATTGAGTTAATAATTGCTTGCGTTGATATTTTATATTGTTGTTGTTTCAATAATTGTCATTACACAATTTTTCATTATCGAAGCAATAATTCATATTATCTGAATAATATTATTAGATAACATTATTGGCAATGTCTAGAAAGTTACATCTAAGGAGAGGTTTGGTCACCTAATTGCTTGGCCTTGATGAAGAAAATTCTTATTGGAAAGCCCCTCTTTCTGAGGAACCGCACAGTTGTCGATATTGTGATTACGTAATATTATTTGTGAATAATTAATTATTGATTTATATGATGAGGAAAATATTGATTTTATGTGGATATAGATGGAAAAATTTTAAAATGACAATTGTTGAAAATTAATATTTTATCTTTTACGATAAAATAATTCATTTAAATATATTATTTTAATAATATATTAATGGTGATATTTTTACAACGAATGTGGGATATATGAGTATCTGAGGAGGAAGAGTATTTTTGTTGCAATAAATGTTTAAAACATGTTAAACATGTCGGTGGACCCCATTTATTATTTGAAATTTGATTATAAATTTGTAAAATCGCCTGTTTGTGGATTTGATTCAATTTCTGTTTGAAATTTGGAAAAACTTTCTTCGCAAAGTTGTAGAAATTGAATTTCCTATAAAAATTCATGAGATTCAAATTTTCTGATGAAAGGGCTATTAATTATGAATTTTGAAGCTCGAAGTTCTAAATAATTAATTTTTGGAAGTTTTAATTGTTTTATTTAAGAAAAATGTTTTTGCAATCCCACATGTGATATAAATGTGCTGAATTCAGTTGGTCTAAGGTGGGCTTGAATTTGTTTAATTATATTTTTATTTTATTAAATTTTCTACTTTTGGTGTTCTAAGCATTTTCTTATAAATAGGGTGCTTGGGTTAGAATTGAAAATCACACCGTAAATGAAGTTTTCTCTCTATATTATCGGCGTATTCTTGTGAGTATTTTGAGTATACTTTGAGTATTACTATACGGTCAAGTCCAAGTCATAGCCTATATCCTGTTTTTAATTTAAAATCTTGATCTTTTCGAGGTAAGGGATGTTATTTTCTTCTCAAATGATATTATTTCTTCAATATCATTATCTTTGAAATGTTGATATGAAGTTTTTATCAAATTTGGAACTTTTTCATGTCGGGTTACTATTCATGAGTTACTATTCATGAGTTACTATTCACGATTACTATTCAGCGAGTTACTTATTCACGAGTTCTTATTCACGAGTACTATTCATAAAGCGTGAAGATGTTTTTTGGAATTTCTATCTTTTGGTGTCGAGTTACTATTCACGTATCGGCCTTTATTCACGATATCTGACACTATTCACGATACTTGGTACTATTCATAGAAAAATAAAATTTCTTCTTTTCGTCCAAAAACATCTATTACGGATACTAACTCGATTGTATCCATGTTTTGATCATTCTTGAATTTTACACCACTATGATTATTTTTGAGGTATTTTTGGGCGTGGATAAAACCAAGTCACGAATCCTTAATCCTTAATCCTTGTCATTTTGTTTCAATTGGATTCGTTTCTTTAAAAAAAAAATTTTTCATCATCCTCGGTCTTAAATGATGATATTATGGAATATCTTTGGCACATAGTGCAAAGATGAATGATTTCTTAAGAATATCTTTGGCTGTGGTGCAAAGATGAATGATTTCTGAAGAATATCTTTGGCCGTAGTGCAAAGATGAACAGTGTTTAAATGAACATGACCCGGTGATGAATATCTTTTTGGCACATAGTGCAAAGATGAATATTTGATTCGGATGTATATTGATTGATGTTACGAGGATAAAAGATGAGCGATGAACTTTTAAATTCATACATAGAAGATAGTAGTTTGCATTCTCTACTTAACTCTTCTAATGAATTATTATTTCATTGCGAATATTGATTTAAAATTTGTTGTCTATTGTATTCTATTATATTTTTCCTGTTGAAGACTAACGATAATTTGTTGTATATTATCTTAGTCATAATATTCTTTACCGAGCTAGTTGAGCTCACCCTTTTCCTTTTGTTCCATTTTTCTCGGGAGGCGAGAATATAAGCGAGTGCAGTCGGGGTATGGAATGAAGGTTTTAGAAAGGATTGTTTAGTAGTCCTCACCATTTTTGTAAAATAATGTATCGATAAATGTGATGAGGATTTATTTGAGTATAGATATTATCAGAAGATAATATTTGTATTCAAACTCACGAGTTTCTTGTTGTAATAATAAAGTTGTAGTTGTTTACGTACCATGTATTGACAACTCGAAATAGGTGATGTATACCTATTTTGGGGCGTCATGGTTGGTATCGAGCTTAGGGATATGATCTCTGGCGGAGATCGGGAATAGAACTAGGAGGAGAGACGAGTAAATCCTTCGCTAGTGTGTCCTACCTAAGCTTATTTGTTAGTTGGTCGAGATATAGGGATATTATGTGATATATTGATTTCCTTAATTAACCCTTGTTTTATGGCGATATTTGAGAATGTCGTGAGAATATTAACAATGGAAATGAGGCCGTGGAGATGCTGTACTCACCAACGAGGAGAACGTGCAACAGTGGCAATGTTCCTCCTGTGAAACAACACCATTGAAGCGAGATGATGAGCGAGGGATGTTTAGAAGTTTTTGCGATTCATACAAAATCGAGACGAGGAAACTTCGTGTTCAAAATCTGAGGAGGAAATGATAGCAATTCACGGGTTGTCACGGCCCAGCAAGATTCAAAGAGTTGGGACCACCGAATTTAAGGGAAAGCCGGATCCGATCATGGCGAAAAACATGGGTCAAACAAATTACCAAGATATTCGATGTCTTGGGATGCACGAAGGAACAGAAGGTTCCATTCGCCACCTTTATGTTCCGTGGTGAAAGCGGACTACTGGTGGGAGTCATGTGAAGCGTACTCCATCGGCCAAGCTTTTCGGCATGTCTTGGGGAGACGTTTGAAGCTATTTAATGACAAATACTTTCACGAAAGTGTTAAATCATATGAAGGAAGTGGAGTTCATCGATTGGAACAAAACAACATGGCGGTGTCTCGATGCGAGGCAAAGTTTGCGAGTTATCGAGTTTGCACCTCATTTGGTGGAGAATGAGGAGCGTTATGACGCGGATGTTTCTTAGAGGTTTGAAACCCGCGTCGTCGATATCTCATTTCTCATAAATTTTCTCTTTATTCGGATGTTGTAAGCAGGGCTCAATTATTAGAAGCGAGATAACGAAGTACGATCAACCAACGAGGACCATAACCAAGATCGTACCGGAGATAGCGGTCAATGTAATAATGATAACCAATGGAGAAAGAAAAGCAGATGGACAAAAATGGTAACCACTCTGGTGGTAATCATAGCCATGAAAATAGAAGAAGCGAGTCGAGGAGATTTTAAAAGAGGAGATTTAACAACGACCATGTGAAGACGATGCGGTCTTGCAATAACTAGTTCTAAGGGAGGAGAACGACCACCCACCATATATTCTTACAAATGCGGAAAGAGGGACATATCAGGTCAAACCCGCCCCTAGCAGTTCAAGGTATGCTATAATTGTGGAAAGGAAGGACATATCGCTCGAGATTATGCGATGGCGAAACCTAGTTCGTGAGGACGGTGACTCGAAAAAAGATCGTCCCGAAAAGTCAAAGTCAACGATTAGGGAAGAGCGTTTGTTGTGGATCGGTCATAATGCGAGGAACCCAAACGAGGTGATCACGGGTAAGCTATTTATAAATTCTTGCGAAGTTTATACCTTACTTGATAACGGTGCTACCCATTCATTTATCTCTCCTGCATGTGCTCAACGTTTAAACTTGACTCAGGAGAAATTAGACTTTGACCTATCTCTGTGGAAACTCCGTTAGGAGAAACTTTCATCACATCCACTTTGTTTATAAATCTTGTTTGATTCAAGTTGGCACCATTACCTTACCCATTGACCTTATCTCTTTAAAGATACTTGCTTTTGATGTGATTTTAGGGATTGATTGGTTAACTACTCATCATGCCAAAATTGATTGTTTTAAATAAGGTTGTTAGTTTTCATATTCCTAACCAACCCGTTATGCAATTCAATTCAACTAAACCATTAAAATCAATCATCGTCATATCTAATCATAAAGCTATTCGTTTATTGAAAAACGGATGTCAAGCTTTCTTAGCCCATGTTATGGATTTGAATAAAGACACGTCAAATTTGAATAATATTCATGTTGTTATTGACTTTCCGACGTATTTCCCAAGAAGAACTTCACGAAAGTAGTATGCACAAAGCCAATCATGTTTGATGATAAAGCATATACTTTGTAACAATCTTATTCATTTATTAATAAAAAGTATTAATTTATTAAAGGCTTTTAATTATCTACATGATCTTTGTTTTATAATATGTGATAAACCCATAGTTTTAAGCAATGCTTTTAGAATAATGATAATGATCATTCTAATGAGATCTAAATTCTTAGAAAGCTTAAAACTAAAATAGTTCCCAATCATTGGATTACTAAATTGGGGATTAGTGAATCCGGATAGATTGGTACATCGTTCTTTGCTCATTGGATGAGGATGATTGATCTCATGATCATTTGTGTGGAGACACTAAAGCAAGTATGTAGGTGCTTATTAGAGAATAAGTTCATTTGAGCGTTGGCTCGCTAAGGAATACCTAATGGAGTTTTATTTGCTGTCAATAGGAATTCTGTAGTGATAGTAGTACAAGTGATCCTTGGACTTGAGATCATCATAGTATCTTGTGTATGATGAGTTATACTTTGACTTATTCCTTAAGACCCTTAGGGTATATCAAAGGGTATGCTTGGGTATAATAAGTTATACATGGAGATAATGTATGATCGATAAAGAATCTACCACTTCTAATAAAAGAAGAGAAATGTCTATGTGATTCGATAAATGACAACCCAGTAGTCCTTGGCGTTATGCGAATGAAATTAGAAAGGAGTTTCTAATTTGCATTATTTGGAGTTAATGCGTTTAAGGATCGAAATACATATAATTAAATAAAATAAGACTTGACGAGAATTCCATATCTTATATTTAATTGGGACATTATATGGTGGAAAAGATTGAATTGTCGGTAACTATTTACTCAAAGGTTCTTTTATGATTAATGTTGAAATCTATATTATCTGAAAGTCGTTGATCATTGAGAGGCTTATCCTATTGTAGAATAAATATTATTTATTTAAATAAATTAATTATTTAATTTATTTATTTAAATAAGATTAGAATTGTTCTAATTGATTTATTCACAACCGGTTTAATATGGAGAACCTAAAGGGTCACACCATAAAAGGAAGAATAATTATTTAAGAAGTTAATGGCATAATCGTAATAATATGTTAAGTATATTTAATTTAATCTATGGTGATAGAATAAATTAAATAGCTTAATATTTATTATTTAATATTTTAGAAATATTAAATATAAATTAATAAGAGGAGTCTTATTAATATTATTACAATTATTATTATTTTAATTTCTAAAAAGTTTAGGAATTAATTTAATATAAGTACTCTCATTTATTCCTAATTGGATTAGGAAGGAAAATTAGTTAAAGGAGTTTAATTAATTATCCCTAATAAGATTAGGGAGCTTAATTAATTAAAAGAATTAATTAATTAAAACCCAATTCCTTAATTGTTAAGGTGGGTTGCCCACATCTATAAATAAGAGAGTCTTATTATGGGTGGTATGGGTTGTTGACTTTTTACAACGTAATAATTCCAATTTGTTGGAGAGTACCCTTTTCTATAGAGATAGGAAAAACTAGGGTTTGAGCCATAAACACCCATCTTCTTGAATTTTATTCTTCCTTGGTGGATCACCTCTGAGAGGCCAAACATTTGGGTGGCTAACGTTGATCAAAGGAAGGAACCAAACCGGTGGATTCAAGATTGAGCGAAAGGATTTGGAGGTGAACTTGTACTGAGGAAGCTCGATCTTCAAGGTATGATTTATTCTTTATCTTTTCGTTTAATTAATAATTATGCATAAAGGATGATCCGGGTATATGGTTTGTAAAATTTTTAAACTCGATTTTACCACGCTCAAGCACATTTTATGCAATTTGATTGCGTTATGAATATTACAAACCTAACGGTGGCATCGAGCCAAATCTTTATGCAAATTATTAATTGTTCAAATTTGATATGTATATTGATATGTGTTTAGAACAATTTAATTGGGCATAATTTTATTGTATAAAATTTAATAAAAAAAAAAAAAAAAAAAAAAAGAGGACGAGATTCAAATATATATATATATATATATATATATATATATATATATATATAAACCGAATTATATATATATATTTAAACCGAAGCCATGCAAACTTAAAAATTAAATCGGATTACAAAGCATTTCAAGTGATCCTGGACTTGGTCATGTTATCAAGCTTGTTATACTACACACGGAAATCGAAACAATTGTTTTGAAAATAAGTGCACGTTTATTTAATAAAAGGAACAGTAATATACATATATATAATATATATATATATTACGAATATATATATATATATATATTTCTTAAAATAAAAAGTTTATTTTAATTTTAAAATAAAAGGTTTATTTTAATATTAAAATATAAAGTTTTATTTTAATTTTAAATAATTTTATAATTAAAATAAAAGGTTTATTTTAATCTTAAAATAAAGGTTTATTTTAATATTAAAATAAAAGATTTATTTTAATTTTAAAATTAAATTTCATGCTAACTAATTAGAGTTGGAATTGGATTCCATGATAACTAATTGGAGTTGAAATTGATCTTTCCTTAAATAAATGAGTTTATTTAGATATGAAATAAGATTTCATATTATTCAAAATAAAAGAGTTTATTTGTGAATAGGAAAGAGAATCCTAATTTCCTTAAATAAAGGAATTTATTTAAATATGAAATAAGATTTCATATTATTCAAAATAAAGGAGTTTATTTGTGAATAGGAAAGAATATCCGTGTTTCCTTAATAAAAGATTTTTTTTACATGGAATTGGATTCATAATTAATTAAAATAAAAGAGTTTATTTTAATTAAAGATTTTTTTTATTATATGGAATTGGATTCCATAATTAATTAAAATAAAGGAGTTTATTTTGATTAAAATAAAATAGTTTATTTTATTCAAAATTGGATAAATTAAAATAAAATAGTTTTATTTTGATTTAAATTTGGATAAAAATAAAGGAGTTTATTTTGATTCAAAAATAGATTTTATACTAACTAAATTTACCCATTAAATGATATCAATATATATATTAAATGTTTATTATTAAGCCATGAGATGAATGTTATTTATTGATGCGTATGGTGATGTGTATGATAATAAATGGGATTGATTATGGACTATTGACGATGCGATTGGATTTTATTTTAGTTGGATGCATGAATGTATGGGTTTTTATTAAATGGGGTCTGCGTACCTCGTCTTCTCTAATTTTTCTGAATGTAAATTCTATCTCCCTCCTATGTACTTCCCCTTGACTGCTGATCAAGGTTTCTATTTAATTTTAAAATAGTATTGTAATAGGAATAGTTAGAATTAATTTTAGAAAATTAGAGATCAAAGGAGTAAGGAGCGCGTGAAGACCCGTTTGTTATGGAGCCCGGGTTTAAATGTAATAGTTATATTTAAACATTATTTCTTGCACCCCTAGGGTTTGACCTTTTGGTTCACTTGGTGGCTCTAGTGAACCAAACTAGAATAAAAGTCCATAATCAATCCAGGTAGAATATAGTATTCTATATGTGCATGCTTATACTATATATATATATATATTATGCAAACATGCTTCGCATGTTAATTAATATAACGTATTTTATATATATATATAAATGCCATTAAAACAAGATGAGACAAATTAATAACAAACCCTCAATTTTTATATTAAGTCCTAAGCGTTCAAAGATATTTGGAATATCGAGCGTCGCCTTTCTAGCATGATAAAATTAATAGAGTATTAAATATTTAATATGAGTTTGTTGTGTCACCACAAGGCAAGTATTAAGTATTTAAGATGTTAATTTATCACATTTGATGCTTATAAAGAAAATTGAACAATATTGTTTTGTTGTGTCACCACAAGGATGATATTTTCTTTTTGAATATATGGAGTGCTAGGTCGGACTTAACTTGGATAATTTTGATTCGGATGTGCCACCACTTGATCAAAATAATCTAAGAGGCAAAATAAAAGGAGTTGCATAGTTGATGTAATTGACAAAAGTTGTCTACCTATTTATTTATATATAGTTTGTTGTGTCACCACAAGGCTATATACATTTGAAATGGGATCCTTATTCTCACTAGCAAATCTTTATTTAGATTTTGCGAACTATATAAGTGAGGGTAATATAGTTTGAAGAAAATAGTGGGAGATACCAATTTAAAACAAGACCTAATTTATTTTGGTAATTAATAAAAGAATGTATGTTAAAATATTATTAATTACAAATTCATTTACGAAATTTTACAATGTCTAAAATTACTATCATCACAGCGTAGCATATTAGATGTTAAATTAACGGGCCAATCAATTAAACGGATTGGTTAAGGAATTTGAGAATAGTTCTCATAGTGAAAAAGCTATCTTATGTCCTCATATACGCTTATCCTACGCAATAGTTGCGAGACAATGCCTCTGAGGAAGAGATTGCTACTTTTAGAAAGTGGCAAGATGATGCATGATTGGCTCAATACATCATGCTCGTATCCATGAGTAACAAGCTTGGCGTCGACTGAAACTATGGATACTCTACTATATTCCCTGCACATCAAGTAGTTGATGGTGAGGAAAGTGGGGCCGATAGATATCGAGATATCTAAGGAGCTCTTAGATCTAGAATGGCTAATGGCACTATAGTATGCAGAAAAAGTTCTTAACATAATCAATTTGATTGATCAATTAGGACAACCGGTTTTGTCATGGATGGAGAGTTGAGCCAAGATTTGATCTTGCACTCACTCCAGGACTCCTTTCACAATTGTTGTGAATTTTTCATATAAACAAGCTAGATATCGACCTTCATTGATTTGCTTAACATGTTGAAAAATGTTGAGAGTCACTTTCCAACCAAGAAAGAACAAGTCTTCTTGGTAGGGGCCAAAGGATCTTACGAAAAGAAGAAACGATTCAAAGAAGGTAAATAGAAAGGCATAAACAAAGGATAATAAGAACAAAACGATCACGGATAGCAAAGGAGTTTGCTTCCACCGCAATAAGCTTTGGACACCTTTGGAAAAGCTGCGAAAGCATCTTGCAGAGGCTAACCAAAGAAGCTTAGTGAAGTTTCGGTTTACAAATCTGATTTTTTGTTCATGATTGAAATAAATTTTTCTTTAAGTCGAGGTTCTACTTGGGTATTGGATACCGACTTTGGTTATCATAAATATAGATTTATGAAGGGACCAAGCAGTAAGAAAAGCTAAACAAAGATAAGTAATCCTATGTGTAGAAAATGAAGCAAAGGTTGCTACATTAGCCATAGAAACTTATAGTTTAGCAATACCTACGAGGAAAATCTATTAAGTCGATAAGTTGTTATTGTATTCCGGTTCTTGTTAAAAATATTATTTCCATTTTATTGTTGGACAATGAAATCTTTGGTATTATAATTAAGAACAATTGTTGTTCTTATTTATAATAATAATGTTTTGTATAGAACTGAAATATTACTTAATAAATTTTGTATACTTGACTTACATGAAAATAATTTTGCATATTGAACAAATTAGTATAAGAAAAGGAGATGATCATTCAAAGAGTTGAATGTATATATTTGTTGAAATACAAGTGTGAATTATTTGAAAGGTTCAAAGAATTCAGAAGTGAAACAAATTGACAAAGTATTAAGATTCTTTGATTAGATCAAGGAATAAATACTTGTGCAATAAGTTTCTAGATCATCTCAAATGGTTTTCTCATAATGGAAACATCCTAATACGCAATAATTGATTGATGTATCTGAATGGAAAATTCGTACCTTGTTGGACATGGTACTGTCCATAATGATTTTACCGACATTCCAGTATCCCTCTAGGATCATGTCCTAGAAATGGCTGCATATCTACGAAAAGGTAACCTCAAAATCCTGCCCCAAGACTCCATAAAAGTTATGGACAGGGAGGATTCCTAATCTTAAGTATGTTAAGATAAGGGGTTGTCCAACTTATGTGAAAAGGTTTCAAAGGATAAGCTTGGGACAAGATTTGACATGTACAGATTTGTGGGACATCCTAAAGTAAGTTTAGGGTATATGTTCTATAATTCTACTTAGCAAAAGGTGTTTGTTACGAAACACGCTGCCTTCTAAGATAAAGGTGTTTATCATTGAAGGGGCTAGTGGGAGGATAATAGATCTTGAAAAGTTCAAGAACCACAAAACACTTATAAGTCAAATAAGAGGAACCTATAGATAGACCTATTGTACCCAACAATGAATCATAAATCGGAATAGTCTTAGAAGATACCTAGGAGGTATGGATTCATCATGGATGATGATGATGAGAAGTGCGATCATAGAAGATGATGATCGAGTTACATTCGATGAGTAAGACTTCTAGTGTGTACAAAAGGGTCGATGGGAGGCGTCGTGACATTCCTAATATTATATGTTGATATACTACGGATGAGGAATGACATACCAATGCTACAATCAATAAAGATAAAGTTGTCTAAACATTCCTCCATGAATGATTTGGAAGAGTATCTTAATTGGGGATATAAATCTATATAGATAGATTTAAGAGGATGCTCGACTTAACCCGAGGAACGTATATTCATTTGATGCTAAAGTCGTTTAGCATGGCAAACTCAAGAGTTGTCTCATGTCGATGAGCTATGGAGTGTATCTCTTTAATAGTCCCCATAGACTCCAAAGAAGAGAGATCGCATGAGTGACAATCATGTATGTAATGAAATATACGAGACTGATGTTGATCGGTCATATTATGGAGAAGTTCACTATGAGTCGGTGAAAAACATCTTAAAGTGCTTAACCTAAGACTAAGGATGTGATCATATTCATGGTGGGTCTAAATTAAAACTAGAGGGCTTAACGCAGACTCAAGTTTTTCGAGACGGAGACCAAAGATGACGAAAAATCCACTTTAAGGTAAAGCGTTATCTTGAGCAATTAGTGCGATGAATTGGAAAGGTTCCAAACAAACAAAGAGTTCTTTGGTTTAGTGATAAAGACAAAGTATATAGCTATAAATGAAGGCTATGAAGTTGATTGTTTGGATTAAAAGTTCATTCTGAGAACTAGGAATAGTTCTAAGTCTCATCTTGGATCTAAACATGTGTTGTGGCACTTTCATTTGATTATTAGAATCATTGAAAGATGGGAAATCACTATAGAGATAGTGGACTCTCATGAACAACATTACATATCCATTAACTAAAGTTTATCCAACAGCAGGATAATCGTCACTTAGAGAAGAAGAGTATAAGATACAATGGCGATTGGCTTTAGTACAAGTGGGAGATTGAAAGTAGTATGCACACAAGCCAATCATGTTTGATGATAAAGCATATACTTTGTAACAATCTTATTCATTTATTAATAAAAAGTATTAATTTATTAAAGGCTTTTAATTATCTACATGATCTTTGTTTTATAATATGTGATAAACCCATAGTTTTAAGCAATGCTTTTAGAATAATGATAATGATCATTCTAATGAGATCTAAATTCTTAGAAAGCTTAAAACTAAAATAGTTCCCAATCATTGGATTACTAAATTGGGGATTAGTGAATCCGGATAGATTGATACATCGTTGCTTTTCATTGGATGAGGATGATTGATCTCATGATCATTTGTGTGGAGACACTAAAGCAAGTATGTAGGTGCTTATTAGAGAATAAGTTCACTTTGAGCGTTGGCTCGCTAAGGAATACCTAATGGAGTTTTATTTGCTGTCGATAGGAATTCTGTAGTGATAGTAGTCTGAAGTGATCCTTGGACTTGAGATCATCATAGTATCTTGTGTATGATGAGTTATACTTTGACTTATTCCTTAAGACCCTTAGGGTATATCAAAGGGTATGCTTGGGTATAATAAGTTATACATGGAGATAATGTATGATCGATAAAGAATCTACCACTTCTAATAAAAGAAGAGAAATGTCTATGTGATTCGATAAATGACAACCCAGTAGTCCTTGGCGTTAAGGAGAATGAAATTAGAAAGGAGTTTCTAATTTGCATTATTTGAGTTGTGCATTTAAGGATCGAAATACATATAATTAAATAAAATAAGACTTGACGATAATTCCATGTCTTATATTTAATTGGGACATTATATGGTGGAAAGATTGAATTGTCACGGTAACTATTTACTCAAAGGTTCTTTTATGATTAATGTTGAAATCTATATTATCTGGAAAGTGGTTGATGCTAGGGGGAGGCTTATCCCTATTGTAGAATAAATATTATTTATTTAAATAAATTAATTATTTAATTTATTTATTTAAATAAGATTAGAATTGTTCTAATTGATTTATTCACAACCGGTTTAATATGGAGAACCTAAAGGGTCACACCATAAAAGGAAGAATAATTATTTAAGAAGTTAATGGCATAATCGTAATAATATGTTAAGTATATTTAATTTAATCTATGGTGATAGAATAAATTAAATAGCTTAATATTATTATTTAATATTTTAGAAATATTAAATATAAATTAATAAGAGGAGTCTTATTAATATTATTACAATTATTATTATTTTAATTTCTAAAAGAGTTTAGGAATTAATTTAATATAAGTACTCTCATTTATTCCTAATTGGATTAGGAAGGAAAATTAGTTAAAGGAGTTTAATTAATTATCCCTAATAAGATTAGGGAGCTTAATTAATTAAAAGAATTAATTAATTAAAACCCAATTCCTTAATTGTTAAGGTGGGTTGCCCACATCTATAAATAAGAGGAGTCTTATTATGGGTGGTATGGGTTGTTGACTTTTACAACGTAATAATTCCAATTTGTTGGAGAGTACCCTTTTTCTATAGAGATAGGAAAAACTAGGGTTTGAGCCATAAACACCCATCTTCTTGAATTTTATTCTTCCTTGGTGGATCACCTCTAGAGGCCAAACATTTGGGTGGCTAACGTTGATCAAAGGAAGGAACCAAACCCGGTGGATTCAAGATTGAACGCGAAAGGATTTGGAGGTGAACTTGTACCTGAGGAAGCTCGATCTTCAAGGGTATGATTTATTCTTTATCTTTTCGTTTAATTAATAATTATGCATAAAGGATGATCCGGGTATATGGTTTGTAAAAATTTTTAAACTCTGATTTTACCACGCTTCCGCACATTTTATGCAATTTGATTGCGTTATGAATATTACAAACCTAACACTTCCGGTCTACCCCGGCGTGAAGTTGAATTCTTTATTGATCTTGAACTTTGATACAAAGCCCATTTCTAAAACCCCATATCGAATGGCTCTATTGAACTTCGAGAGTTAAAGGTCCAACTACTTGAGAATTGTTGGACATCGGTTTCATTAAATCTAGTACATCTCCTTGGGGTGCTCTGTTTTATTCGTAAAGAAGAAAGACGCGGAGTATGCGACTTTGTATTGACTATCGGGAATTGAACCATGTCACCATCAAGAATAGGTATCCTCTACCTCGTATTGATGACTTGTTTGACCAATTGCAAGGGCACAATTCTTTTCAAAAATCGATCTTAGATTACGGATATCATCAATTGAAGATTAGGCGAGGATATTCAAAGACGCCTTCTGAACTTCGGTATGGGCATTATGAATTCTTAGTCATGTCTTTTGGACTAACTAATGCTCCTGCTGACTTTCATGGATATGATGAACAGAGTATTCAAGGAATATTTGGATCAATTCGTTGTTGTCTTTATTGATGACATCCTCATATATTCAAAAGCCGTGAAGATCATGAGCACCATTTGAAGTCGGTACTCAAAAGGCTTCGTGAAAACCAACTATATGCCAAATTGAAGAAATGCGAGTTACGGCTTGAGGAAGTAGCATTCCTTGGGCGCGTGGTGTCGAAACATGGAGTATCTATTGATCCGTGAAGATTGAAGCAATACACAAAGTTGGGAGCAACCGGAAAGTCGGTGGTGATCAAGTGCGTAGCTTTTTGGGCTTAGGCGGTTATTATCGGAGATTAGTGGAAGGTTTTCTCGAATCGCTACTCCATTAACTTCGGCTAACTCGGAAGGATACAAAATTCGTTTGGAGCGAAGAATGCAAGAAAAGTTTCCAAGAGCTTAAGAGGAGACTTATTTGGCACTGTTCTAACAATACCATCTGTTCTTGGATGGATTTGTTATCTCAATGATGCTTCGAGCAAAGGGTTAGGATGTATTCTCATGCAACGTGGGAAAGTCATAGCCTATGCCTCATGACAACTTAAAGAGTATGGGAGGAATTATCCTACTTTCATGATCTAGAGTTGGCGGCGATCGTTTTACGCTAAAAATATGGAGGCACTATCTATATGGGGAGAAAGTGGAGATTTATTCGGACCATAAAAAGCCTTAAATATTTCTTCACTCAAAAGAACTCAACATGCGGCAGGCGACGTTGGCTCGAGCTATTGAAAGACTACGATCACACTATTCAATACCATCCCGGTAAAGCGAGCGTGGTAGGCGGCGCATTGAGTAGAAGATCATATGCGGAACGAAGTGCGATGATGTCAAGTATCGATAGAGCCAACTTTAATAGAAAAAGTTAAGGTTGCTCGAGCCACCAACCCGGAAGTGATGTGTATGAAGAAGAAAGTACAAGAAGGAGCTATTAGGAGCGAGAATTGATGAAGAAGGAATACTTGAGTCCACTCTAGACTTTGTGTTCCTAACGACTCGATTTGAAGTACAAGATTATGATGGAGGCACACAATACGCCATTTGCAATCCATCACGGAAGTACTAAAATGTATCGTGATCTTGACATACATTTTGGTGGAACAATATGAAGAGAGAGATTGCAAAGTTTATCTCGATGTGTTTAACTTGCCCGGCGTGTAAAGGCGGAGCATCTTGTACCTAAGGGTCCGTTGCAACCACTTGAGATTAGGAATGGAAGTGGGAACACATTACTATGGATTTCGTTCTGGGTCTTCCTACGGTTTCTCAAGGCATCAATGCTATTTGGGTTATTGTTGATAGATTAACCAAGTCTGCTCATTTCTTGCTTGATATCTGGAGACTTATTCCTTGAACGTCTTGCTAGTATGTACGTGAATGAGATTGTGAGGTTGCATGGCATGCTGTATCCATAGTTTCGGATCGTGACCCAAGATTCACTTCAAGATTTTGGGTTAGCTTGCAAAAAAGCTATGGGCGCGGATTTGCGATTTAGTTGACATACCATCCCCAAACAGACGGACAATCGAGAGGACTATTCAAACTCTTGAAGATCTATTAAGACTACGTGTCCTAGACTTCAAGGGTAGTTGGGATAAGTATTTACCATTGGTGGAATTCTCCTACAACAACAGCTTATCAAGCAAGTATAGGTGTGGCTCCATTTGAAGCATTATATGGACGAAAATGTCGTTCTCCAATATGTTGGGATGAGGTGGGTGAAGCAACATTCTTGGGACCCGAGTTAGAATGCGTATGACTCACCGAAAAAGATCCAAATGATTCGACAACGCGTATACAAGCGGCACAAGATCGACAAAAAAGAGTTATGCTTGGATCTTCATCGAAAGGGCGTGGAATTTAATGTGGGGATCATGTATTGTTATGAGTTGCTCCATGGAAGGGAGTTACAAGATTTGGGAAGAGAGGAAAGCTCAATCCACGATTTATTGGTCCATTTCAAATTCTTGACCGAGTAGGAAATGTAGCCTATAGACTTGCGTTACCTCGAAAGTATGTCTCGTGTTCATAATGTGTTTCACATATCTGTATTTCGTAAATATGTGAAAGACCCGAACCACGTTATTGAGTTATAACCGGACGAGATAGCCAAGACTTAACGTATGAGGAGGTACTGTCAAGATCTTGGATAGGAAGGAGCATGTCCCCGCCACTGAAAGGTCATACCACAAGTTAAAGTTTTGTGGAGGAATCATGCTATATAGAGGAAATGACACAGGAAATGAAACGGAAATGAAAGCGAGGTATCCTCACCTTTTGAAACACCAGTATACGTCGTCAATTTCGAGGACGAAATTTCATAAGGAAGGGAGGTTGTAAGACCCCGAAATTTTTAAATAAAAAGGAATTTCCTTTATTTATTATTTTGAAATAGTAAGGGTTGATTTGATTAATGTGGATAGTTAAGGGTTAAATACGCAAATATTTCAAAATAAGCAAGTGGTTATAAAATATTCATTATCGTTGGGGAATATTCGTTTGGTCGTGGAATATTCGTACTGTCGGGGAATATTCGTACGACGGCGCAGCCATGTGTGGGCCCCATAACGAAAGCGATTGGATGAAGAAAACGACAAATATAAGTTGTTTTTAAATAACGGCGTAGTTGTTACCGTTAATACTGTTGGAATACCCGGTGGTTAAAAAACACTAATACGCGTTGTTGAACAGTAGCACACGGTATTGCACCAATTATTGATTCTTACGTAAGAAGGCACTACTCAATAATGGTTACGATAATTCTTTATTCAATTATTTTATTGAGTTAATAATTCTTTGCGTTGATATTTTATATTGTTGTTGTTTCAATAATTGTCATTACACGATTTTTTTTTCATTATCGAAGCAATAATTCATATTATCTGAATAATATTATTAGATAACATTATTGGCAATGTCTAGAAAGTTACTCGCCTAAGGAGAGGTTTGGTCACCTAATTGCGCGCCAAGAAGAAGAAATTCTTATTGAAAGCCCCTCTTTCTGAACCGCACGGTTGTCAATATTGTGATTACGTAATATTATTTGTGAATAATTAATTATTGATTTATATGATGAGGAAAATATTGATTTTATGTGGATATAGATGGAGAAAATTTTTAAAATGACAATTGTTGAAAATTAATATTTTATCTTTTTCGATAAAATAATTCATTTAAATATATTATTTTAATAATATATTAACGGTGATATTTTAACAACGAAATGTGGTATATATGAGTATCTGAGGAGGAAGAGTGTTTTTGTTGCAATAAATGTTTAAAACATGTTAAACATGTTCGGTGGACCCCATTTATTGATGAAATTTGATTATAGCACATAAAATCGCTTGGTTTGTGGATTTGATTCAATTTACATTTGAAATTTGGAAAACTTTCTTCGCAAAGTTGTAGAGAATTGAATTTCCTATAAAAATTCATGAGATTCAAATTTTCTGATGAAAGGGCTATTAATTATGAATTTTTGAAGCTCAAGTTCTAAATAATTAATTTTTGGAAGTTTTAATTGTTTTATTTAAGAAAAATGTTTTTTGCAATCCCACATGTGATATAAATTTGCTGAATTCAGTTGGTCTAAGGTGGGCTTGAATTTGTTTAATTATATTTTTATTTTATTAAATTTTCTACTTTGGTGTTCTAAGCATTTTCTTATAAATAGGGTGCTTAGGTTAGAATTGAAAATCACACCAGAAACTGAAGTTTTCTCTCTCTATATTATCGAGCGTATTCTTGTGAGTATTTTGAGTATACTTTGAGTATTACTATACGGTGCAAGTCCAAGTCATAGCCTATATCCGGTGTTTCAGCTAGAAGTACTGATCTTTCGAGGTAAGGGATGTTATTTTCTTCTCAAATGATATTATTTCTTCAATATCATTATGCTGAAATGTTGATCTGAAGTTTTTATCAAATTTGGAACTTTTTCATGTCGGGGTTACTATTCATGAGTTACTATTCATGAGTTACTATTCACGAGTTACTATTCATGAGTTACTATTCACGAGTTACTATTCACGAGTACTATTCATAAAGCGTGAAGATGTTTTTTGTGGAATTTCTATCTTTTGGTGTCGGAGTTACTATTCACGTGTCGGCACTATTCACGATATCTGACACTATTCACGATACGGTACTATTCAATTTAAAAATAAAATTTCTTCTTTTAAATCCAAAACATCTATTCTGGATACTAACTCTGATTGTATCCATGTTTTGATCATTCTTGAATTTTACACCACTATGATTATTTTTGAGGTATTTTTGGACGTGGATAAAACCAAGTACGAATCCTTAATCCTTAATCCTTGTCATTTTGTTTCACTGGATTCGTTTCTTAAAAAAAAAATATTTTTCATCATCCTCGGTCTTAAATGATGATATTATGGAATATCTTTGGCAGTAGTGCAAAGATGAATGATTTCTTAAGAATATCTTTTTTGGCTGTAGTGCAAAGATGAATGATTTCTGAAGAATATCTTTGGCCCGTAGTGCAAAGATGAACAGTGTTTAAATGAACATGACCAATCGATGAATATCTTTGGCTCAGAGTGCAAAGATGAATATTTGATTCCGGATGTATATTGATTGATGTTACGTGGATAAAAGATGAGCGATGAACTTTTAAATTCATACATAGAAGATAGTAGTTTGCATTCTCTACTTAACTCTTCTAATGAATTATTATTTCATTGCGAATATTGATTTAAAATTTGTTGTCTATTGTATTCTATTATATTTTTCCTCGTTGAAGACTAACGATAATTTGTTGTATATTATCTTAGTCATAATATTCTTTCTTGAGCTAGTTGAGCTCACCCTTTTCCTTTTTTGTTCCATTTTTCTCGTGGAGGCTAATATATATCGAGTATGCTAGCCTGGGTATGGAATGAAGGTTTTAGAAAGGATTGTTTAGTAGTCCTCACCATTTTTGTAAAATAATGTATCAATAAATGTGATGAGGATTTATTTGAGTATAGATATTGTCAGAAGATAATATTTGTATTCAAACTCACGATTTCTTGTTGTAATAATAAAGTTGTAGTTGTTTACGTACCATGTATTGACAACTCGTAATAGGTGATGTATACCTATTTTGGGGCGTCACATAAAGTGTATGTATATATCGATAAATAAAAATTTATTTATTACATGAATAATTCTAAATAATTTTTTTTTAAGAATTATTGATCATTATAAATTATAATTTTATAATAAATTAATTAGGTAGTAAAATATATTTAGTATTTATTTTCCATGAAAATATGAATATATATTATTTAAATAATATATGAAAGGATTATTGGAATTATTATAATAATTATTTTATTATATTAATTTTAGTTCGATTATTTAAATTAATTATTTTAACTTAATTAATAATGCTATATATGCAAGATAAATCGGATATGAAATCCAAACCCTAATTACGGATTTTGAACAAGGAATGAGAATTATAATATACTATTAATTTTATTTCAATTGTTATAAATAAGTACTATATGTATAGATTGATAATGGTTAGTCAATTATGGTATATCATGCTAAAACCATAGTATTAATTTGTTTAACCCTATTTTAAAACTCAAATGGGAGATTCAAGACTGTGTAGTATTTGTGTTATATGATTTATGTTGCGTATTATAGAATCTAATGTTAATTAGAGAAACCCTAATTTATTTTTAAAAACCCTAATGATTAGAACCCTAATTATTAAATTAGTAACCCTAATTTGTTAAATGGAAACCCTAATCGCTAATATAGCAAGTTTAATTATATTTTGTAAATTTTTAAACCTAATTTTTCATGTTATATATAATTAGGAAACTAAGTATGATTAAGAAACCCTGATTGTCCATTTTTAGAAACTAAATTTTTATTATTTAAAACCCTAAATAAAAATCCTAGTAATTTATTTTTTTAAACCATAGGGTTAAACCCTAAGGGTTTGCCAAGTTACCAAATCACCATTAAAATCAAAAGCCAAAAGACTATTTTGCCCCTCTTGCATTATTGAAGCTAACTTGTCAAATTTACCATCACTTTAGTTGGTGAACCACCCTTGACTTGTTCATGTACTGAAAATACATACAACTTAGCTATATATCATCAGCCAAGTTCATTTCATTAATCTATAAATAGAATTGGAGAAAGAAAAATGTACATTCATGCTTATTTGTTCACAATACTCATCCAAGACCCTCTCTCTATAAAACTCATGAAATGTAGTTGTGTATTAGTCCCTAAATCAAGCCCCACTATCACTCATAACAGATCAGAAGCTTTAGATTCAAGAAATTGTACAAAAGAGGTATAAACCCTAATTAAAATCTAATCTAGCTAGATATGTTAAAAGTTATGTTTGAGTGTTAAAATATGTTGTATGTAGTGTATATTGATGATCTGGGTTGCTAGATGTTAGATCCATAACATCTATAGGCTCGGATTTGATGATTTTCAAAATCTAGAAAAAGTTTGAAAATATTGTCTGACAACGAATGTCAGGTCTCCTAGATCTCTTTCTATTTATTGTTTTGGTGTTTTAAAGGTTTGAAGTTGTTGTCTGTAATGTTGGTAGTATTCTGAAAGTGGATTCATGATCATTGAATGTCTATATCAAAAGTTATTCACGGTCAAAGTTCGTTGACCGAACACGAAATCAATTTTCTGGGAAACCCAGAAAACTGAAGAACGTGTTCTGTCAGTGACTTTGACCGACTTTGATCTCGTTTCTGATAAGCATTTAGGATGTATAATGGCATCTAGATTATAGTATGACATGAAATCTACAAGTACAGGGCATTTTCAAACCTTAGAAATCAACAAATCGATCGTAGTAATCGGCCAAATGTCGTTGACCGTTAAGCTTTACTTTCTGGGTAACCCAGAAAGTTGAGACAGTGGTCTGACAAGTACTTTAGAGGCTTAGATCTTGTAACTTAATGATATCTGGATATTCTAAATGCTAAAACAAGATACCCTGTTAGTTACTCTACGAGGCCCGACGTTTAACACAACTATAACATGAACAGAGTGATTGGAATAAGACCACAAAAAGCGTTGACCGGCCATGACTTCATGTTTCTAGGCAGCCCAGAACATGAAGAACATGTCTGACAGTGATTTCAAAGCTCTATATCTTGCATATGTGTTTATGAAATGCACATGATAATGGGTGGATCGTTTAGTATTACACTAGTACTACAAGATCTGACCAATTTCTTGTCCAGAAACATTATAGATTAGGAATTAATCAAGGTCAAACCTAGCTAGTCGAAACTGTCTATGAATGTTTTTAATGCTCAAGAACACGTAAGGTGACGCTTTCTATCGCTAAAGGCTATGGCGACAGACTTTTTAATTTTATTTAGTTTATTTTCTAAAAATTATTTAAAAATAGAAATTAATTATTAAAAATTCCAAAATTAGTTTTAAAAATTATTTGAAGTTATAAAAATTAACTTTTAATAATTTGACATATTTTTCATAAATATTAGTATTTATTTAAATATTATTGATATTTAATTTATTTAATAAATTCATTAAATAAATTAATTAAAAATGATTTTATTATATTAAAAATTATTTTAAATGATAATAAAGTATTTAAAAATATTTGAAGTTATAAAATATAACTTTTAATATTCTAAGGTAAATTTTATTAATTATTTAATATTAATGATATTTAGATTTATTTAATAATTATATTAAATAAATTAATTAAAAATGATTTTAATATTATAAAATCATTTTAAATGAAAATAAAGTGTTTAAAAATATTTGAAGTTATAAAATATAAATTTTAATATTTAAAGGTAAATGTCATTAATAAATTAATATTAATGATATTAGATTTATTTATTAATTATATTAAATAAATAGTTTAAAATGGTTTTATTAATTTAAAATTATTTAAAAGGATATAAATAAATTAAAAATATTTTAAGTTAATGACTTTTAATATTTTTATAAATAATGTATTAATATTTAAGTATTAATGATAATTATTTAAAAATGATTTTAATTTTTTAAAAAATTATTTAAGGGTAATATTAATACTTTAAAAATATTTTAAGTTATTATAAATAAATTTGATATTTTGGCAATGGTTTCATTAATATTTTAATATTAATTAAATATTAATGATAATAGAATTATTTAATATTTAAATCATTTAATAATGATTCCAAAGGTTTAAAAAATTATGATAGATTATAATAATTGTTTTAAAATTATTATAAGTCATTTAAAAATAATATGACTAATATTTAAGTTATCTAAATAGAAATTGAATTACAGGATAGAGTTTTAGACTCGATAATTACCCGATAAAGCCGTCAGTACACCGAAATATTTTAGAAATTGATCTGGACTTAGATAATTTGACTAAATGCGTGTTTGTTTGTGATTGAATGACTGCAAAACATATGTGACATTGTGATTAGGTTATGTGCTGATTGTAAATAGTAGTAGTATGTGTTATAGTATGTTATTCTAATCGAACAAATGATCTTATTAATGATAGGTCTTGATATAAAAGATAAAACTAAGTTGTGTTAAGTAGCAAATCAGGCAAGTATATAACCCTTTGCATTTACTTTATTCAATGGACATGAGTAAGAAAGTTTCAGAATTATATTATCGTTATGTCTGATTATTAACTCTGTTGTTATTGATTACGTATCCAAATAATTATATTCATACAAGTTCTTAAATTATCTGATCATTGTTTATCAATACAGTATTGTTGTACAATCCATATATTTATTCTATTCGTTAATTTCTAAGCATGGTTATACAAGTGACCTCACTTGGATAATCATTAAATTTTATCACATGTTGATACATACTTACTTGTTTCCAGTATGTATACATTGACTTAAAAGTTGTCTATGCTATTTAATTTAACTAGACACAGATTTAAAAATATTATTGAACAAGATAGAACTTTATTGTATCCAACCGAATTGTTTTGGTTCGGATTCCAGACTAAGTATGAACATCCCTAATCTGGGAAACTTTTATGTGCCTAAGGCGGATATACTGGACAAAAATATCGTTCGAACATGTAGTATTGATCAATACAAGGCATAACAGGCTGATCACCCCCATGCCTATAAGTTATGACGGTTTAGAGATGAAGTTCTGTTTAACCTTTGCAAAAATTAAAAACAATGTTCATAGTCTGTCGACTGATCTCCATCTATAGATAGTACGTAGTTTCAAAAATTTGAAATAAAATGGTTATGTTGTTTATTGTTGCTTCAGCTTACTTCACAACTGTTGATTCGTTACAGAAGTGCCATTCACAGAAAACATTTACTTCCTTCAGTTAACTTTTATTTATTGCTTGTTATTACTTGTTGGGTACTCAAATGCTCGTCCTTGCTTAATTTAAATGTTGTCATTTAAGTGTGAACAACTTGAAGGCTCTGCTAAGAACAAGGGAAAAGGAAAGGTTGCTGAATGAGTTCTATGTTATCCTATGTAATAACTAGACTTTATGAAGACAATGATATTTATTATTATCATGTATTGTAATGTATTAAAGGTTGCGTACTTGGGATTAGAAACCTCTAATATGTAAATTAAGTTTAATATTAATGTTATTATTATTATTATTCCGCTCAAAGAAATGATATCGTGAATCACCGAGTTTGGATTTTAAGTACCTAAATTTGGGGGCGTCACATATCTTCACGACTGTGATATCTTATATCATCTAGGAAAGGCAAATGTAGTAGTTGAAGCGTTAAGTAGGAAAGGTAGAGAAAAGCTATCAATGTTAATGACTCAGAATGAGTTAATAATGGAGATGAAAAGAATGGAGCTAGAAGTAAAATTACCGAGTGACACGGTAGAGATGTTATTCACAATGGAGACTCAACCAACCATAATGAAACGTGTTAAAGAAGTACAAATAGGTAATGAAGAATGCGAATGTGACACCCCCAAATCTGGGTACTTTCAACAAACAGATATGGTGCTACACGGTACTTATAACTATACATTCATTCCATTGAAACAACATCAAAATGATTATATTTACTCCATTCTTATTATAATAATAATAATAAATCATTTCCCAGGTTTTGTAACCGATACATTCATCGTTTATCCTGTTATGATTCTTACAAAAATACTAGTCTATTACAAGATAATCTACTTATCCATCTTAACTTTGCCTTTATCCCTACTGGGATCCTGAGTTCTTTCGGCCTTAGCTGCAATCATATAATTCAATCAAGATGTGAGCATAACTAGCTCAACAAGTCTAGCAATAGATAATATAAATATCACGTCGAGAATTATATGTTTATTTCATTAACTGAACAAGTAGTTATGAAGTACTATGAAACATTAAATAGCACTTTTCATTTCATAACATAATTCCAGAGTACATATAATAACTTAGGAATTATGAGCTGGTCAAATGACCATGAACATTCTCTTTTGGTTCTCATTCATGAAAAAGGACAACCCGACACTAAGAACGTAAGTCTAATATATCTTACGAGCACTTCTAGGTGATCAGCCTATAGTACTGTATGTTGATCAACACTCATCCGTTAAACGTGTTTACTTTTAAGTTTTGGCAACCTCACGTGCCCATCGAATAATCGATGTAAAATACATTTGCTTGTTCATACTCAAGCTTACCTTGAATCCGTACCAAATACTTGACATTGGATAACGTTAAGAATTCTATATCGAAAGACTTGTAAACAAATCAATCAAATTCTTAAGATTAGTCTAGCCGAGTTAAAACTGCCATCGACTCTTTCATAAAATAATTCATGCATCGCATAACATGAATCACAAAAAACTTGGCTAACTAAAAGGTTAGACAAGCGTTAAAAAAACATGCCTTCAAATGTCTTCAAATAATTATTCAACAGTTCTTGGTCTTTACAGTCTCTACATGATATATTCACATAACATACTGTAATTAGCTACCAAACAATCTAATCAAATTGTTTTTACCAACCTTTTTCTCTTCTATATCTTAATTGAATTTATTTCAATAATAAAAGTCATCTTGACTTAACTATATTCCAATACTGTGACGCCCCCAAAATAGGTATACATCACCTAAATACATGGTATATAAAACAACTACAACTTCATTATTACAATTATCGTGGAAGATACGACAACACATATACTGATGAGTTTTAATACCAACTGTGACTCTCATCCCTTTACTTGTATAGCACCTCACACTGATACATTACATAAAGGTACAGTCAATAACTGTTTTAGAAATTAAAATCTTTGGAAAATGCTCAAGGAAACCTTCGTACATGGGAGGCCATGCATCAAAGTTATAATAGATATCATATGACTAGAGAATTATCCTTGGTTAACCCAATAGACCCCAAAGAAAAACGAGAAGATTACTATCATGTTCTTTCCAATGGTGAGTCTTCTTTTGACATATAACTATCTCCACTGTCTGCAATTGAGAATTATATTTCAACCAAACTCCAAGATTATATAGGTAGTGCTCCTAGATATACTCAGCAAGTGAATGTGCACAACCTTGTCTTATGATAACACGAGGTTGTATGTCATTAAACATCTTGTATAATAGTGGCAAAACACCCTTCCAACGTTGGGTTCACCTTACGCTATTGGAGTCACCAATATTACTATTAAATGACGTATAAAATTATTTCCATACTATTTATGGAGAACCTCAACAACTATAGACCACCATTCTATTCTCCTGTTATCACCGTTCGACCCAGCTACACTCTTATTACCTGAAAGGAATTGTGAAGAAAAAAAGGTGAGCACAAATAACCTAGTAAAGAATATCATGACTAAAGATAATTAAATTATCAATAGCCTTCGTCAGTAATAAATCAGAGATTTAGAACATATGGTAGATGATAAAACTTTTCAACCATAGTTACAGCGGAATGAGCAATCCATTAGAAGAGTCAAATTGACCACAAAGTCTATTATCTTCTCCATGTTAAAAGTCCACCAACAATGTTTTATTCCTGTAACATCAATCAGCAGCCTTCACATCCACAATCATGTGAATAACTCATAACCATAATTGTGGTTCTAAATTCCTCTTCTCATCCAGGACGAAGATAATTTACATCACCTGTCTTTACCTGAAACATCAAAGGTCATGGTTATACCAAATCACAGTTCCTGTTCATAATCATACTAATAAGTTTATCTTTGCACTACGGGCCAAAGATATTTATTAACGATTCATCTTTGCACTACAGGGCCAAAGATATTCAACAATGTCATCATCTTTGCACTACGGGCCAAAGATATTCAACAATAGTCATCTTTTGCACTACGGGCCAAAGATATTCAATAACAGTCAACTTTGCACTACAGGCCAAAGATATCAATCAACAGTTCTTCTTTGCACTACAGGCCAAAGGCATACAACTGTAAAACCAATAAACAACAGTCCATCTATACACTAGGGCCAAAGATGACTTTCATCATAATATAAGCATGAGGATCATGACAAGGATATAAAGAATCAATCACATGAGATAAAGGATAAATTTTTAAAGACTTTAACAATTTAATTTATCCAGAATTCAATAATATCCAAATTGTCAACATGATCTTCGCTTTGTGAAGTAAAATTCAAGAATAATATTATATCAAAAATGATTTAAGCAGAAAATAATATTTCAACGAATATTTAATGAACATAATAACATTATTCATTATATTATAAACTCCATTTAATATTATTCATTATATAATAACATTAAATTTATTTACTAATATTATTAATCATTAAATAATATTTTAAATCAATGATTTCATAACAACTTAATCCAAATGTTATAAATCACTTAATGATCTCATATTCTAATATTATTAATATTACCACAATATTTTAATCATTTCTTAAACTTATAAATAATTTATTTTAATTGTTCACACTTTACTAATTAATGCATTTAATCATCCTAAAATGCCAAACTCATAAGATTTCATCACCAATAACCAAAAATCTCATCAAAAATCTGCATATACCTTATATAGGATTCTCAAGCCATAAAATCTTATTTTCCAATTTTCTTACTTCACATAACATATTTAATTCATTTATTCATAACTAGTCTATTTTCATGAAAAATACAAAATTAGTCCCAAAAAATCTTCTTTTCTGGGATTTAGCAGAATATAGTCCCATATTGAAGTTATATTTTTCTCGGAATTTTTAAAATTCATTTACTATTTTTTTATATGGCCAAAACTGCTGAATATTTAGATATTTATCATAAACTGTACTTTTGTCCTAAAATTCCAAAATTTACAGAGTATACTGCTGTTATATACATGTACTCCCAATAAAAATTTCACCAATTATGGAGTTAACCACAAGTAGACTAAATTAATAAAATATTAATAAAAAATTTTACGCATGTTATTTTGAATAAAACTCAGCCACCACAAGTGGGCCCACCAAAAATCAGGCAACTTCCACAACAACCAAAAGTGGGTCCCACCTTTAGAAATCCCACCAAAAATCATTTATAAAAATAATTTCCGAATCAGTCACCTCTTAAAATTCATAACAAATCATACGTTAATTTTTAACGGTTCAAAATTTGTGGACATATACTCAACTTATATATGTATAACATATCCAAAAATAACAACGATCCAACAGTCGGATTAAAAATTATAACTCACGCAATATATCTCAAGAATACTAATTTTTTGAATTATGAGTCCTTTGTACCAGTTTCATTCAAACAGTCTCCACGAAACATTCACAATAAATATTTGGGTGATTCCAATTTCTACGGTTAGCTTACTTCAAGGGCTTTCTTTTGTTATATGGCTCATCTCCTAACTCATTATACATAAAGAGTTATAGATTTTACAAAATCAAGTAATGAACTAATTTTTCTGAAAATCCCATATTTTGTTCTTCTTTCGATTTCTAGATTTCTCTCATTTGATTCATGCACCGTGAATTTAGTGTAAAAATATCACCATTATTATATTATTATATTATCATGTTATACATTTATAATGTACTATAATAATATATTTGAATGAATTATTTTATCAGAAAAGACAAAATATCAATTTTCAACAATTGTCACTTTTCTAAGAATTCCTCCATTCCGACAAAATATAAAACACCTCAACATTAATTCATCATTTATATCCACATTAAATAAATATTTCTTTATCATATAAATCAATAATTAATTATTCACAAATAATATTATAGAATCACAATAATGACAACCATGTTGTTCCTAGGAAAGAGGGGGCTTTTCGATAAGGATTTCTCCTTACTGGCGCACAATTAGATGACCTAATCCTTTTCCTCGACAGAACTTTCAAGGCATCGCCAATAATGATATCTAATAATATTATTCAATTAATATGAATTATTGATCCGATAATGGGAAATACTGTGCAGTGACAATTATTAAAATAACAATAATATAAAATATCAACGTAGCAATTATTGAATCAATAAAATAAAATATTGAACAGTAATTACTGTAACATTTATTGAGTAGTGCCTTCTTATGTAAGAATCAATAATTCAAAAATCTTGTATGTAATACTGCAGTTGCTACTTATGCTTTACCACGCCAGCGTATCGTATTTTTAACCACCGGATATTCAACGGTGTTAATGATGATAACTACGCCGTTATTTATAAAAACTCAAACTTGTCATTTTCTTCATCCGACATTATTATTACGTTTTGGGCCCATAAAATGGTCATACCACGTCATTATGAATACTCAAAATCAAGCAAGAATATTCAACGACCAAACCAATATTCCCCGTTAACAATATAGCCACCTGCTTATTTTGAAAAAAAAATTCATATATCACCCTTAACTTTAACTTTTTATCAATTTAACTATTTACTGAATAACAATTATAAGAAAAATTAAATACTTTTATTTCATAAAATTCGGGTTCTTACAATCTCCCCTCCTTATGAAATTTTGTCCCCGAAATTTACGTACATGGTAATTCGAAGAGATGAGAATACCTTGCTTTCTTTTTTGATTGTATTCTCCCTGTCATCTCCTGTGTATCATGATTTTCCCATTGCTCATTTGTATTTCCGATATCATTCTTTAATACAGCTTCAAAACAAAGGTTATTTGACTTATCACAATTTGTCAACTTAAGTAAGAAAATTCAGCTTAGGTAGGACATACTAGCGAAGGGTTTACTCATCTCTCCCCTCCTAGTTTTATTCCCCGATCTTCGCCAGAGACCATATCCCTAAGCTCTGATAACAACTGTGACTCTTGACACCAACTTGTGTCAGCACATCACCAGGGTACCTATCAGCTTGCCACCACAGAACGACATCTCCTAAGGAGAGTCTGACTTCGGTGCATCCCACACAAGGAAGTCACCAGCGAGAGGCTCGGGGCTCTTTACTTATAACTTTGATACCAACTATGACGCCCCCAAAATAGGTATACATCACCCAACCCATTCTGAGTCGCCAAATACATAGTACATAAAACAACTACAACTTCATTACAATTGTCATGGAAAATACGACAACACATATACTGGTGAGTTTTAATACCAACTGTGACTCTCATCCCTTTACTTGTATAGCACCTCACACTGATACATTACATAAAGGTACAGTCAATAACTATTTTAGAAATTAAAATCTTTAGAAAATGCTCAAGGAAACCTTCGTACATGGGAGGCCATGCATCTAAGTTATAATAGATATCATATGACTGGAGAATTATCCTTGGTTGACCCAATAGACCCCAAAGAAAAATGAGAAGATTACTATCATGTTCTTTCCAATGGTGAGTCTTCTCTTGACATATAACTATCTCCACTGTCTGCAATTGAGAATTTTATTTCAACAAAACTCCAAGATTATATAGGTAGTGCTCGTAGATATACTCAGCAAGTGGATGTGTACAACCCCGTCTTATGATAATACGAGGTTGCATGTCATTAGACATCTTGTATGATAGTGGCAAAACACCCTTCCAACGTTGGGTTCGCCTCACACTATTGGATTCACCAATATAATTATTAAATAACGTATAAAATACAACACACTTATCTAAAGTTCTCAATAAAATTATTTTCATACTGTTTATGGAGAACCTCAACAACTATAGACCACCGTTCTATTCCCCTGTTATCCCCATTCGACCCAGCTACACTCTTATTACCTGAAAGGAATTGTTAAGCAAAAAAGGTGAGCACAAATAGCCCAGTAAAGAATATCATGACTAAAGATAATTAAATTATGAATAGCCTTCATTAGTAATAAATCAAAGATTTAGAACATATGGTAATTGATAAAACGTTTCAACTATAGTTGCAGCGAAATGAGCAATCCATTAGCAGAGTCCAATAAAAGTCCATTATCTTATCCATGTTAAAAGTCCACCAATAATGTTTTATTCCTGTAACATCAATCAACAGTTCCTGTCCACAATCATGTGAATAACTCATAACCATAATTGTGGTTCTAAATTCCTCTTCTCATCTAGTACGAAGATAATTTACATCACCGTCCTTACCAAAACATCAAAGATCATGGTTATACCAAATCACGCCCTGCTTTCATAATCATACTAATAAGTTCATCTTTGCACTACGTGCCAAAGATATTCATTAACAGTTCATCTTTGCACTACAGGCCAAAGATATTCAACAACAAGTCATCTTTGCACTACAGGCCAAAGATATTCAACAACAGGTCATCTTTGCACTACTGCCCAAAGATATTCAACAACCGGTCATCTTTGCACTATAGGCCAAAAAATTCAACAACAGGTTATCTTTGCATTACAGGCCAATGATATCAATCAACAGTTCTTCTTTGCACTACAGGCCAAAGGCATACAACTGTAAAACCAATAAACAACAGTCCATCTATACACTACGGGCCAAATATGACTTTCATCACAATATAAGCATGAGGATCATGACAAGGATATAAAGATTCAATCACATAGGATAAAGGATAAATTTTTAAAGACTTTAATAATTTAATTTATCCAGAATTCAATAATATCTAAATTGTCAACATGATACTGCTTTGTGGAGTAAAATTCAAGAATAATATTATATCAAAAATTATTTGAACATAAAATAATATTTCAACAAATATTTAACGAAGATAATAACATTATTCATTACATTATAAACTCCATTTAATATTATTCATTATATAATAATATTAAATTCATTTACTAATATTATTAATCATTAAATAATATTTTAAATCAATGATTTCATAACAACTTAATCCAAATGTTATAAATCACTTAATAATCTCATAATCTAATATTATTAATATTACCACAATATTTTAATCATTTCTTAAACTTATAAACAATTTATTTTAATTGTTTACACTTTACTAATTAATGCATTTACTCATCCTAAAATGCCAAACTCATAAGATTTCATCACCAATAACCAAAACTCTCATCAAAAATCTGCATATACTTTATATAGGATTCTCAAGCCATAAAATCCTATTTTTCAATATTCTTATTTCACATAACATATTTAATTCATTTATTCATAACTAGTCTATTTTTATGAAAAATACCAAATCAGTCTCATAATTTTTTTTCTGGGATTTAGCAGAATATAGTCCCATATTGAAGATATATTTTTCTCGGAATTTTAAAAATTCATTTACTATTTTTCATATGGCAAAAACTTCCAAATATTTAGATATTTATCATAAACTGTACTTTTATCCAAAAATTCCGAAATTTACAGAGTATACTGCTATTATATACATGTACTCCCAATAAAAATTTTACCAATTTTGGAATTAACCACAAGGAGTTATAAGGGTTTACTTTTAAAATAGTCTTTTCCCATAAAATTCATAACTCCTAATCTATACATCCAAAAATCGCCATTTTTGGACACAATCTAGAAAACTCATCAAATTATCATTTCAAATATTTCCAGAATTTTTGAGTGTTAGAAAAATTACGAAACTGAAAAACATAATAACCCTTACAATCCCTTACCTCAATAATATATTAGAATGAATTATTTTATCAGAAAAGACAAAAAATCAATTTTTAACAATTATCACTTTTCTAAGAATTCCTCCATTCCGACAAAATATAAAACACCTCAGCATTAATTCATCATTTATATCCACATAAAATAAATATTTCCTTATCATATAAATCAATAATTAATTATTCATAAATAATATTACAGAATCACAATAATGACAACCAGGTTGTTCCCATGAAAGAGGGGGCTTTCTGATAAGGATTTCTCCTTACTGGCGCGCAATTAGATGACCTAACCCCTTTCCTCGACAGAACTTTCTAGACATCGCCAATAATGATATCTAATAATATTATTCAATTAATATGAATTATTGATCCAATAATGGGAAATACTGTGCTGTGACAATTATTGAAACAACAATAATATAAAATATCAACGTAGCAATTATTGAATCAATAAAATAAAATATTGATAAAGAATTACTTTGTAACAATTATTGAGTAGTGCCTTCTTACGTAAGAATCAATAATTAAAAAATACTGTGCAATATCGTGTGCTAATGTGCAACCACGCGTATTACTGTATTTTAACCACCAGGTATTCCAACAATTATTAATGGAAAACTTCTGCCGTTATTTATAAAAACTCAAACTTGTCGCTTTTCTTCATCCGACATGCTTATTGTGTTATGGGGCCCATAAATGGTCAGGTCGTCCGCATTTAATACTCCATGACGCTAAAGAATATTCCACGACCAAACGAATATTCCCAGACAACAATGAGTATTTTATAGCCACTTGCTTATTTTGAAAAAAAAATCATATATCACCCTTAACTTTAACTTTTTATCAATTTAACAATTTACTAAATAACAATTATAAGAAAAATTAAATACTTTTATTTCATAAAATTTGGGATCTTACAATTACGGCTTATTAACGTCTTACGTTACTAAACCAAGACTTGATCATCATGGGTTAATTACCAAAGTTTGAATACAATTTATTTCCTTATATAACGCGTTCTTCGTTTAATTACTATAATCTGACATTTATCTTTTAAAGTTATCCCTATATATATACTATATAGGACTGGTCTTATAATTTATATTAAGCATATACATGCCCCATTATTGGTTTACAATAGATTGGGATTAGAAACTAAATTGCTCAACTTTTCTCTACTACCGGTAATATGTACTATTTCATTTCTGTATAATATTAGCATCATGATTAGGATACTTAATTTATATAGGTGGCCTTTGTGGCGCCATTCTCCAAAGATGTTGAGTCTCCCTACCCAAATACCAAGACACGGCAAATAGAGCTTAGAGTGGCATCATGCAATTACCTCCCAGCCCTTGAAATTTTTTACTTTTTTCCCTACGATTCTTCCCGGACTCATAACATAGTCGTTTTAAGTTGGAATTGGCTTGTTCAAAAGCCGTTTTCTTACTCATTTCATGTACTTCGATTTAATCCGGACAAAAGTAGTTTTTAAATTCATTAACAATGAATTCACTATTAGCGTCCAAATAAGCGTTCGTTTAATGCTAGTGAGCGTTCATAGATCGTTTTATTCGTTCTAAGTCGGAATTCGACCGTTCTTGAGTCCACAACTCTTGAATACGTTATACCACGCTACACCATCAAAAACTAGGGTTTCTGAATTACACGACATGTTTTGACTACTAATCTAGAATTCTACGATTTCAACGTTTACCGTCTAGTTTCATAAATTTCTCCATAACTTCGTTACTCGTGTTTTATACGCCAAATCAAATGGAACCAATCCATTGATTCATTGTCTATAACCTAACCAAACAATATTCACATACTCTATAAATGGTGGTTTTCAATTTGTCCATCAACAACCAAATCAACGTTCAATGGCTTATCCGCGATTAAACTTAAACGCTTATGATTCTTACTTATACATAGCTTATCAATGTTTAATTCACTAATAGCCATCTTATTACTCCAGAAGAGACATACTCCACCAATTCATGACTCTCTATGAAAAATAAAAATAAAAGGATCGTAGACTAATGTTTTACGAATTATTACCTTAATGTTCTTCACGTTTTTGCTTAAAACTTGAATGTTTTGCTTCAAGCTCACTTGATTACTTTTTATAGCTCTTTTGTCTCTCTCAAATATGTTGGTTAAAGTTTGTAAAACAATTAAATCACCAACACTAGCTTTCTTATATAGGAAATCCAATGGAGGGTAAAATGGTCATTCGGTAACCTCCTTACTATTCATTACTTTGCAACCAAGTAAAATTACTTTACTTGGCCACCAAGTTGCCGGCCCACATGACCTTTGGGTCCCATATGGGTTGCCCCCATGGGGTTTACCCATGTGGTGATCCATCGGGTCAATCCGCGATTCGGTTTCTTAGATCGGGCTTGATTTAACCTAACATTGGGCTTTAACATTACTAAATCTTAGGCTTTATTTACTAAACTTTGGGCTTAACATAATCCAAGTCCAATTGGATTTGACAAAGTCCAATTACTAAGAGTCCATTAAGAACTAATCGTATTCTACTCGTATAACTCACATATTCTCTTCGTATAGTATTCGTACGATATTCGTATTATACGTCATAATAATCTTCATACTATACTCGTATACTAACTAGTATCACACTCATATTTCACACATATAATAACCCTAATCATTATACGCATTCATTTCCTTCTCGGAACTCACTTTCCCTACCCTTAGTTTTTAACTCTACAAGCGAAAACTTCGTTTTCCATAACTGAAATATTATTGGATATTCCATCTCGTCTTAGAATCCTATCATTACTCGTTTCTCAGAAATTCAAACTTAATTCCTGAGCAGAAACGAATGAATAGTTTTTTTACGAAAATTTCTCCGAAAACTTTTATTTTCGTCTTGGAAATTCAAAACAATTAATCCTAGCACATAGCCAGAATCCTAACCACATTCGCACATTCTAGGTCATAAAACGACCTTCATACAACTTAGTCACATAAATAATCAATTAAATTCATTTAATTCAAATAATCAAATAAAAATTTAATTTACATAAAAATCCAATTTCTCTTGCGTTACATTCTCCTTCCCTTATAAGGATTTTGTCCCCAGAATCTCACTACAATTACATAAACAAATGAGGAAAAATTTCCTTCGTTTTACTCTTGAGTTCCCACATTGCTTCTTCGATAATGTGGTTCCTCCAAATCACCTTCACCGAAGGTATTATCTTATTTCTCAAAACTTGTTCCTTCCTATCAACAATCTGAACTGGAAGTTCTTCATACGTTAAGTCTTTTTCTATCTGAATAGATTAATAATCTATTACGTGTTTATAGTCCAGTTTATAGGGATGCAACATTGACACATGAAACACATTATGTATATGTTCCTCTCCTACCCTTCTTAAAATTTCAAAAGGTCTTATAAACCTTGGACTTAACTTCCCTTTCTTTCCAAAACGTACCTTCCCTTTCCAAGGCAAAACCTTCAGAAAGACATATGAACCTACTTCAAACTCCTTCTTCTCACGGCAAGGATCTGGATACTTCTTTTGTCTATCTTGAGCCGCTACCAATCGAGTACATATTAACTTTACCATATCTGTCGTCTGTTGTACCATCTCAGGTCCTAACATCCGACGTTCCCCTACTTCATTCCAACACAGTGGAGTTCTGCACTTCCTCCCATATAACGCTTCATAAGGCGGCATGCCTATACTAGCCTGAAAAATATTGTTGTACACGAATTCCACCAAAGGCAGATGTTCATCCCAACTCCCTTTAAAATCCATAACGCAAGATCTTAACATATCTTCTAGCATTTGAATTGTCCGTTCACTCTATCCATCCATCTGAGGATGATATGTTGTACTCAACTTCAACTGCGTTCCCATTTGCTATTTCAAACTCCTCCAAAAATTCGATGTGAATCGTGGATCACGATCTGACATAATCCAAACAGGTACTCCATGTCCTAAAATAATTTCTTTGACATAAAGTTTAGCCAATTGTTCTAGGTTATACCTAACTCCTATTGGTAAGAAGTGAGCCGATTTCGTAACTGATCCACTATTACCCAAATAGCGTTGAATCCTTTCCTTGTCATTGGAAGTCCCACCACAAAATCCATTGTGATATGCTCCCATTTTCACTCTGGAATCTCTAGTGATTGCAATAAACTACTCGGTTGTTGGTGTTCAGCCTTAACTTTCTGACAAGTTAAGCACTTACTAACATATTTTGCAATCTCTCTCTTCATGTTTGGCCACCAAAAGTTCTGTCGAAGGTCTTAATACATCTTAGTACTACCTGGATGTATCGAGTACCTCGAACTATGGTCCTCACTCATTATCTCTTCTTTTAACTCAGAATTATCTGAAACCCAAATTCTTCCTTCAAAACGAAGTAATCCTTCTTTATCAAGGTTATACTTAGTCTTTTCTTCATCTTCCATCCTCTTTTTCACTCGTTCGCATTCTTCGTTACCTAATTGTACTTCTTTAAATTGTTCCACTATGGTTAGTTGAGTCTCCATTGTGTATAACATCTCTACCGCTTCATTCGGTAATTTCACTTCTAATTTCATTCTTGTCATCTCCGTTACTAACTCATTTTGAGTCGTTAACATTGATAGCTTTTCTCTAACCTTCCTACTTAGCGCGTTGGCTACTACATTTGTTTTTCCTGGATGATATAAGATATCACAGTCGTAATATTTTATCAATTCTAACCACATTCTCTATTCAACTCCTTCTATGTGAAGATATATTTCAGACTTTTATGGTCCGTGTATATCTCACAATTCTCCCCATATAAATAATGCCTCCATATTTTTAAGGCAAAAACTACAGTTGTCAATTCTAGGTTGTGACGCCCCCAAAATAGGTATACATCACCCATCTTGAGTCACCAAATACATGGTACAGAATACAAATACAAACTTAATTATACAACCGTCGTGTAATATACGACAAAACATAGCTGAGAGTTTAAACAGGAATGTTGCCTTCTAAAAAATATCAACTCTCAAATAGAGTCCTCGTTACATTTATTGTCACACTATTTTATAGAATAGTGAGGACTACTAATACACCATCTTGGACCATCACTCTGTTCCCCGACTAGGCCCGGCTACGTTCTCATTTCCCGAAGAGAACAATGAAAGCAAAAGGCTGAGCTCAACTAGCCTAGTAAGAAATATTATGACTAAGATAATGCAGAATAAATTATCATTAGTCTTCAACAATGTTAAACCGATAAAATACAATATACATCAAGTTTAATCATGGTGAATAAGCAATCCATTAGAAAAGTCAAGTAGAGCATGATATCTACTATCTTCTATGATTTAAAATGTTTTCATCAATTTTTATCATTTGAGACTCAAACAATAAATAAACCACATCATCGAGTCATCCCTGCACTACGGGCCAAGGATATTCATTAAATCATCAGAGGTCATGGCTATACCGAATAATCCCTGGTCATAATCATACCAAAAATTGTCCATCAATGCACTACAGGCCACTGAGGACTTTTACCACATCATTTATAACATTATAGGTCATGATTATACCGAATAATCCCTGGTCATAATCATACCAAGTCCATCTATGCACGTAAGCAAAAGATGTCTTTCATCACAATATAAGCATGAGGATGATGACAATGACATAATACTTCAATAAAACAAGTTCAAGGATAAATTTTAAAGATTTAAAATTTTAGTTTATCCAGAAATTAATAATGTCCAAATTGTCAAAATGATACTTCTTTGTGGAGTAAAATTAGAGAATGCTCAGAAGAATATTTCCATGAAAAGATACTGGATGAAGCGCAAATATCCAGGATATTCTACTAATTTCATGGAGTATAGAAGCCAAAACTTTAACCAACTGAGTATAATAAAATATATGAAACTGCAAATGGATTTTCGCCCGCCATGCGGTAATCCACGTGGACAAATTATTTCCACAATTTAATAAGGAATGAATATGAAGGATCATTCACCATGCATGCGGTAATCCACATGAGGCAGAGTTATTCTAACGAATAATAAAGAATGGAATAACGTAAGAATTCACCAGCGCGTGCGTAATCCATGCATGCACGTGTTATTCCAACGAGTAATAATAAAGAATGGAACTGAATTCATGCGTAACCGCATCTTTACGGGATATTCAAACAGAATAATAAAGAATAGAACCAGGTCGTACGTAAACTGCATAGACATGATATTCCAACAGAATAATAAAGAATGGAACCAGGTCATGCGTAATCCGCACAGACAGGATATTCTAACAAAATAATAAAGAATGGAATAACAACAGAATTTACCAGGCATGCAATAGACCGAACAGACAGGTTATTCCAACAGAATAATAAAGAATGAAATAACAGAAGAATTTCACCATGTATGCGGTACTTCGCATAGACAGGTTATTCTAACATAATAATAAAGAATGGAATAACAACTCTTATGAGTATTGAAAAAGAATAATTGTCTTCATGAATAAGAAAAAATAATACCCATTACTATAATAATAATATCCCTTACCTCAGAAGAAAACTGGATACTAGAATAGTGAGGTAGCAGACTTCTCTTCTTCTTTCTCTCTATAATTTTTCTCTATAATAATTGCTCTATAGCTTTAGTGAATTGGTAAAAATTAATGAAGGAATTAGCTTTTATTTATAGAAAAATATAGTTTCCATAATTGCACATTTTAGGGCTCGAAATATTACAGTATAATACCCTCATCTTTTCCTTCATTTTTAATTTAGTCATGCAAGTATTATCAAACTTGCACCACATGCCCTAATAGTAAATCATGTGAATCAATAGTAAATCATGTGACTCAATAGTTCTAAACATGTGAAAAAATTAATTATAGTATAGTACCTTCAACTATACCTCCATTTTTAACTTAGTCATGCAAGTATTATCAAACTTGCACCAACTCCCCTAATAGTAAATCATGTGAATCAATAGTACACACATGTGAACACATATTTATAAGCATGTGAATTAATAACAATTAATTGCTCATTTATTCGGTGAATTACCTGATTGGTCAATATAACCTCCAGACATCAATTTTTATCGAAATAAATGTCGATTTTCACTAACACTAATAATTCCAACACAATAGAACTATCAATTTCATCTTTAATCAACACGAACTTATTCATCATTAATATTATAATTCACAATATTTAACAACCAGGTCATTCCCAGGAAAGAGGGGGCTTTCCGATAAAGATTTCTCCTTATTGGCGCATAATTAGGTGACCAAACCTCTCCTTGACAGAACTTCTAAACATTGTCAATATTGCAAATAATAATATGAATAACTTTGCCGTCTCAATTATTGATTTAGTAAAATAACATATTATGCAGATGATAATGTGACAATAATTGAATCAATAATATGAGAGATATGATGTAACAATTACTGTAGCAATAATTGAGTATAACTGAGTGACTTTTCACGTAAGCATCAATAATCAATACCGTGTGCTACTATGCAACCACGCGTCTTACTATACTTTTATCACCGATTATTTTATGACAACTTGCTTACTTTGAAAAAAATTTCAAATATCACCCTTAACTTTAACCTTTTATCAATTTAACCATTTACTAAATAGAATAATTATTAGAAAATTGAATACTTTCATTTCATAAAATTTGAGGTCTCACAATATCCCCTCCTTATGAAATTTTGCCCTCGAAATTTACGTACCTGATACCTTGCTTTCTTTTCGAATTGTAACTTCCCGGTTATTTCCTCTCTATCATGATTTTCCCATTTCTCATCTCTTGTATTTTAGATATCATTCTAGAATATAGTTTCAAAATAAGGGTTAATTGAAATATCATATATTATCCCTATACTCTGACTGACCAATTAAATACCAAATAAACTTAGGTAGGTCATACTAGCGAAGGAATTCCCCGTCTCTCCCCTCCTAGTTCTTGTCTCACAGCTCAGCCAGGGATCATATCCCTAAGCTTTGAGACCAACTGTGATGCCCCCAAAATAGGTATACATCACCCATCTTGAGTCACCAAATACATGGTACAGAATACAAATACAAACTTAATTATACAACCGTCGTGTAATATACGACAAAACATAGCTGAGAGTTTAAACAGGAATGTTGCCTTCTAGACAATATCCACTCTCAAATAGAGTCCTCATTACATTTATTGTCACACTATTTTATTGAATAGCGAGAACTACTAATACACCATCTCGGACCATCACTCTGTTCCCCGACTAGTCCCGGCTACATTCTCATTTCCCGAAGAGAACAATGAAAGCAAAAGGGTGAGCTCATCTAGACCAGTAAGAAATATTATAACTAAGATAATGCAGAATAAATTATCATTAGTCTTCAACAATGTTAAACTAATAAAATAAAATAGACATCAGGTTTAACTGCAGCAGAATAAGCAATCCATTAGAAGAGTCAAGTAGAGCATGATATTTACTATCTTCTATGATTTAAAATGTTTTGATCAATTTTTATCGCTGAGACTCAGCTTAATAAATAAACCACATCATCGAAATTAAATACCTCGCACTACGACCAAGGATATTCATTAAATCATCAATGGTCATGACTATACCGAATAATCCCTGGTCATAATCATACCAAAAACTGTCCATCAATGCACTACAGGCCACTAAAGACTTTTACCACATCATTTATAACATTACAGGTCATGATTATACTGAATAATCCCTGATCATAATCATACCAAGTCCATCTATGCACGTAAGCCAAAGATTACTTTTATCACAATATAAGCATGAGGATGATGACAATGACATAATAATTCAATAAAACAAGTTCAAGGATAAATTTTAAAGATTTAAAATTTTTGTTTATCCAGAAATTAATAATGTCCAAATTGTCAACATGATACTTCTTTGTGGAGTAAAATTCAAGAATGCTCAGAAGAATATTTCCATGAAAAGATACTGGATGAAGAGCAAATATCCTGGATATTCTACTAATTTCATGGAGTATAGAAGCCAAAACTTTAACAAACTGATTATAATAAAATATATAAAACTGCAAATGGATTTTCACCCGCCATGCGGTAATCCACGTAGACAGATCATTTCCACAATTTAATAAGGAATGAATACGAAGGATCATTCACCATGCATCACGTAATCCACAAAGACGAGTTATTCCAATGTAATAATAAAGAATGTAATAATAGAAGAATTCACCGGTGCGTGCGTAATCCGCATTGCAGACGGTGTTATTCCAATGAATAATAAAGAATGGAACCAGTCATGCGTAAAATCGCATGCAGACGATTCCAAATGAATAATAAAGAATGAAACCAGTCAAATGCGTAAACCGTACAAACATGATATTCCAATAGAATAATAAAGAATAGAACCAAATCATGCCAGAATATCCGCATGCATGTGATATTCCAACAAAATAATAAAGAATGGAATAACAACATAATTCACCGGCATGCGATGAATCGCATGCATAAAAGTTATTCCAAAGAATAATAAAGAATGAAATAACAGAAGAATTTCACCATGTATGCGGTACTTCGCATAGACAGGTTATTCCAACATAATAATAAAGAATGGAATAACAACTCTTACGAGTATTGAAGAAGAAAACTTGATACTAGAATAGTGAGGTAGCAGACTTCTCTTCTTCTTTTTCTCAATAATAATTGCTCTATAGCTTTAGTGAATTGGTGAAAAATAATGAAGGAATTAACTTCTATTTATAAGAAAATATAGTTTTCATAACTGCACATTTTGGGGCTCAAAATATTATAGTATAATACCCCCATCTTTTCCTTCATTTTTAATTTAGTCATGCAAGTATTATCAAACTTGCACCACCTCCCCTAATAGTAAATCATGTGAATCAATAGTAAATCATGTGACTCAATAGTTCTAGACATGTGAAAAAATTAATTATAGTATAATACCTTCAACTATACCTCCATTTTTAACTTAGTCATGCAAGTATAGTACCTTGTTTTATGCCAACCACATTTTGTGATCTTGTACCGAGGCGAGTTGCAGATATCACACTGCACCTTATCTTTGTCCTCCCCATAGTATAGTATGCAATCCTGCTCACAAGCATCAATCTTCTCATACCCGAGATTCAACCCATTAACCATCTTCTTCACTTTATAGTAATTCGCGGGCAGAGTATTATTCCTAGGTAAGAACTCGCCAAAAATATCAAGCAAATCATTGAATCCTCTCTCACTGCAGTTATGCTCATTCTTGAAATGTAAAAGCTTTGTAACTGCAGAAAACCTGGTGTGCTTGTCATTTCCAGGATAAAATGAGACACCCGATTAAGATAGCAACTTGTAGAAGGTAGTTGCTAAATCATTTGGCTCTTGCTGAACACTGCTTGATCCATGCTCATTTTCAGCCCAGTCAATATTGGTAAGGCTATACGCATCAATCAACATCTGCACAACATCAAAGTTATCTGATTATGAATCCCCATAAACCAATTGGTCTACAATACTATTTGTTCGTTCTCTAAACTCAGTTGATTCCCCGTGACAAATCCATACCGAATACCCATCCACAAACCCACATGAATATAAGTCAAATTTAACTTCATCGACAGTCTTCCGTATCATGTTCTTACACTTGAAACATGGACATCTCATCTTTCCATTCAGATCATCAACATGTTCTATTACTTTGTTCATAAAATTGGAAACCCCATCATGGTACGCATCAACTAATCCCCTCCCATCAATCTGTATCCTAAGGTACATCCAACTCCGGTCGGCTGACATTTTTTATTGAAGAAAAACCCAATTATAGTGAGAATAATCATGAATGTGGCCCATGCATGAATTTAGTTTACCTAGTATATATCTCCACTCTACAGGGGTTAGGCTTCTATCCCGTTCCTAGATGCGTCTCCTCACTAGTGCAAATCTTTAGCACATTTCTTCTATTTTATGAAAATTTCAGCAGCACCTCCCCATGGTTTCCAAGTACACGAAATAGACCAAGACAACTTAGTCTAAGTATGCACTCGGAGAACATGTAGAGACACCAGTTGAAAAATCCTCAAAAGTTTAAAAAAATGCACCTTGTTAATTGGCACCGACCTAAGTGAGAGACATAACATCCAGTAACAGTCCCAAACTGGGGACTATTCAACATTCACTCCTAATGAGTGAATGTCAAACGAGTTTCTAAGCTCCTATTAATACTACATGCATAAGTATATATGCAGTTTATTGTAATTGTGAAAAACTAAGCAAATGATACTTAGTTTATTTTTTCAATAATAAACTCAGTAAATGCTACTCAGTTTATGATACTTATTATATCAATGATTATATTATAATATTCCAACTTTATTATATGTACTAATGGAACTAAGTAAATGCTACTTAGTGTATTATATTATGTTATAATACTTTATTTTTTTTATTTTGTATTATATTATATTACATTATATTATATATTTTTTAATTTAATATAATTTATTAAATTAAATTAATTATTTTATTTATTTTGTAGTCCACCAAATCCACTCCTGGTCCAAGCACATATAATTCCACAGGATTAATGGCCCACTATATTCAGAGGCCCAAATAATTTTGGCCCAACATTCCCCCCAGTCTTCCTCCAAATAGAATATTTGATGGAAGAGTATTCAAGACATGGCCCAACAGCAACATGAACACCCGAACAAAGCCCAACAACAATAATAATGCCCAAACAAAGCCAAACAAAACCCATTTGCCAAAGATCCCCAATACCGGATATCAAACCAACCCTTCAAATCCTTCATCATAACCCCCATTAATGCACTGCCCTCGAGAACTAGGAACAACAGAAAAGACACCATTATACAAACCCACTTCTCCCATTTCAAACAGTTTCACCAGCTCATTTCAAATTTAAAGATATACTTCCTCTCTCCTACCTCCCGGCTTCCAATAGCCCAAAAAACTCCATCCCCATACCTGTAACTCCCATATCAAGCTTCCCCGTGTCTCCAAACACCACACCTAACTCCCCCACCACCAACACCATGCCGGAACCAACTCCCAACACTGCCCCTCCTCCAGCAAGAACCCACCAAAAACCGATATACAGAAAACACCACTCGAATATCATAATGAAGACTAATTCCCCCACATCAACACCCACTCTCAACTAACAAAAGCAGACCTCCTCGTTATTCGAGAACATTATTAAATCCCAGCAACCCATCACCTAAGAACCCCCACACCCATTAACCGTATTTACCACCGTCCCAATGGCTGGACCGCCATGCCCCTCACCCTTCTGGAGAAAGGAATCTGACTTCCCTCCATACCTTCATCGTCACCCTTCTAGGGTTAATGGGCATTGGATTAGCCCAACTGGCACCTAATTCTTACATCCACATCATCGCCTTCTATCATGAGATTGGAGTTCCTCCTTTAATCGACTTCTTCTTCTCCTTATTCCAAATTGGAGACTCCCGCGAATGGGGTTTCAAAGTGTAAAGTAAACAATCCTCAAAATCCAAATCCAAATTCGATAAAATCCCCCTAATGGACACTCCCTCGAGCAACAAAGGGTGGCATAAGGACTGGTTCTTCATCACAGGGCCAAAAATTCCCAAGATTCTGGACTGGACCTCCCACAAATGCCTCACTTTGGACTTTGGCGATACCTATCCCGAATGAGTACTAGAAATGGCAAAGCTACACGAAAAAATCCCCCTGAAGGAATGGAGCTTGACCTTCTAAGCAAACAAGACTAGCTATACGATCATAAACGTAAGTTCTGAACTTGATACTTGCATAATTTTTAAATTCTTTTCAGTAATTATTCTAAGAAATCCTTCTTTTTCTTCTACAGTATCCCTCATCAAACCAACCTTGACCGACCGAAGAGACCTCGAGGCATTACTCTCCAAAAACCCATCCGAAACTTCTGTCGAACCCCAAAACTCCGAACTCAAACCATCCGTAATTAAAGAAAACACAGTCAAAGAATCTACCTAACCACGACTAAAAAGAAGAGCTACAAAAAACCCAAAACCATCCATGTTCCTACTCTCACCGAAAGCCTCCTTGACATACCTATTGCCGAAAGAACCCAAATCCTCCGAACCAAAAAGAAACGGGCCAAAATCACCTGCTCACAGTCGAAGAACTAAGAAACCCTTCCGAAGCTAGCCAACCCCAAAACATATCTGCTGAATCTGCCGAACCAGACGAATTAGAAGAACTCATCCCCTAACTCACCCGAAAACAAAAACACACTTCGGACAACCAACCGACCACATCAACAGAAACCCATATCTCGACTTCATCTGAACAACCAACACCACCCCTCCAATAATCAATTAACCAAGAACCCTCAGCACACATACCCGAAGTCGTTCGTTCACCCATCTTATGGCCAGACGACAATGAAGAATTCCCTCTACATCTTTACGACCACTTCGTCCTTAGCACCGATGACCACTGCTTTGGACACATTTCAACATCTGATCTTGTTCGTGTTGGCATGATCCATTAAGCCCACGTAAGTTAATTAACATTAATCACTTTCAATTATGCATAACTTTTAAAACTCCATACTGACTTTTAAATATATGTAGGCTAATGGGATCTTCGGGCGGCTCAACCAAAGATATAAAGAAATTAAAGCTGAAGAAAAAGTCGCCCGAAAGAGAAAACGAACTCCTGAAAGATACCTTAGCGAAGGAGAGGAATCTACACGGCGATGCATTGTTCTTCTGCGAAGGCCTCAAAAAGACAACGCCAAACTTAAAGAACAACTGACAACAGCCGAAACACTTCAACAAACTACTTCTGAACGAAACCAGGAGCTCTCAATGGAAAACGAAGTGCTAAAGCAAAACAATCAAGCCCTCACCCGTGAAATCCATGATGTAAAGAAAAAAGAACAACTACACCTTCAACACCGAAGCAAAGTAGAAAAAGAACTCCGAGAACTCAAAGCCCTCGATCCACCTCTAACTGACGAACTATGAAATCAAATTCAAGTGAGTACTGAAAATCTCCTGAACTTACCAATGAAATAATCCAAATGTACATCGAAGCTATGAAGCATCCAGTAACAAAGGAAAATATAAACTTTCTGCGGTCGCACTGAACCCTTTAATTCTCGATTCTTCTGAAGATGAAGACGAGAAAAATACTGACGATGACCCCTCCCCCCCACCTTCTTAATTTCAAACTTGTACAAATACAATATTGTAATCTCTTTTTATATTTTAATGAAATATAAATTTTCATACTCACTCTTCCATAAAAGTTTCACTTAGTTTACTTCAACAAGCAATTAAGAAATATGAACTCAACACTTCAAATAAATCAAATAAATACTGCCATATACTTTGTTCACCATATTTTGGTTGAACAGATCTTACCAACCATCAAACGATCTTGTTCGCCATCATAGGGTCGAACAGATCTTGTTCACCATCATAGGGTTGAACAGATCCCACTAAACCTCCAAACGATCTTGTTCGCCATCATATGGTCGAACAGATTCTGTTCACCATCATAGGGTTGAACAAATCCCACCGAACCTCCAAACGATCTTGTTCGCCATCATAGGGTCGAACAGATCATGTTCACCATCTTAAGGAAGAATAGATCCCACCGAACCTCCAAACAATCTTGTCCACCATCATAAGGACGAACAAATCCAACTTACCGAATAGCAATCAAACAAAACAATATTGGAGAAAAATGATTCTTTTATTGATAACTGTTGAAAGAATTACAGACTCCAAAATTCTGACGACTCTACTGAAAATATTTTTGAAGTCTTCCCACATGCCAAGTATTCTTTATTTCAGACCCATCCATTGCTCGTAACTGATAAGTTCCCGATTTTGGTACTTCGATGATTTTATAAGGACTTTCCTAGTTTGGCATCAACTTTCCCAAATTCTGAGGCATAGAAGCTTCCACCTCTTGAATATCCTGATCACCTACTTCAAACCTTCGGAACTTCACCCCTGTGTTATAATACCTGGCCACTTGGCATTGATATGTTGCCAACTTCACCAAAGTTGCTTCTCTAACCTCCTCAGGCAAATCTAGAATGACCCGAAGTCCTTCCTCATTATATATCTCTCGAAACTGACTAACCCGAAGAGATAGGGAGCCAACTTCCACAGGAACCAAAGCATCAGAACCATAGGTAGAGAATGTTAAGATAAGCTATCAATATGTATATGGAGAGAAGGTGAATCTTTTCTCATGTATATACTTGATAGGTAGAGAACGATAAGGTAGGTGCGAGTTCTTGAAACTCATACTTATGGTAAGTTCGTGACTCATAATAATATGGTATGTTTTTGAACTTCTCAACGAATGGATGCCTATGGTCTGACTGGGATAGTTCTTAAACTCATATTATTATGGAAAGTTCCTGAACTCATAATGTGTGGTAAGTTGATGGACTGTACTAAGATATAGAGATGTTTAGACTAAAAATGAGTTATTTTCAATAGAATTAGCATTGAAGATGCTAGAGAAGATTAAGTATTGTCGTAAGTAAGACAATGAAGGAAGATGGAGAATAGGATATTCTAAGTCATCTAGCTATGCTAGATTTTGAAGTTTATTGAAATTGTGCTTATGTGTACGCATTTTGTAAATGAAAGATTTGGTTCAACTTTTGGAACCAATGGATTTTAAAAAGAACTATTCTTTATATGTCTATGCTAATTGTTTCAGCTAGATAGAAATTGATTTGAAATATCAAAATGAATTTTATATCATTAGTGCATTTGATGCAAGGATGTTAAAAGGATGAAGTTATTAATGCAATTGAACCTGGTGATGGATGTGATCTTAGGATCAACAACCCGCTAAGGTATGATGTATAATGACGAAGTCATAAATTGATGAAGTCCTCAATGTACTGGAAAAAGTACGGTATCATGACGTCATAAAACGTTTTGATGTATTGCGAAAGGAATTTAAAGAAGTAGTCGATGTCAATTGATTTTACTAGACGAATGTTTCAAGTTGATGTCCAATTTATTGGTATGGTCGAAGCTATTTAATTTGGCTAAGACAAATGGTATGTTATGTCATAAGAAAATCGAGCTTTCTTTGAAGAGTTATGCCGAACAAAATTATTTTGGTGCAAAATCTAATGATAAAGTCTGAGGTGAACATACCCTAAAATGGGGTTATACGATGGGTTGATCACCTACATATGGAAGAGGTAGTTTACCTTCTTGGTGATTGTAAACTGACCATGATAGAACGGTTTACGGTGAAATGTTGTTAAACCTAGTAAGAGTTCATGGTCGATTTGACCCCTCAGCAAAACTATGAAATGTTTTAAAGGAATCATTATATTCCTATTTATTCCTTTCACTTCATGATTCTTGATAAATTATGAAGGTTAGGGAATGTGTGAAAGATAAGAACTTCATTGAAGAGAAGTTGAGAATAAGGGTAAGCTAAAATTTTGAGGATGAAATTCTGTGAAGAATGGGTGAATGTGATGACCCGGGAATGGGTGTGGTTTTAGAAATTCCGAGGATGAAATTTTTATAAGGAGGGAAGAAAGTGACAACCCGAAATATCGGATTGTCCAGAATTTAAGATTTAAAGAATTAGTTATTAATAAAAGGAATTTTTATTAATACTATTTTATGTTATGTGTTTATTAATCGTTCTAGAACCTAGGATGATTATAAATCGGGAGGATTCTGGCTACGAGCTAGACTGAACGAGGAAGAATTTTCAAGACGAAAATAAAATTTTTCCTAGAACAAAATATTTCCAGGGAAAAAGATGAAATAAGCACTATTCACCCGACGAAACCCTAAGGGTTAGGGTTTAAATAACCTAAGCCTTTCTGAGAGTTCGGTATGTCGAAATGACATTCCGTCAAAAGATTTGACGATAATATATCTTGAAAAGTTAAGTAAGCCGATGAAAGTTTTTCTCGAAAAACGTGCAGAAATTAGACAAAATAAAAATGACGAAAAGTATTGTTATGTACTTTTCACTCATTTAACTACGTTAGGTGAAAATGTGAAGGAAAACGCTTGATGTCAAAAAGTGTTTTTCTATTTTTTAGATATCCAAAGAATACGTAAAAGTTAATCGGTAAAGGAAAGACGAAATATCCAAAAATATTTGGATTTCGAGAATCACAGTTTTCGAACTATCGGACAAATTTCGCAAGAGAGAAGCACAAAGCTTCCAAGGGAAGCTTTGTGAATAGTAAGGAGGTGGAGTAAGAAGGCGTGAATAGTAGATTCGGGGGCAAAATGGCTATTTTTCCCCTAGCCTTGGTTTTCTATAAATAGGAAGCTTAATTTTATTTATTTAGGATTTTGAAAATCCTACAACACTTGAGAGAGAGAGAGAGAGCTTGGATGAGAAGGAGAAGGAGGAGGAAAAGCTTGCTCGTGTACAAACTTTGTCCGACAGAAGAAGATTAAGGGAGAAAGGTAATCCGAAACCTAGTCTCTTATAAATTTTCTTTAAGTTTTCTAGGTTAAAAACATAAATTAATGATAATAAGAAGTAAAAGATGTTAGAAATGATTTCATATGGTTGAAATCATGAGAAAACGAAGAAATAAGAATTAGAAGTTTAGTTTATAAATTTCTTAAGGAAGTATAAGATTCGTAATGAATTTGAGCGATCCGAATGAATCATATGAACGCTTTGGTGAAATAAGTAAGGAATGGTGTTTTATAACATCAAATTCCAAGAAAAAGTGAAATTGTAATCAAAATATCAAATAAAAATGAAGAACGAATGAAGAACGTGAAGAACACGCGAAGAACGCGAAGAACTTTATTGATGGACAAATTTAAAACCATCGTAGTGCAATTATCGTTGATGATGGACGAGTTTAAAATCATCATGTATAAGTTAGATGCTTATTGCTTGGTTAGGAACGGTAGAAACATTCATGAAGAACATATTAAAACTGAGCTATAACGAAGTTATGCCAAAATTTTTGTAAAAGACGAACGAGAATTAGAAAGTTAGTAAATAAACCCGAATGTGTAGGGTTTCATAAGAATGTAAGAGAACGTAGAAAACATGAGTCATGGACTCAAGAACAAACGAGTTCCGAGTTCGAATGACCGAATTATGGACGAGTAAACGAAGAACGTTAATAACGTAAAACGAATAAATGACAAAGATTAAGCCAATCAAATGGCATGTTAACAGATTCAGAATAAAGTTCTGTTTGAGGGTAATCTAAGTACGTAAGATAAGGAAAAGAATGGCTTTGGAATGACCTCGTTTCGAGTTATAACGAATAAGTTATGAGATCGGGAAGTAAGCGTCTCAAATTTGATTTAAGACTTAGAAATTTTTTTAAGGATTAAGGCTTGGTGCTACAGCGCGAGCTGTGCCTTGGGAGGCGCCACTGTAGCGCTAGCCCCGATAGTTTGACACTGCAGAGTGGCACTACAATGTTAGATATAGAGGGAACCAGCACCGCAGCGCCAGTGCAGGGCAAAGCCTAGTAATGAGCTTTTAACTGCTCAAAACCTAGGGGAAGTGTACTGAAAGTTAATGAACGTGTAGTTAATAAAGTGTTTTAAACCTTTTTTGAAGGTTGAATGGAAAGATTGAACAGGATTAAAAGACAGAGAATTTAAGCGGTAGATTACGTAACCGATATCCGGGGACCGTAGTCGCGATAAAACGAATGTGTGGGATTTCTATGACTGTGATTCCTTACACGTTGAGTGACGAGAGTAATGATTAGCATTTTGATGTTATGATGTCAAAATAAGAGATAAATATAAAGCGTTTAGACACTGTGAACACAACGTAGTTGCGATGAACGATCGATCTTAGCATACAATGAACCGTATGGCTTCGACATTAAGAAAGAATAATGAACATGGGGTTTAGGTGATGAGTAATGAATGGAAGCGATTAAAACCTTAGGTAAGGTTTGAATGAGAGATTAAGAGATGAACAACGTGAACACAAATTACGTCAACGATCCTCGTGAACCGTATGTGCATCGAGCGAACATCTAAGTGTACATTGGTTGTATAACTTAGACGTTGACGAAGGTAGTAAGTAGGATATGATTTATCAAGAAAGCCGTAGTGAACGGTAATAAGAATAATGAAAGACGAATGTGAGTCGGATAGAGAATGCTAGAATAAAATATAAGCGTTAAACACTTTAATCGACGTGAAGGTTGAGGGTACACGAATATTAAATGGGCAGAACCTACACCCCGTGTATGGTTTGACCGTAGGATAATGAAGTTCAATGATTAAACCTGTGAATGGTGAAGAGGCTGAATTAAAGACAAGTACGTATAATGTAAAAAAGCCGAGTTAATGATTAACTTGAACGATCGTTCTGAGTATACAAAAGACTATATGACTTAGACGATAAAGAATGAATCCTGCGGTATGGCATTTAGTTTCCAGAAAGCCATAAGGAATAAGAAATTGACTTAACAAACATTATAGTTTAATAGTTTGGATAAGTTAAGATAAGTTTAGGTTGTTGTGACGCCCCCAAAATAGGTATACATCACCCATCTTGAGTCGCCAAATACATGGTACAGAATACAAATACAAACTTAATTATACAACAGTCGTGTAATATACAACAAAACATAGTTGAGAGTTTAAACAAGAATGTTGCCTTCTAGATAATATCAACTCTCAAATAGAGTCCTCATTACATTTATTGTCACACTATTTTATAGAATAGTGAGGACTACTAATACACCATCTCGGACCATCACTCCGTTCCCCGACTAGTCCCGGCTACGTTCTCATTTCCTGAAGAGAACGATGAAAGCAAAAGGGTGAGCTATACTAGCCCAGTAAGAAATATTATGACTAAGATAATGCATAATAAATTATCATTAGTCCTCAACAATGTTAAACTGATAAAATACAATAGACATCAAGTTTAACTGCAGCAGAATAAGCAATCCATTAGAAGAGTCAAGTAGAGCGTGATATCTACTATCTTCTATGATTTAAAATGTTTTCATCAATTTTTATCGCTGAGACTCAACTTAATAAATAAACAACATCATCGAGTCATCCATGTACTACGGGCCAAGGATATTCATTAAATCATCAATGGTCATGACTACACTGAATAACTCCTGGTCATAATCATACCAAAAACTATCCATTAATGCACTATAGGCCACTGAGGACTTTTACCACATCATTTATAACATTACAGGTCATGATTATACCGAATAATCCCTGGTCATAAACATACCAAGTCCATCTATGTACGTAAGCCAAAGATGACTTTCATCACAATATAAGCATGAGGATGATGACAATGACATAATAATTCAATAAAACATGTTCAAGAATAAATTTTAAAGATTTATAAGTTAATTTATCCTGAAATCAATTACGTCCAAATTGTGAACATGATACTGCTTTATGGAGTAAAATTCAAGAATGCTCAGAAGAATATTTCCATGAAAAGATACTGGATGAAGCACAAATATCAAGGATATTCTACTAATTTCATGGAGTATAGAAGCCAAAACTTTAACCAACTAAGTATAATAGAATATATGAAACTGTAAATGGATTTTCGCTCACCATGCGACAATCCACGTAGACAGATCATTTCCATAATTTAATAAGGAATGAATACGAAGGATCATTCACCATGCATGCGGTAATCCATATAGACAAGTTATTCCAACAAAATAATAAAGAATAGAATAACAGAAGAATTCACCGAGCATGCGATAGACCGTACAGACATGTTATTCCCAACAGAAAAATAAAGAATGGAACCAGGTCATGCATAATCCACACAGACAGGATATTCCAACAGAATAATAAAGAATGGAACCAGGTCATGCGTAATCCGCACAGACAGGATGTTCCAACAAAATAATAAAGAACGGAATAACAACAGAATTCAACAGGCATGCGATAAACCGCACAAACAGGTTATTCCAACAGAATAATAAAGAATGGAATAACAGAAGAATTTCACCATGTATGCGGTACTTCACATAGACAGGTTATTCTAACATAATAATAAAGAATTGAATAACAATAGCTCTCTTCATGAATACGAAAGAATAATACCTCTTACCTTAGAAGAAACTGGATATTAGAATAGTGAGTTAGCAGACTTCTCTTCTTCTTTCTCTCTATAATTTCTCCTTTTAATAATTGCTCTAAAGATTTAGTGAATTGGTGAGAAATGAAGGAAGAATGAGCTTCTATTTATAGGAAAATATAGTTTCGATAATTGCACATTTTGGGGCTCGAAATATTACAGTATAATACCTTCCTCTTTTTTTAATTTTTAATTTAGTCCTGCAAGTATTATCAAATTTGCACCACCTACCCTAATAGTAAATAAAATGAATCAATAATTCAATCATGTGAATCAATAATTATAATCAAGTGAAAATATGAATTATAGTATAGTACCTCCATCTATACCTCCATTTTTAACTTTGTCATGCAAGTATTATCAATCTTGCACAAACTCCCCTAATAGTACAAGAATGTGAATCAATAATACACACATATGAACAAATAGTTATAATCACGTGAATTAATAGTAATTAATTGCTCATTTATCTGGTTAATTACTCAACTGGTTTGTATAACTTCCAGACATCAATTAATATCGAAATAAATGTCGATTTTCACTAACACTAATAATTCAAACACAATGGAACTATCAATTTCATCTTTAATCAACACGAACTTATTCATCATTAATATTATAATTCACAATATTTAACAACCAGGTCGTTCCTGTGAAAAAAGGGGGCTTTTCGATAAGGATTTCTCCTTATTGGCGCGCAATTAGATGACCAAACCTCTCCTTGTGAACTTCTAGACATTGTCGATTGCAAAATAATAATATGAATAACTTTGTCGTCTCAATTATTGATTTAATAATATAACATATTATATGAGATGATCTTTGTGACAATAATTGAATCAATAATATAGAGAGATATGATGCAACAATTCATCGTAGCAATAAATTGAGTATAACTAAGTGACTTTTCACGTAAGCATAAATAATCAATACCGCAGGTGCTACTATACAACCACGCCAGACATCGCATTTCTTTTACTACTACAGGTAGTTCAACAGCTTTTAACGGTAGTAACACTTTCTCGTCGTTATTTTTAATAAAAGATAATTACGTCGTTTTCTTACTACTACGACAATACTTCCGTTAGGGGTCCACTGATGATTGTGTCGTCGTCTTTAATATTCCCTCGTTAAAACTAATATTCCTCGACCAATCGAATATTATATAACCACTTGCTTACTTTGCAAAATTTGTTAAATATTACCCACAACTATAACATTATATCAAATCCACACCATAATATTCAAAAAAAAATTATTTTGAGAAATTTAAATCTTTATTCATAAAATCTGGGGTCTCACAATCTCCTCTCTTATGAAATTTAAGCCCTCGAAATTTACGTCGCGTTACTGGTATGCCAAAGAGGTGAGGATACCTTTAATACCTTTATCGTCGAAAACATTACAAGTTGCATACGTGCATGCCCGATGTCCTCCGATTGCCTCTGAATGCACATCAGTCCCTAAAATAGCCATTTTAGGCCTTAATACCAACCTCAAATCTCAAAATCTAAAGAATGAAAGTTTTAGATCTACTCGTTATCTTTCCGAATCATCCTAAATAACCTCAATGGGAATTTGTATGAAAACGTTATGCCCAATATACTAAAGGACGTCCAGACAGATTTTGGCTTAACACTTGACCAGCGCCTAGGTGCCCAAATTTGGCCTTGGGCAAGCGCCTAGGCACCCAAAATAGATTCTAAACGCCAAGCCTAGTGCCTAGGCGCTCGACCTTTGACACTTAACTCCAATTTTCCAGATTTTGCAACTTTTGACACACATACTTCAAATCTTCATAACTTCTTCATCCGTTATCGGAATTAGTCCGTTTTAGGCTATGGAAAGCTTGTAACATGTTCTAAAAACCCGCATGATTTCATAATTTTTCAGATTCATTAATTATTCCAAAATTTGTCTCCAAATTCCCCCAAGACTAAGTTTTTACTAACAATGATACGTGAAAAATGTTATGAACACGCGACATACTTGGCGGTAAAACGAGTCTATAGGCTACAGTTCCTACTCGATCGAGGATTTCAAATGGGCTAATCAAATCGAGGGTTGAGATAATGCCTTCTTGAACCTTCTTCTTCACATTCATCAGATTTGGGTGTGTAGCTTGAGCGGCTTTAACTTTATCGATTAAAGTCGATTTTACTCGTATATTCGTTATCTTCACGTGGGTCCCTAGAGTCTTTAACTCTATCTTCATCATTTGTAAGTTATACGAAATGGGTTTTTGTGTTAACAACATCGCACTCGTAAACTCATACGATCTTCTACTCAACGCATCAGCTACCACATTCGCTCTTCCATGATGATATTGAATGGTATAGTCGTAATATTCAATAGCTCAAACCAACGTCTTTGGCGCATAATACATTCGTTCTAGGTGAAGAAATATTTAAGGGTTTTAAAAATGGGTTTTGTACTGAGGTCAATATAAAATTCGATTTCACGCTCTAGGGGTAGGCTAGGAAGTTCTTCAAGAATACGTCAGGAAATTTATTAACAATAGAATATCATTCAAAACTGTGACTCTCATCCAAGACTTGGATAGTACATCACATTGATACCTATCAACTTGTCATCGTCATTCACAACGTCCCCTACGGATAGTTTGGCTTCGGTGCCTTCCACATAAGGAAGTCATCAGCGAAAGGCTCGATGCTCTTTACTTATGGCTTGATATGACAGTGATTGACTTTAGTGGTTTGGTTGCTTGAATTTGCATAACAGGTTGGTTAGGAATATGAAAGCTAACAACCTTACGAAAAGAATGATGAGTAGTTAACCAATCGATTCCTAAAATCACATCAAAGGCAAGTATTTTCAAAGAGATAAGATCGACAGGTAACGTGAAAGTGTCGATTTGAATCAACAAGATTTATAAACAGTGTAGGTAACGAAGGTTTCTAATAACAAAGTTTCAATCAATAAGTCAAAGTCTAACTTCCCTGGGGTCAAACTTAAACGTTCAGTGCAAGCAAGAGAAATAAAATAATGGGTAGAACCGGTATCTAATAAGATATAGACTTTGCAAGAATTTATAACTAACTAACTCGTGATAACTTCATTTGGGTTCCTCACTTGTTGGGAAGTCATGACAACCATTCTCCCTTTAACTAGGCTTTGACTTGTCTAGGGTAGCATTTGGTGTCATCACTACCGTTGAAATTGACTTTTCTATAGGGTATAATCCACCCTCAACTGCTTCATCGTACTCCTGTTTCATGATCTGAATCATTAATCTTCGATCCATATCAAATTGGGGTTGACCGCTATGTACCGGGTAATTCAAAACTCGATGTTGAGTTCTCTCAATTGCTGTCCAAAAAGAGAAATACATATCATCTATTTTAGCCTTCTTAGATCAAACATCTCTTTCCACAATATCAACACATCGTGCGGCTTTTACCCATGCATCACTCATTCTCACTCGTTTAGTTGTTTTTTCTTTAAGCTCAGATTCGAGCTTTATCATCTTATACTCTGCCAAAGAGTGCTTCTGTTCAAGCATCACATATCGGGTAACACAAGCTTGAATTGTTGCATCCTTTTGTTCCACGACCGCCTGCCATTCTTCAGCCTGCTCTTCTAACTCATGAACACGATTTTGCAATTCTAAATTTCGATCATAAAATTCTTCTAATAAATTCTCCTCAGGTTCCTCTTCTTCCTCACTCTCAGCTGCTACCTTTGCGACTATCTCAAGTGCAACTATAAATTCTTCACTCACCACATGGATATCTCTAATTCCTTCTTCGCCTGACATCACATTATTCTGGTTGGTGATTAGAGGTGTCTCCACGATCTCATTCACTCTATTGTTAACATTTTTAGCTGCCATTTTCCAATACTGCCACAAAACAAGGGTTAATTAACATATCACATATTATCCCTATACTCTGACCGACCAATTAAATACCAAATAAACTTAGGTAGGTCATACTAGTGAAGGAATTCCCCGTCTCTCCCTTCCTAGTTCTTGTCTCACATCTCAGCCAGGGATCATATCCTAAGCTAAGATACCAACTGTGACGCCCCCAAAATATGTATACATCACCCATCTGGAGTCGCCAAATACATGGTATAGAATACAAATATAAACTCAATTATACAACAGTCGTGTAATATACGACAAAACATAGCTGAGAGTTTAAACATGAATGTTGCTTCTAAATAATATCCACTCTCAAATAGAGTCCTCATTACATTTATTGACACACTATTTTATAGAATAGTGAGGACTACTAATACACCATCTCGGACCATCACTCCATTCCCCGACTAGTCCCGGCTACGTTCTCATTTCCTGAAGAGAACAATGAAAGCAAAAGGGTGAGCTCAACTAGCCCAATAAAAAATATTATGACTAAGATAATGTAGAATAAATTATCATTAGTCTTTAACAATGTTAAACTGATAAAAAACATCAAGTTTAACTGCAGCGGAATAAGAAATCCATTAGAAGAGTCAAGTAGAGCATGATATCTACTATCTTCTATGATTTAAAATGTTTTCATCAATTTTTATCGCTGAGACTCAGCTTAATAAATAAACCACATCATCGAGTCATCCCTGCACTACGGGCCAAGGATATTCATTAAATCATCAATGGTCATGACTATACCGAATAATCCCTAGTCATAATCATACCAAAAACTATCCATTAATGCACTATAGGCCACTGAGGACTTTTACCACATCATTTATAACATTACAGGTCATGATTATACCGAATAATCCCTGGTCATTATCATACCAAGTCCATCTATGCACGCAAGCCAAAGATGACTTTCATCACAATATAAGCATGAGGATGATGACAATGACATAATAATTCAATAAAACATGTTCAAGAATAAATTTTAAAGATTTATAAGTTAATTTATCCTGAAATCAATTACGTCCAAATTGTCAACATGATACTGCTTTGTGGAGTAAATTTCAAGAATGCTCAGAAGAATATTTCCATGCAAAGATACTGGATGAAGCGCAAATATCCAGGATATTCTACTAATTTCATGGAGTATAGAAGCCAAAACTTTAACCAACTGAGTATAATAGAATAAGTGAAATTGCAAATAGATTTTTTCCCGCCATGCGGTAATCCACGTAGACAGATCGTTTGCACAATTTAATAAGGAATGAATACGAAGGATCATTCACCATGCATGCGGTAATCCACATAGACAAGTTATTCCAATAGAATAATAAAGAATGGAATAACAGAAGAATTCACCAGGCATGCGATAGACCATACAGACAGGTTATTCCCAACAGAATAATAAAGAATGGAACCACATCATACGTAATCCGCATGGATATTCCAACGAATAATAAAGATTCCAACCAGTCATAATAAAGAATGGATGTTCCAATGTAATAATAAAGAATGGAATCCGTAATGCGTAATCCGATAGATGTTGTTCCAATGAAATAATAAAATGGAATAACAATGAATTTCACCGGGCATGCGATAGAATCGCATGCATACGGAGTTATTCCAATAGAATAATAAAGAATTAAATAACAGAAGAATTTCACCATGTATGCGGTACTTCGCATAGACAGGTTATTCCAACATAATAATATAGAATAGAATAACAATAGCTCTATTCATAAATACGAAAGAATAATACCCCTTATCTTAGAAGAAACTGGATATTGGAATAGTGAGTTAGCAGACTTCTCTTCTTCTTTCTCTCTATAATTTATCTCTATAATAATTGCTTTAAAGCTTTAGTGAATTGGTGAGAAATGAAGGAAGAATGAGCTTCTATTTATAGGAAAATATAGTTTCGATAATTGCACGTTTTGGGGCTCGAAATATTATAGTATAATACCTTCCTCCTTTTCTTCATTTTTAATTTAGTCTTGCAAGTATTATCAAACTTGCACCACCTCCCCTAATAGTAAATAATGTGAATCAATAGTTATAATCATGTAAAAATACAAATTACAGTATAGTACCTCCATCTATACCTCCATTTTTAAATTAGTCATGCAAGTATTATCAATCTTGCACCAACTCCCCTAATAGTACAAGAATGTGAATAAATAGTACACACATGTGAACAAATAGTTATAATCATGTGAATTAATAGCAATTAATTGCTCATTTATCCGGTTAATTACCCGACTGGTCAGTATAACTTCTAGACATCAATTAATATCGAAATAAATGTCAATTTTCACTAACACTAATAATTCCAACACAATGGAACTATCAATTTAATCTTTAATCAACACGAACTTATTCATCATTATATTATAATTCACAATATTTAACAAATAGGTCGTTCCCAGGAAAGAGGGGGCTTTCCGATAAGGATTTCTCCTTATTGGCGCGCAATTAGATGACCAAACCTCTCCTTGACAGAACTTCTAGACATTGTCAATATTACAAATAATAATATGAATAACTTTGCAGTTTCAATTATTGATTTAATAATATAACATATTATACATATGATACCGTGATAATAATTAAATCAATAATATGAGAGATATGATGCAGAAATTACTATAGCAATATTTGAGTATAACTGAGTGACTTCTCACGTAAGCATCAATAATCAATACCGTGTGCTACTATGCAACCACGCCAGACATTCTGCACTTTTACTACCGGGTAGTTCAACAGTTTTAACGAAGAATACTTTCATTTGTTATTTTTAATAAAAGATAATTCTGTCATTTTCTTACTACGACAATACTTCTGTTGTGGGGTCCACCGATGATTGCGCCATCGTATGAATATTCCTTGTTAAAACGAATATTCGCCAACCAATCGAATATTGTATAACCACTTGCTTACTTTGTAAAATTTGTAAATATTACCCACAACTATAACATTATATCAAATCCACACCATAATATTCAAAAAAAATATTTTAAGAAATTTAAATCTTTATTCATAAAATTTGGGGTCTCACAGTTGTGGTATAATCGTAACCTTTGATGGTTAACATATGGGAGTTGGGCTAAACAATTCCTTCAGAAAGCGAAGGTGTTTATGAAACTGGCAACCGATCTAACTCACTGTTATGGGCAGTGTAGATAAGACAGGAACTTGTTTGTTGGTTGTTTGTGGGAAACCACTCAGAGTACCATATGGACTACTAGCAGAAAAGCGATGTGTGCTGAGTCCTAGAAGAGTTATAATAAAAAGATAAGAATGCAAATCATCAAAGATGATGAACGTATGAGTAAGACATCTCCGTATGTCATGAAGCCGTAAACCGGTAATGAAAGTTGGTCGTGTAAACTTAGTTTGTAAGAACGCGAATCCTAAGAAATAAAGTTAAGTAAACCAATGCGTATGACTAATTGGTGTATGTGTTATAGGGATTGGTGTTGTGTGTTATAGTTATGCCATTCATTAGATGAATGAGCGAGAAGATCAAGCCTAACTTGTAATGTAGAATAATGTAATTAAACTATAGAATATTTTAATGAACGGTTATGTATCTTTGGTGGCGGATGAAAGTCACTCTTATAAGAGATAAAGAATAATGTAATTATCATTATTTGTAATGAAAGAGGTTATAAGGTTTTAGAACCTGGGAATTGAGAATGTATGTTGTTATATTTTAGTATATAATATGGTATGTTTGGAAAGAAGTGGAACCGTGATGTACGAAATTCGGGTATGAAGATAGACCAGATTTCGGGGCGTTACAGAGTGATATCAGAGCTGATAGATTATAAACCTTAGGTATGCGTACACAAGGCTATAATCGTAGAGAGAAGGATAAAAAGATAGTAGAGTTAGATGATTAAGGAAGAAGATCACCACGTGATCATAGTAAATCGTAATAAAAGATGATTTGTTAAACGATGAATGATTTATAGCTAATGTTATGAATGAATGGTACTACGAAGTAGTACGGGAAGAAGAACTCAGATTGAGTTGTAAAGGATAGCATACGAATTAAAGAAAATTCGTATTGAGTAAAGAGAAATTTAGAAGTTGTAAGATTTTAATTGAGGACTCATGTGATGGCTAAGTTGTATGAACCTTTATTATGGGTAGAGGTTTGTGCTTTGGTGTAACAATTTCTCAGTTTATTACAGTGATAATCATTGGGATATGTCGCGCTATCAATATGTATATGGCGAGAAGGTGAATCTTTTCTCATGTATATACTTTATAGGTAGAGAATGATAAGGTAGGCGTTATCAATTTAGTTCCTTGTATAACGCGTTCTTTGTTTAATTACTATAATCTGACATTCATCTTTTAAAGTAATCCCTAAATATATACTATATAGGACTGGTCTTACCATGTATATTAAGAGTATACATGCCCCATTATTGGTTTATAATAGATTGGGATTAGAAACTAAATTGCTCAACTTTTCTCTACTACCGGTGCTGCAGCGCTAGCCTTTGGTATACTATTGGCGCTGCGACGCCAACTAATAGTGTGTTATTCTCGGTCTCGGCGCTACGGTTTGAGACTTACTCTATATAGGTGGCACCGCGGTGCCATTCTCTAGTAGCTGAGTCTCCCTACCTGGCGCTGCGGTGCGACAAATAGAGCTTGGAGTGGCGCTACGGCGCCTCCCCTGAGCCCTTGAAAATTTCTTACTTTTTTCCCTACGATTCTTCTCGGAATCATAACTTCGTCATTTTAAGTCAGAAGTAGCTCGTTCAAAAGCCGTTTTCTTACACATTTTATGTACTTAGATTTCATTTGGACAAAAGTAGTTTTTAAATCCGTTAACGATGAATTCACTATTAGCATCCTAATAAGCATTCGTTTAACGCTCGTGAGCGTTCATAGCTCATTTTCTTCATTCTAAGTTGGAATTCGATCGTTCTTGAGTCCACGACTCTTGAATACATTATACTACACTACGCCATCGAAAAATAGGGTTTTTGAATTACACGACAATTTTTGACTACTAATCCAGAATTTTACGATTTTAACGTTTACCGTCTAGTTTCGTAAATTTTGTCATAACTTTGTTACTCGTGTTTTATACGCCAAATCAAATGGAACCAATCCATTGATTCATTGTCTATAACCTAACCAAATAATATTCACATACCCTATAAATGATGGTTTTCAATTTGTCCATCAACAACCAAATCAACGTTTAATGGCTTATCCGCGATTAAACTTACTTAAACGCTTATGATTCCTTCTTATACATGGCTTATCAATGTTTAATTCACTAATAGCTATCCTTATTACTCTGGAAGAGACATGCTCCACTAATTCATGATTCTCTATGAAAAATAAAAATAAAAGGATCGAAGACTAAGGTTTTATGAATTATTACCTTAACGTTCTTCACGTTCTTGCTTAAAACTTGGATGTTTTGCTTCAAGCTCACTTGATTACTTGTTATAGCTCTTTTCTCACTCTCAAATATGTTGGTTAAAGTTTGTAAAACAATAAAATAACCAACACTAGCTTTCTTATATAGGATAACCAATGGAGGGTAAAACGGTCATTCGGTAACCTCCTAACTATTCATTACTTTGCAACCAAGTAAAGTTACTTTACTTGGCCACCAAGTGGCTGTCCCACATGGGTTTCCCTCATGGGTTTTACCCATGTGGTGATCCATCGGGTCGATCCACAATTCGGTTTCTTGTTTTGGGCTTGATTTAACCTAACATCGGGCTTTAACATTACTAAATCTTGGACTTCATTTACTAAACTTTGGGCTTAACATAATCCAAGTCCAATTGGATTTGACAATGTCCAATTACTAAGAGTCCATTAAGAACTAATCGTATTCTACTCATATAACACACACATTCTCTTTGTATAGAATTCGTACAATATTCATATTATACGTCATAATAATCATCATACTATACTCGTATACTAACTAGTATCATACTCGTATTTCACACGTATAATAACCCTAATCATTATGCGCATTCATTTCCTTCTCGGAACTTACTTTCCCTACCCTTAGGTTTTAAGTTTGCAAGCGAAAACTTCATTTGCCATAACTAAAATATTATTAAATATTCCATCTCGTCTTAGAATCCTATCATTACAAGTTTCTCAGAAATTCAAACTTAATTCCCGAGTAGAAACAGATGAATAGTGTTTTTACGGAAATTTCTCGAAAAACATTTATTTTCGTATTGGAAATTCAAAACAATTAATCCTAGCATGTGACACCCCAAAATCTAGGTACTTCATTCCCACAAGATTTGGTGCTCACTATACATACATTCACACTATCTACCCAAATAAATAATATTTAAATCATAAATCCTTCCCTTAAATAGGGTTACATTATTAAATTCAAAAATAATCCTAGGTTATCTAACCTTTAAACATCATTCAAGTGCGGAAATAAAACTTATTACATCACATCATTATTAAAAAGTCTAAGATCATCATAATAAATAAAAGTACAAATCAGCATCACTTGTACAATTTTTCTTTTCCTTTGCTAGTTGAAGGTTCATCTACCTTCTCCACTTTAGCTGCAATGAGTTTATAAATATGCAAGAGTGAGCAAAACAATTGTTCATTGAATATAACAATGAATCAATAGGAGAATAATTGTGAGATCCCAAATTTTATGAAATGAAAGTATTCAATTTTCTTATAATTATTATTTTATTTCGTAAATGGTTAAATTGATAAAAGGTTATAGTTAAGGGTGATATTTGAAATTTTTTGCAAAGTAACCAAGTTGTTATTCGTTGTGTCGGGGAATATTCGATTGGTCGGGGAATATTAATTTTCACAAAGAATATTTGTTCGACGGCATAATCATTGATGGACCCCCAACGGAAGTATTGTCGTATTTACAAAATGACAGATTTATCTTTTATTAAAAAAAAATGGCGAAAGTGTTACCGTTAAAACTGTTGAACTACCCTAGTAAAAGTACAGTAATCCACGTGGTTGCATAGTAGCACACAGTATTGATTATTGGTGCTTACGTAAGAAGTCACTCAGTTATACTCAATTATTGCTACAATAATTATTGCATCATATCTCTCATATTATTGATGTAATTATTGTCACAGTATCATCTACATTATTTATATTATTAAATCAATAATTGAGATGGCAAAGTTATTCATATTATTATTTATAATATTGACAATGTCTAGATGTTTGGTCACCTAATTGCGTGCCAATAAGGAGAAATCCTTATCGGAAAGCCCCCTCTTTCCTGAGAACGATCTGGTTGTTAAATATTGTGAGTTATAATATTACTGATGAATATGTTCGTGTTGATTAATGATGAAATTGATAGTTCCATTGTGTTGGAATTATTAGTGTTAGTTGAAATCAACATTTATTTCGATAATAATTGATGTCTAGATGTTATATTGACCAATCGGGTATTTAATCGGATAAATGAGGAATTAATTGCTATTAATTCACATGATTATAACTATTTGTTCACATGTGTGTACTATTGATTCACATTCTTGTACTATTAGGGGAGTTAGTGCAAGATTGATAATACTTGCATGACTAAGTTAAAAATAGAGGTATAGATGGAGGTACTATACTGTAATTCATATTTTCACATAATTAAAACTATTGATTCACATGATTGAACTATTGATTCACATCATTTACTATTAGGGGAGGTGGTGCAAGTTTGATAATACTTGCAGTAATAAATTAAAAATGAAAGAAAAGTTAAAGGTATTGTACTATAATATTTCGAGCCCCAAAACGTGCAATTATTGAAACTATATTTTCCTATAAATAGAAGTTCATTCTTCCTTCATATCTCACCAATTCACTAAATCTTTAGAGCAATTATTTTAGAGAGATATTATAGACAGAAAGAAGAAGAGAAGTCTGCTACCTCACTATTCCAGTATCCAGTCTTCTTTTGAGGTAAGGGGTATTATTTCTTTCGTATTCATGAAGAGAGCTATTGTTATTCCATTCCTTATTATTACATTTGGAATAACTCAGATACTGTGGACTACCGTATACATGGTGAAATTCTTCTGTTATTTCATTCTTTATTATTATGTTGGAATATCCTGTCTGTGCGGATTACGCATGACCTGATTCCATTCTTTATTATTCTGTTGGAATATCTTGACTGTGCGAATTACGCATGACCTGGTTCCATTCTTTATTATTCTATTGGAATATCTTATTTGTGCGGATTACGCATGACCTGGTTCCATTCTTTATTATTCTATTGGGAATAACCTGTCTGTGTGGTCTACCACATGCATGGTGAATTCTTCTGTTATTCCATTCTTTATTATTACATTGGAATAACTTTTGTCACATGGACTATCAAGCATGCATGGTGAATGATCCTTCGTATTCATTCCTTATTAAATTACGAAAATGATCTGTCTACATGGATTACCGAATGGCGGGTGAAAATCCATTTGCAGTTTCGAATTTTTCTGACCCTTAAATATTCTGGAAAAATTTGAAATAATAATTTGATGAGTTTTCTATATTGTGTCCAAAGATGGAAATTTTTGGATGTATAGATTAAGAGTTATGGATTTTATGGGAAAAGACTATTTTAAAAGTAAACCCTTATAACTCCTTGTGGTTAACTCAAAAATTGGTGAAATTTTTATTGAGAGTACATGTATATAACAGGAGTATACCCTGTAAATTTTGGAATTTTTGAACAAAAGTACAATTTATGATAAATGTCTAAATATTTGGCAGTTTTGGCCATATGAAAAATAGTAAATGAATTTTAAAAATTCCAAGAAAAATATATGTTCAATATGGGACTATATTCCGTTAAATCCAAGAAAAGAAATATTTTTGGGACTAATTTGGTATTTTTCATGAAAATAAACTAGTTATGAGTAAATGAATTAAATATGTTATGTGAAGTAACAAAATTGGAAAATAGGATTTTATGGCTTGGGAATCCTATATAGGGTATATGCAGATTTTTGATAAGGGATTTGATCATTGGTGATGAAATTTTATGAGTATGGCATTTTTGAATGATTAAATGCATTATTTGGTAAAGTGTAAATAATTGAAATAAATTGTTTATAAGTTTAAGAAGTGATTAAAATATTATTATAATATTAATAATATTAGATTATGAGTTTATTAAGTGATTGATAATATTTGGATAAATTTAAAGTCTTTAATATTTATCCTTGTTTTCGTTTGATTAATGCTTATATCATTGTCATCATCCTCATGCTTATATTATGATGAAAGTCATCTTTGGCTTACGTACAAAGATGGACTGTTAATTATTGGTTTTACAGTTGAATATCTTTGGCTTACGTGCAAAGATGGACTGTTGATTATTGGTTTTACATTTGTATATCTTTGGCTTACGTGCAAAGATGGACTATTGATTGATGAGTATCTTTGGCTTATGTGCATAGATGAACTGTTTATTGGTATGATTATGACCAGGGATCATTCAGTATAATCATGACCCGTAATGTTATAAATGATGTGGTAAAAGTCTTCATTGGCCCGTAGTGCATTGATGGTCAGTTATTGATATGATTATAACTAGGGATTATTCGGTATAATCATGACCATTTATGATTACATGAATATCCTTGGCCGTAGTGCAGGGATGATTCGATGATGTGAATTATTTATTAAATCGAGAGTCTCAAATGATAAAATATTGATTATACACTTTTAATTCGTAAAGATAGTAGATATCATCATGCTCTGACTCTTATATAAAATACTGATTGTATGTCTTTGGCACGTAGTGCAAAGAATAAATTGTTAATAAATATCTTTGGTAGTAGTGAAAGATGAATTTATTAGTATGATTATGAATGAGAATTGTGATTTGGTATAACCATGATTTTTGATGTTTCGGTGAAGATAGGTGATGAAAATTATCTTCGTCCCAGGCGCGAAGAGGAATTTAAAATCACAATTATGATTATGAGTTATTCATATGATTGTGGACAAGAAATGTTGATTGATGTTACGAGGATAAAACATTATTGGTGGACTTTTAACATGGAGAAGATAATAGACACGATGGTCTATTTGACTCTTCTAATGGATTGTTAGTCTTCATTATGCAACTATGGTTGAAAAGTTTTATCATCTACCATATGTTATAAATCTCTGATTTATTATTGACGAAGGCTATTGATAATTTAATTATCTTTAGTCATGATATTCTTTACTGGGATATTTGTGCTCACCCTTTGCTTCATAATTTCTTTCAGGTAATAAGTGTGTAGCTGGGTCGAGCGGGGATAACAGGGAAATAGTGTGATGGTTCGAGACTATCGAAGTTTGTCAATATATTATAAAACGGCATGACATGCAACAGATAATTGTATTGAGGACCTAAGATGTGTGTGTCGTATTTTACACGTCACTTAATAATTGATTTTGGCGATGAGAACCCAACTTTGAATGCGTCAAAAGTGCACCTCAATAAAATAAATATGATAGTAATCTTCTCGTTCTTCTTTGGGTCTTAAAATATTTTCTGCTATATTTTATATGGCATTGTAACAATTTGAGTTTAGATTTTGTCTACGAGACAATATTGTATTAAAACTCACAGCTAATCTGTTGTCGTACTCTGCACGACAGTCCAACAATTGTATAAATGAAGTTTGTATTTGATTTTTATAGAGTGATATCTGGCGACTCAGAATGGGTCGTGTGGACCTATTTTGGGGGCGTCACTAATGGTATCAGAGCTTAGGGATATGGTCGTTGGCGGAGATATGAGTTTAGAACTAGGAGGGGAGAGACGAGTAATATACGTCGTTAGTGTGTGACCTACCTAAGCTAAAAATTTTACTTGATAAGTTGACAAATTGTGATATGTCAATTAACCTTTATTTTGAAGATATATTATAGAATGATATCTGAAATACAGGAAGGTACAATTCGAGAAGAAAGCAAGGTATTCTCATCTCTTCGAATACCAGGTACGTACGTAAATTTTAAGAGCGAAATTTCATAAGGAGGGGAGATTATGAGATCCCAAATTTTATGAAATGAAAGTATTTAATTTTCTTATAATTATTATTTTATTTTGTAAATGGTTAAATTGATAAAAGCTTAAAGTTAAGGGTGTTATTTGAAAATTTTCGCAAAGTAAGCAAGTTGTTATTCGTTGTGTCGGGGAATATTCGATTGGTCGTGGAATATTCATTTTCACAGAGAATATTCGTTCGACGACATAATCATTGGTGGACCCCCAACGGAAGTATTGTCGTATTTAGAAAATTACAGATTTATCTTTTATTAAAAAAAACGGCGAAAGTGTTACCGTTAAAACTGTTGAACTACCAGGTAGTAAAAGTATAAGAATGTCTGGCGTGGTTTGCGTAGTAGCACAAGTATTGATTATTGATGCTTACGTAAGAAGTCACTCAATTATACTCAATTATTGCTACAGTAATTGTTGAATCATATCTCTCATATTATTGATTCAATTATTCTCACAGTATCATCTGCATTATTTATATTATTAAATCAATAATTGAGATGATAGAGTTATTCATATAATTATTTGCAATATTGACAAGGTCTAGAAGTTCTGTCAAGGAGAGGTTTGGTCACCTAATTGTGCACTAATAAGGAGAAATCCTTATCGGAAAGCCCGCTCTTTTCTAGGAACGACCTGGTTGTTAAATAAAAGTACAAATCAGCATCACTTGTACAATTTTCCCTTTCCTTTGCTAGTTGAAGGTTCATCTACCTTCTCCACTTTAGCTGCAATGAGTTTATAAATATGCAAGAGTGAGCAAAACAATTGCTCACTGAATATAACAATGAATCAACATGAGAATAATTGTGAGATCCCAAATTTTATGAAATGAAAGTATTCAATTTTCTTATAATTATTATTTTATTTCGTAAATGGTTAAATTGATAAAAGGTTAAAGTTAAGGGTGATATTTAAAATTTTTTGCAAAGTAACCAATTTGTTATTCGTTGTGTCGGGGAATATTCGATTGGTCGGGGAATATTAATTTTCACAGAGAATATTAGATTCGACTGGCATAATCATTGGTGGACCCCCCAACGGAAGTATTGTCGTATTTAGAAAATGATGATTTAACTTTTTTAAAAATAACGGCAAAAGTATTACCGTTAAAAGCTGTTGAACTACACGGTAGTAAAAGTAAAAAAATACTGGCATGGTTGCGTAGTAGCACACGGTATTAATTATTGGTGCTTACGTACGTAAGAAGTCACTTTCGGTTATACTCAATTATTGCTACTGATAATTATTGCATCATATCTCTCATATTATTGATTCAATTATTGTCGCAGTATCATCTATATTATTTATATTATTAAATCAATAATTCAAATGGCAAAGTTATTCATATTATTATTTACAATATTGACAATGTCTAGAAGTTTGGTCACCTAATTGCGTGCTAATAAGGAGAAATCCTTATCGGAAAGCCCCCTCTTTCCTAAGAACGATCTGGTTGTTAAATATTGTGAGTTATAATATTACTGATGAATATGTTCGTGTTGATTAATGATGAAATTGATAGTTCCATTATGTTGGAATTATTAGTGTTAGTGGAAATCGACATTTATTTCGATAATAATTGATGTCTAGATGTTATATTGACCAATCGGGTAATTAATCGGATAAATGAGGAATTAATTGCTATTAATTCACATGATTATAACTATTTGTTCACATGTGTGTACTATTGATTCACATTCTTGTACTATTAGGGGAGTTGGTGCAAGATTGATAATACTTGCATGACTATGTTAAAAATGGAGGTATAAATGGAAGTACTATACTGTAATTCGTATTATCACATAATTATAACTATTGATTCACATGATTGAACTATTAATTCACATTATTTACTATTACGGGAGGTGGTGCAAGTTTGATAATACTTGTAGGAATAAATTAAAAATGAAAGAAAAGTTGAAGGTATTGTACTATAATATTTCGAGCCCCAAAACGTGCAATTATCGAAACTATATTTTCCTATAAATAAAAGCTCATTCTTCCTTCATTTCTCACCAATTCACTAAAGCTTTAGAGCAATTATTTTAGAGAGATATTATAGACAGAAAGAAGAAGAGAAGTCTGCTACCTCACAATTCCAGTATCGAGTCTTCTTTTTGAGTTAAGGGGTATTATTATTTCTTCAGATTCATGAAGAGAGCTATTATTATTCCATTCCTTATTATTACATTGGAATAACCTATATCTGAGAACTCTAGTATACATGGTGAAATTCTTACATTATTTCATTCTTTATTATTATGTTGGAATATCACATGCATGCGGATTCTGGCATGACTGATTCCATTATTTATTATTACATTTGGAATAACTTTTATGCATGAGGTTTATCGCATGCACAGTGAATTCTATTGTTATTCCATTCTTTATTATTACATTTGGAATATCTGGTATGTGGATTCTGGATGACTGGTTCTATTCTTTATTATTACATTGGAATATCCTGTTTGTCGGATTCGCGTGACTTGGTTCCATTATTTATTATTCTATTGGAAATAACCTGTCTGTGTGGTCTACCACATGCATGGTGAATTCTTCTGTTATTCCATTCTTTATTATTCTGTTGGAATAAAATGTCTATGTGGACTACCGCATGCATGGTGAATGATTCTTCGTATTCATTCCTTATTAAATTACAAAAATGATTTGTCTACATGGATTACCGAATGGCGGTTGAAAATCCATTTGCAGTTTCGTAATTTTTCTGAACCTCAAAAATTCTGGAAAAATTTGAAATAACAATTTGATGAGTTTTCTATATTGTGTCCAAAGATGGAAATTTTTTGATGTATAGATTAAGAGTTATGGATTTTATGGGAAAAGACTATTTTAAAAGTAAACCCTTATAACTCCTTGTGGTTAACTCCAAAATTGGTGAAATTTTTATTGAGAGTACATGTATATAACAGGAGTATACCCTGTAAATTTTGGAATGTTTGGACAAAAGTTCAATTTATGATAAATGTCTAAATATTTGGCAGTTTTGGACATATGAAAAATAGTAAATGAATTTTAAAATTTCCGAGAAAAATATATGTTCAATATGGGACTATATTCCGTTAAATCCCAGAAAAGAAATATTTTTGGGACTGATTTGGTATTTTTCATGAAAATGAACTAGTTATGAGTAAATGAATTAAATATGTTATGTGAAGGAAAAAAAATTGAAAAATAGGATTTTATGGCTTGGGAATCATATATAGGGTATATGCAGATTTTTTATAAGGAATTTGATCATTGGTGATGAAATTTTATGAGTATGACATTTTTGAATGATTAAATGCATTATTTGGTAAAGTGTAAATAATTGAAATAAATTGTTTATAAGTTTAAGAAGTGATTAAAATATTATTATAATATTAATAATATTAGATTATGAGTTTATTAAGTGATTGATAATATTTGGATAAATTTAAAGTCTTTAATATTTATCCTTGTTTTCGTTTAATTAATGCTTATATCATTGTCATCATCCTCATGCTTATATTATGATGAAAGTCATCTTTGGCTTACGTGCAAAGATGGACTGTTAATTATTGATTTTACAGTTGAATATCTTTGGCTTACGTGCAAAGATGGACTATTGATTATTGGTTTTACAGTTGTATATCTTTGGCTTACGTGCAAAGATGGACTATTGATTGATGAGTATCATTGGCTTATGTGCATAGATGAACTTTTTATTGGTATGATTATGACCAGAGATCATTCGGTATAATCATGACCCGTAATGTTATAGATGATGTGGTAAAAGTCCTCATTGGTCCGTAGTGCATTGATGGACAGTTATTGGTATGATTATAACTAGGAATTATTCGGTATAATCATGACCATTTATGATTACATGAATATCCTTGGTAGTAGTAGTGCGGGGATGATTCGATGATGTGGATTATTTATTAAAATTTGAGTCTCGTGATAAAATATTGATTATACACTTTTAATTAAGTAAAGATAGTAGATATCATGCTCTACTTGACTCTTATAAAATACAGTTATATGTCTTTGGCCTGTAGTGCAAAGAATAAATTGTTAATGAATATCTTTAGCCGTAGTGAAAAGATGAATTTATTAGTATGATTATGAGCAGGAATTGTGATTTGGTATAATCATGATTTTTGATGTTTCAAGTGAAGATAGGTGATGAAAATTATCTTAAATCACAGGTGCGAAGAGAATTTAGAATCACAATTATGATTATGAGTTATTCATATGATTGTGGACAAGAAATGTTGATTGATGTTACAGGGATAAAACATTATTGGTGAACTTTTAACATGGAGAAGATAATAGACCTGATGGTCTATTTGACTCTTCTAATGGATTGCTCGTTCCACTGCAACTATGGTTGAAAAGTTTTATCATCTACCATATGTTCTAAATCTTTGATTTATTATTGACGAAGGCTATTGATAATTTAATTATCTTTAGTCATGATATTCTTTACTGGGATATTTGTGCTCACCCTTTGCTTCACAATTTCTTTCAGGTAATAAGAGTGTAGCTGGGTCGAGCGGGGATAACAGGGAAATAGTGTGATGGTTCGAGACTATAGAAGTTTGTCAATATATTATAAAACGGCATGACGTACTGATGAGATAATTGTATTGAGGACCTAAGATGTATGTGTAAGTATTTTATCGTCACTTAATAATTGATTTTAGCGAACAACAATAGGGTGATGAGAACCCACTTTGAAAGCGTCAAAAGTGCACCTCGATAGAATAAATATGATTGTAATCTTCTCGTTCTTCTTTGGGGTCTTAAAATATTTGTTTGCTATATTTTATATGGCATTATAATAATTTGAGTTTGAATATCATCTACGAGACAATATTGTATTAAAACTCACGACTTATCTGTTATCGTACTACTGCCGACGATCCAACAGTTAATATAAATGAAGTTTGTATTTGATTTTTATAGTGTGATATCTGGCGACTCGAGAATGGGTCGTGTGGACCTATTTTGGGGGCGTCACTAATGGTATCGAGAGCTTAGGGATATGGTACATTTGGCGGAGAGATATGAGTCTAGAACTAGGAGGATGAGGCAGAGTAATATACTTGCTGAGTGTGTGACTTACCTAAGCTAAAATTTTTACTTGATAAGTTGACAAATTGTGATATGTCAATTAACCTTTATTTTGAAGATATATTCTAGAATGATATAAATGAGGAAATGAGCAATGGGAAAATCATGATACAGAGAAAATAACCGGGAAGGTACAATTTAAAAAGAAAGCAAAGTATTCTCATCTCTTCGAATACCAGGTACGTACGTAAATTTTAAGAGCGAAATTTCATAAGGAGAGGAGATTGTGAGATCCCAAATTTTATGAAACGAAAGTATTCAATTTTCTTATAATTATTATTTTATTTCGTAAATGGTTAAATTGATAAAAGGTTAAAGTTAAGGGTGTTATTTGAAAATTTTTGCAAAGTAAGCAAGTTGTTATTTGTTGTGTCAGGGATTATTCGATTGGTCTGGGAATATTCATTTTCCCAGAGAATATTCGTTCGACGAAATAATCATTGGCTTGGGAATCATATATAGGGTATATGCAGATTTTTTATAAGGAATTTGATCATTGGTGATGAAATTTTATGAGTATGACATTTTTGAATGATTAAATGCATTATTTGGTAAAGTGTAAATAATTGAAATAAATTATTTATAAGTTTAATAAGTGATTAAAATATTATTATAATATTAATAATATTAGATTATGAGTTTATTAAGTGATTGATAATATTTGGATAAATTTAAAGTCTTTAATATTTATCCTTGTTTTTCGTTTAATTAATGCTTATATCATTGTCATCATCCTCATGCTTATATTATGATGAAAGTCATCTTTGGCTTACGTGCAAAGATGGTTTATTGATTATTGATTTCTGATTGAATATCTTTGGCTTACGTGCAAAGATGGACTATTGATTATTGGTTTCTGATTTGTATATCTTTGGCTTACGTGCGAAAGATGGACTATTGATTGATGAATATCATTGGCTTATGTGCATAGATGAACTCTTTATTGGTATGATTATGACTAGAGATCATTCGGTATAATCATGACCCGTAATGTTATAGATGATGTGGTAAAAGTCCTCATTGGCCCGTAGTGCATTGATGGACAGTTATTGGTATGATTATAACTAGGGATTATTCGGTATAATCATGACCATTTATGATTACATGAATATCCTTGGCCGTAGTGCAGGGATGATTCGATGATGTGGATTATTTATTAAGCTGAGTCTCAGCGATAAAATATTGATTATACACTTTTAATTCGTAAAAGATAGTAGATATCATGCTCTACTTGACTCTTATAAAATACAGTTATATGTCTTTGGCCTGTAGTGCAAAGAATAAATTGTTAATGAATATCTTTAGCCGTAGTGAAAAGATGAATTTATTAGTATGATTATGAGCAGGAATTGTGATTTGGTATAACCATGATTTTTGATGTTTCAAGTGAAGATAGGTGATGAAAATTATCTTCGTCCTGGGCGCGAAGAGGAATTTAGAATCACAATTATGATTATGAGTTATTCATATGATTGTGGACAAGAAATGTTGATTGATGTTACAGGGATAAAACATTATTGGTGAACTTTTAACATGGAGAAGATAATAGACCTGATGGTCTATTTGACTCTTCTAATGGATTGCTCGTTCCACTGCAACTATGGTTGAAAAGTTTTATCATCTACCATATGTTCTAAATCTTTGATTTATTATTGACGAAGGCTATTGATAATTTAATTATCTTTAGTCATGATATTCTTTACTGGGATATTTGTGCTCACCCTTTGCTTCACAATTTCTTTCAGGTAATAAGAGTGTAGCTGGGTTGAGCGGGGATAACAGGGAAATAGTGTGATGGTTCGAGACTATCGAAGTTTGTCAATATATTATAAAACGGCATGACATGCAACAGATAATTGTATTGAGGACCTAAGATGTATGTGTCGTATTTTATACGTCACTTAATAATTGATTTTGGCGAACAACAATAGGGTGATGAGAACACAACTTTGAAAGCGTCAAAAGTGCACCTCAATAGAATAAATATGATTGTAATCTTCTCGTTCTTCTTTGGGGTCTTAAAATATTTGTTGCTATATTTTATATGGCATTGTAATAATTTGAGTTTGGATACTGTCTACGAGACAATATTGTATTAAAACTCATGACTTATCTGTTAATAAACTTTCACTGACGAGATCCAACGATTATATAAATGAAGTTTGTATTTGATTTTTATAGTGTGATATCTGGCGACTCAGAATGGGTCGTGTGGACCTATTTTGGGGGCGTCACTAATGGTCTCAGAGCTTAGGGATATGGCCGCTGGCGGAGATATGAGTCTAGAACTAGGAGGATAGAGACGAGTAATATACTTCGCTAGTGTGTGACTTACCTAAGCTGAAATTTTTACTTGATAAGTTGACAAATTGTGATATGACAATTAACCTTTATTTTGAAGATATATTCTAGAATGATATCCTAAATACGAGGAAATGAGCAATGGGAAAATCATGATCTGAGAGAAAATAACAGGAAGGTCTGATTTGAAAAGAAAGCAAAGTATTCTCATCTCTTGAATACCGCGAGTGCGTGCGTAAATTTTAAGAGCGAAATTTCATAAGGAGAGGAGATTGTGAGATCCCAAATTTTATGAAACGAAAGTATTCAATTTTCTTATAATTATTATTTTATTTCGTAAATGGTTAAATTGATAAAAGGTTAAAGTTAAGGGTGTTATTTGAAAATTTTTGCAAAGTAAGCAAGTTGTTATTTGTTGTCGTAGGGGAATATTCGATTGGTGCAGGAATATTCATTTTCACGAGAGAATATTAGATTGACGACATAATCATTGGTGGAACCCCTAACGGAAGTATTGTCGTATTTAAAAGCGATGATTTATCTTTTATTAAAAATAACGGCGAAAGTGTTACCGAATTAAAACTATTGAACTACCCGTGGTAAAGAAATACGATGTCTGGCGTTGGTTGCGTAGTAGCTAATACGGTATTGATTATTGATGCTTACGTAAGAAGTCACTCAATTATACTCAATTATTGCTACAGTAATTGTTGCATCATATCTCTCATATTATTGATTCAATTATTCTCACAGTATCATCTGCATTATTTATATTATTAAATCAATAATTGAGACGACAGAGTTATTCATATTATTATTTGCAATATTGACAATGTCTAGGAGTTCTGTCAAGGAGAGGTTTGGTCACCTAATTGCGCACCAATAAGGAGAAATCCTTATCGGAAAGCCCCTTTTTTTTCTAAGAACGACCTGGTTGTTAAATATTGTGAGTTATAATATTAATGATGAATAAGTTCATGTTGAATAATAATGAAATTGATAGTTCAATTGTGTTGGAATTATTAGTGTTAATGGAAATCGACATTTATTTCGATAATAATTGATGTCTAGAGGTTATATTGACCAATGGGGTAATTAATCGGATAAATTAGGAATTAATTGCTATTAATTCTCATGATTATAACTATTTGTTCACATGTGTGTACTATTGATTCACATTCTTGTACTATTAGGGGAGTTAGTGCAAGATTGATAATACTTGCATGACAAAGTTAAAAATGGAGGTATAGATGGAGGTACTATACTGTAATTCGTATTTTCACATGATTATAACTATTGATTCACATGATTGAACTATTGATTCACATTATTTACTATTAGGGGAGGTGGTGCTAGTTTGATAATACTTGCGGGGACTAAATTAAAATGAAAGAAAAAGTTGAAGGTATTGTCTATAATATTTTGAGCCCCAAAGCGTGCAATTATCGAAACTATATTTTCCTATAAATAGAAGCTCATTCTTCCTTCATTTCTCACCAATTCACTAAAGCTTTAGAGCAATTATTATAGAGAGAATATTATAGAGAGAAGAAGAAGAGAAATCTGCTACCTCACTATTCACAGTATTCGATTTTCTTTTGAGGTAAGGGATATTATTTCATTAAGTATTCATTAATAGAGCTATTGTTATTCCATTCCTTATTATTACATTGGAATAACTTTGTATAATGATCGGACTCATTAGTATATATGGTGAAATTCTTACATTATTCCATTCTTTATTATTATATTGGAATATCACATGCATGCAATTCTGTCATCGCATCAGGATTCGTCTTTATTATGACTGGTTCATTCTTTATTATTATTATTATTGGAATAACTTGTATGCATGCCTATCTGTCGCGCACAGTGAATTCTATTGTTATTCCATTCTTTATTATTACATTGGAATATCCTATCTGCATGCGGATTCTGCACACTGGTTCCATTCTTTATTATTACATTGGAATAATAACTTTGTTTGTGTAGTCTACCGCATGCATGGTGAATTCTTCTGTTATTTTATTCTTTATTATTCTGTTGGAATAACCTGTCTATGTGGACTACTGCATGTATGGTGAATGATCCTTCGTATTCATTCCTTATTAAATTACGAAAATGACCTGTCTACGTGGATTACCGCATAGCGGGTGAAAATCCATTTGCAGTTTCATAATTTTTCTGAACATCAAAAATTCTGGAAAAATTTGAAATAATAATTTGATGAGTTTTCTATATTGTGTCCAATGATGGCGATTTTTGGATGTATAGATTAAGAGTTATGGATTTTATGCGAAAAGACTATTTTAAAAATAAACCCTTATAACTCCTTGTGGTTAACTCCAAAATTGGTAAAATTTTTATTGGGAGTACATGTATATAACAAGAGTATACCCTGTAAATTTTGGAATTTTTGGACAAAAGTATAATTTATGATAAATGTCTAAATATTAACGATTATGGCCATATGAAAAAATAGTAAATTAATTTTAAAATTTAGAGAAAATATATATTCAATATGGGACTATATTACGTTAAATCCCGAGAAAAGAAATATTTTTGGGACTGATTTGGTATTTTCATGAAAATAAACTAGTTATGAGTAAATGAATTAAATATGTTATGTGAAGTAACAAATTTGAAAATAGGATTTTATGGCTTGGGAATCCTATATAGGGTATATCTGATTTTGATGAGGATTTGATCATTGGTGATGAAATCTTATGAGTATGGCATTTTGAATGATTAAATGCATTATTTGGTAAAGTGTAAATAATTGAAAAAAATTATTTATAAGTTTAAGAAGTGATTAAAATATTGTTATAATATTAATAATTTTAGATTATGAGTTTATTAAGTGATTGATAATATTTGGATAAATTTAAAGTCTTTAATATTTATCCTTGTTTTTGTTTGATTAATGCTTATATCATTGTCATCATCCTCATGCTTATATTATGATGAAAGTCATCTTTGGCTTACGTACAAAAATGGACTGTTAATTATTGGTTTTACAGTTGAATTTCTTTAGCTTACGTGCAAAGATGGACTGTTGATTATTGATTTTACAGTTGTATATCTTTGGCTTACGTGCAAAGATGGACTATTGATTGATGAGTATCTTTGGCTTATGTGCATAGATGAACTGTTTATTGGTATGATTATGACCAGGGATCATTCGATATAATCATGACCCGTAATGTTATAGATGATGTGGTAAAAGTCCTCATTAGCCCGTAGTGCATTGATGGACAGTTATTGGTATGATTATAATTAGGGATTATTCGGTATAATCATGACCATTTATGATTACATGAATATCCTTGGCCGTAGTACAGGGATGATTCGATGATGTGGATTATTTATTAAGATGAGTCTCAGCGATAAATAATTGATTATACACTTTTAATTCGTAAAAGATAGTAGATATCATGCTCTACTTGACTCTTATAAAATACAGTTGTATGTCTTTGGCCTGTAGTGCAAAGAATAAATTGTTAATAAATTTCTTTGGCCGTAGTGAAAAGATGAATTTATTAGTATGATTATGAGCAGGAATTGTGATTTGGTATAACCATGATTTTTGATGTTTCAGGTGAAGATAGGTGATGAAAATTATCTTCGTCCTGGGCGCGAAGAGGAATTTAGAATCACAATTATTATTATGAGTTATTCATATGATTGTGGACAAGAAATGTTGATTGATGTTACAGGGATAAAACATTATTGGTGGACTTTTAACATGGAGAAGATAATAGACCTGATGGTCTATTTGACTCTTCTAATGGATTGCTCGTTCCACTGCAACTATTGTTGAAAAGTTTTATCATCTACCATATGTTCTAAATCTTTGATTTATTATTGACGAAGGCTATTGATAATTTAATTATCTTTAGTCATGATATTCTTTACTGGGATATTTGTGCCCACCCTTTGCTTCACAATTTCTTTCAGGTAATAAGAGTGTAGCTGGGTCGAGCCGGGATAACAGGGATATAGTGTGATGGTCCGAGACTATCGAAGTTTGTTAATATATTATAAAACGGCATGACATGCAACAGATAATTGTATTGAGGACCTAAGATGTGTGTGTCGTATTTTATACGTCACTTAATAATTAATTTTGGCGAACAACAATAGGGTGATGAGAACCCAACTTTGAAAGCGTCAAAAGTGTTAGGTTTGTAATATTCAAGAACGCAATCAAATTGCATAAATAGTGCGGAAACGTGTAAAATCAGAGTTTAAAAATTTTTACAAACCATATACCAGGATCACCCTTTATGCACAATTATTAATTAAACGAAAAGATAAAGAATAAAATCATACCCTTGAAGATCGAGCTTCCTCAGGTACAAGTTCACCTCCAATCCTTTTCGCGTTCAACTTGAATCCACCGGGTTTGGTTCCTTCCTTTGATCAATGTTAGCCACCCATGTGTTTGGCCTCTAGAGGTGATCCACCAAGGAAGAATAGGAATTCAAGAAGATGGGTATTTTTGGCTCAAACCCTAGTTTTCTATCTCTATAGAAAAGGACGTACTTTCCAATAACTTGGAATTATTACGTATATTTTTTTAATATCAGATATAAGACTCCTCTTATAAAGATATCAAGTAACCCTATTAAAATAAGGTATTATTTAATTAAACCCTTTTTAAATAAAAGGGGTTCCTTATCTTATTAGGGATAATTAATTAAACTCCTTTAATTAATTTTTTCTCCTAATCCTATTAGGAATAAATGAGAGTACTTATATTAAATTAATTCCTAAACTCTTTTAGAAATTAAAATAATAATAATTGTAATAATATTAATAAGACTCCTCTTATTAATTTATATTTAATATTTCTAAAATATTAAATAATAAATATTAAGCTATTTAATTTATTATATCACCATAGATTAAATTAAATATACTTAACATATTATTACGATTATGCCATTAACTTCTTAAATAATTATTCTTCCTTTTATGGTGTGACCTTTAGGTTCTCCATATTAAACCTGGTTGTGAATAAATCAATTAGAACAATTCTAATCTTATTTAAATAAATAAATTAAATAATTAATTTATTTAAATAAATAATATTTATTCTACAATAGGGATAAGCCTCCCTAGCGATCAAATCGACTTTCCGGATAATATAGATTTCAACATTAATCATTAAAGAACCTTTGAGTAAATAGTTCTGCATAATTCAATCATTCCACCATACAATGTCCCAATTAAATATAAGACATGGAATTACTTGTCAAGTCTTATTTTATTTAATTATATGTATTTCGATCCTTAAATGCACAACTCAAATAATGCAAATTAGAAACTCCTTTCTAATTTCATTCGCCTTAACCAAGGACTCTTTGGGTTGTCATTTATCGAATCACATAGGACATTTCTCTTCTTTTATTAGAAGTGGTAGATTCTTTATTGATCATATATTATCTCCATGTATAACTTATTATACCCAAGCATACCCTTTGATATACCCTTAGGATCTTAAGGAATAAGTCAAAGTATAACTCATCATACACAAATACTATGATGATCTCAAGTCCAAGGATTACTTGTACTACTATCACTACTGAAATTCCTATTGACAAAAAGAGTAAAACTCCATTAGGTATTCCTTAGCGAGCCACGTTCGATGAACTTATTCTCTAATAAGCACCTACATACTTGCTTTAGTGTCTCCACACAAATGATCGTGAGATCAATCATCCTCATCCATGAGCAAGACAGCGTATGTACCAATCTATCCGGATTCACTAATCCCCAATTTAGTAATCCAATGATTGGGAACTATTTTAGTTTTAAGCTTTCTAAGAATTTAGATCTCATTAGAATGATCATCATCATTATTCTAAAAGCATTGCTTAAAAACTATGGGTTTATCACATATTATAAAACAACATCATGTAGATAATTAAAAGCCTTTAATAAATTAATACTTTTTATTAATAAATGAATAAGATTGTTTCAAAGTAAATGCTTTATCATTAAACATGATTGGCTTGTGTGCATACTACTTTCAATCTCCCACTTGCACTAAAGTCAATCGCCATTATATCTTATACTCTTCTTCTCTAAGTGACGATTATCCTGCTGTTGGATAAGCTTTAGTTAATGGATATGTAATGTTGTTCTTGAGAGTCCACTATCTCTATAGTGATTTCCCATCTTTCAATTATTCTAATAATCAAATGAAATTACCACAACACATGTTTAGATCCAAGATGAGACTTAGGAACTATTCCTAGTTCTGTAATGAACTTTTAATCTAAACAATCAACTTGTAGCTTCATTTATAGCTATATACTTTGTCTTTATTACTAAACCAACAACTCTTTGCTGTTTGGAACCTTTCCAATTCACTGCACCACCGTTCAAGGTAACGCTTTACCTTAAAGTGGATTTTTCTGTCATCTTGGTCTGTCTGAAAAAACTTGAGTCTGTTAAGCCCTCTAGTTTTATTTAGACCCACCATGAATATGATCACATCCTTAGTGTTGGTTAAGCACTTTAAGATGTTTTTCACTGACTCATAGTGAAATTCTCCATAATATGACTGATCAACATCAGGTCTCATATATTTCATTGCATACATGATTGTCACTCATGTGATCTCTCTTCTTTTAATAGTTTGTGGGGACTATTAAGAGAGATACACTCCATAGCTCATCGACATGAGACATCTCTTGGAGTTTGCCATGCTAAACGACTTTAGCATCAAATGAATATATGTTCCTTGGGTTAAGTCGAGCATCCTCTTAAATCTATCTATATAGATTTATATCCCCAATTTAGATACTCTTCCAAATCATTCATGGAGGAATGTTTAGACAACTTTATCTTTACTGATTGTAGCATTGATAAGTTATTCCTCATCCGTAGTATATCAACATATAATACTAGAAATTTCACGACGCTCCCACTGACCCTTTTGTACACATTAGAAGTCTTACATCATCGTATGTAACTCTGGATCATCATCTTCTATGATACGTACCTCATCATCATCATCCATGATGAATCCATACCTCCTAGGTATCTTCAGTACTATTTCAGATTTACGATTAGGTTGTGGTACACAATAGGTCTATTACATCTACGGTTCCTCTTATTTGACTTATAGTGTTTTGTGGTTCTTGAACTCTTGAAGATCTATTATCCTCCCACTAGCCCCTTCAATAATAAACACCTTTATCTTAGAAGAAAGCGTGTTTATTAATAAACACCTTTTGCTAAGTAGGATTATAGAACATTTACCCTAAACTTACTTTAGGATGTCCCACAAATCAGATTTGTCAAATCTTGTCCCAAGCTTATCCTTTGAAACCTTTTCACATAAGTTAGACAACCCCTTATCTTAACATACTTAAGATTAGGAATCCTCCTATCCATAACTTTTATGGAGTCTTGGGGCGGATTTTGAGGTTACCTTTTTAGATATGCACCATTTCTAGGGCATGATCCTGAAGGATCTTTGGAATGTCGGTAAAATCATTTTGGACCGTACCATGTTCAACAAGGTATGATTTTTCCTTTCAGATACATCAATCAATTATTACGTATCTGAGGTGTCCATTATGAGAAAAACCATTTGAGATGATCTAGAAACTTATTGCACAAGTATTTATTCCTTGATCTAATTAAAGAATCTTAATACTTTGCCAATTTGTTTCACTTCTGAATTCTTTGAACCTTTCAAATAATTCACACTTGTATTTTAACAAATACATACATTCAACTCTTTGAATGATCATCTCCTTTTCTTATACTAGTTTGTTCAATTTACAAAATAATTTTTCACATAAGTCAAGTATACAAAATCCATTAAGTAATCTTTCAGTTCTATACGAAACATTATAATTATAAATAGAACAACAATTGTTCTTAAATATAATACCAAAGATTTTATTGTCCAACAATAAAATAGAAATAATGTTTCCAACAAGAATTAGAATACAATAACAACTTATTGATTTAATAGATTTGCTTCAGTAGAGCGGTGCTTTAAACTATAAGTTTCTATGGCTAATATAGCAACCTTTGCTACATTTCCATTTATAGGATTACTTATATTTGTTTAGCTTTCTACTTCCTTGGTCCTTCATAAATCTATAGTTATGATAACCAAAGTCGGTATCCAATACCCAAGTAGAACTTTGACTTAAAGAAAATTTATTTCAATCATGAACAAAAAGCGTATTATAAATGTAAAACTTCACTAAAGCTTCTTTGGTTAGCCTCTCGCAAGATGCTTCTCGCAGCTTCTTTCCAAAGGTGTCGGGCTTATTGCGGTGGAAGCAAACTCCTTTGCTATCTCAGTCGCTTTTGTTCTTATTATCCTTTGTTTACGCCTTTCTATTTACCTTCTTTGAATCGTTCTTCTTTTCAGAAGATCCTTTCGCCCCTACCAGTAAGACTTGATCTTTCTTGGTTGGAAAGTGACTCTCAACATTTTTCAATATGTTAAGCAAATCAGCGAGGCTGATATCTAGCTTGTCCATATGAAAAAATTCACAACAATTGTGAAAGGAGTCCGAGAGTGAGTGCAAGATCAAATCTTGGCTCAACTCTCCATCCATGACAAAACCAGTTGTCCTAATTGATCAATCAAATTGATTATGTTAAGAACTTTTTATGCATTTATAGTGCCATTGGCCATTCTAGATCGGAAGAGCTCCTTAGATATCGATATCTATCGGTCCTACTTTCCTCACCATCAACTACTTGATGTGCAGGGAATATAGTAGAAGCATCCATAGTTTCATCTTGTGGCTTGAAGCTCGTTACTCATGGATGCGAGCATGATGCATTGAGCCAATCATGTGCATCATCTTGCCACTTTCTAAAAGTAGCAATCTCTTTCTCGAGGCATTATGCGCAACCATTGCGAGGATAGGCGATATTAAGGACATAAGATAGCTTTTTTAGCTATAAGAACTATTCTCAAATTCCTTAACCAATCGTTTAATTGATTCCGTTAATTTAGCATCTAACATGCTTCGCAGTTGATAGTAATTTTAGACATTGTAAAATTACGTAAATGAATTTGTAATTAACAACATTTTAACATACATTCTTTTATTAATTACCAAAATAAATTAGGTCTTGTTTTAAATTGGTATCTCCCACTATTTTCTTCAAACTATATTACCCTCACTTATATAGTTCGGCAAAAATCTAATTAAAGATTTACTAGTGAGAATAAGGATCCCATTTCAAATGTATATAGCCTTGTGGTGACACAACAAACTATATATAAATAAATAGGTAGACAACTTTTGTCAATTACATCAACTATCTGAACTCCTTTTCTTTTGCCTCTTAGATTATTTTGATCAGTGGTGGCACATCCAATCAAAATTATCCAAGTTAAGTCCGACCTAGCACTCCATATATTCAAAAAGAAAATATCATCCTTGTGGTGACACAACAAAACAATATTGTTCAATTTTCTTTATAAGCATCAAATGTGATAAATTAACATCTTAAATACTTAATACTTGCCTTGTGGTGACACAACAAACTCATATTAAATATTTAATACTCTATTAATTTTATCATGCTGAAAGCTTACGTTCGATATTCCAAATATCTTTGAGCGCTTAGGACTTAATATAAAAAATTGAGGGGTTTGTTATTAAATTTGTCTCATCTTGTTTAGCGCGCATGCACATATATATATAAAATACACGTCATATTAATAAACATGCGAAGCATGTTTGCATAATATATAATATATATAGTATAAGCATGCACATATAGGATACTATATTCTACCCGGATTGATTATGGACTTTTATTCTAGTTTGGTTCACTAGAGCCACCAAGTGAACCAAAAGGTCAAACCCTAGGGTGCGAGAAATAATATTTAAATATAACTATTACATTTAAACCCGGGCTCCATTACAAACGGGTCTTCAAGCTCCTTGCTCCTTGATCTCCAATTTTTCAAAATTAATTCTAACTATTCCTATTACAAAACTATTTAAAATAAATAGAAACCTTGATCGTGATCGAGGGGGAAGTACATAGGAGGAGATAGAATTTACATTAAGAAAAATTAGAGAAGGCGAATCTGCAGACCCCATTTAATAAAACCCATACATTCATGCATCCAACTAAAATAAAATCCAATCGCATCGGTCAATAGTCCATAATCAATCCCATTTATTATCATACATATCATCATATGCATCAATAAATAACATTCATTTTATGAATAATAAACATTTAATATATATATTGATATCATTTAATGGGCAAATTTAGTTAGTATAAATTTATTTTTTTTTTGAATCAAAATAAACTCCTTTATTTTAATCCAAATTTAAATCAAAATAAAACTATTTTATTTTAATTTATCCAATTTTGAATAAAATAAACTATTTTATTTTAATCAAAATTTTTAATCAAAATAAACTCCTTTATTTTAATTAATTATGGAATCTAATTCCATGTAAAAAAAAAATTATTAAAGGAAACACGGATTATCTTTCCTATTCACAAATAAACTCATTTATTTTGAATAATATGAAATCTTATTTCATATTTAAATAAACTACTTTATTTAAGGAAATTAGGATTCTTTTTCCTATTTACAAATAAACTCTTTTATTTTGAATAATATGAAATCTATTTCATATCTAAATAAACTCCTTTATTTAAGGAAACATATAATCCAATTTCAACTCTAATTAGTTATCATGGAATCAAATTCCAACTCTAATTAGTTAGCATGAAATTTAATTTTAAAATTAAAATAAATCTTTTACTTTAAAATTAAAATAAACCTTTTATTTTAAAATTAAAATAAATTTTATTTTAATTATAAAATTAAATATATATATATATATATATATATATATATATATATATACCATTTATTAGGTTTGTAATATTCAAGAACTTGATCAAATTGCATAAATAGTGCGGAAACGTGTAAAATCAGAGTTTAAAAATTTTTACAAACCATATACCCGGATCACCCTTTATGCACAATTATTAATTAAACGAAAAGATAAAGAATAAAATCATACCCTTGAAGATCGAGCTTCCTCAGGTACAAGTTCACCTCCAATCCTTTTCGCGTTCAACTTGAATCCACCGGGTTTGGTTCCTTCCTTTGATCAACGTTAGCCACCCATGTGTTTGGCCTCTAGAGGTGATCCACCAAGGAAGAATAGGAATTCAAGAAGATGGGTATTTTTGGCTCAAACCCTAGTTTTCTATCTCTATAGAAAAGGACGTACTTTCCAACAACTTGGAATTATTACGTATATTTTTTTAATATCTGATATAAGACTCCTCTTATAAAGATATCAAGTAACCCTATTAAAATAAGGTACTATTTAATTAAACCCTTTTTAATTAAATGGACTCCCTAATCTTATTAGGGATAATTAATTAAACTCCTTTAATTAATTTTTTCTCCTAATCCTATTAAGAATAAATGAGAGTACTTATATTAAATTAATTCCTAAACTCTTTTAGAAATTAAAATAATAATAATTGTAATAATATTAATAAGACTCCTCTTATTAATTTATATTTAATATTTCTAAAATATTAAATAATAAATATTAAGCTATTTAATTTATTATATCACCATAGATTAAATTAAATATACTTAACATATTATTACGATTATGCCATTAACTTCTTAAATAATTATTCTTCCTTTTATGGTATGACCCATTAGGTTCTCCATATTAAACCGGTTGTGAATAAATCAATTAGAACAATTCTAATCTTATTTAAATAAATAAATTAAACAATTAATTTATTTAAATAAATAATATTTATTCTACAATAGGGATAAGCCTCCCTAGCGATCAACGACTTTCTAGATAATATAGATTTCAACATTAATCATTAAAGAACCTTTGAGTAAATAGTTACCGTACAATTCAATCCTTCCACCATACAATGTCCCAATTAAATATAAGACATTGAATTACTGTCAAGTCTTATTTTATTTAATTATATGTATTTCGATCCTTAAATGCACAACTCCAAATAATGCAAATTAGAAACTCCTTTCTAATTTCATTCTTAGCCTTGGCAAGGTCTCTTTGGGTTGTCATTTATCGAATCACATAGGACATTTCTCTTCTTTTATTAGAAGTGGTAGATTCTTTATTGATCATATATTATCTCCATGTACAACTTGTTATACCCAAGCATACCCTTTGATATACCCTAAGGGTCTTAAGGAATAAGTCAAAGTATAACTCATCATACACAAGATACTATGATGATCTCAAGTCCAAGGATTACTTGTACTACTATCACTACAGGAATTCCTATTGACAGGCAAGTAAAACTCCATTAGGTATTCCTTAGCGAGCCACATTCAGTGAACTTATTCCCTAATAAACACCTACATACTTGCTTTAGTGTCTCCACACAAATGATCATGAGATCAATCATCCTCATCCAATGAGCAAGCAACGTATGTACCAATCTATCCGGATTCACTAAACCCAATTTAGTAATCCTTTAGTTTTAAGCTTTCTAAGAATTTAGATCTCATTAGAATGATCATCATCATTATTCTAAAAGCATTGCTTAAAACTATGGGTTTATCATATATTATAAAACAGCATCATGTAGATAATTAAAAGCCTTTAATAAATTAATACTTTTTATTAATAAATGAATAAGATTGTTTCAAAGTATATGCTTTATCATCAAACATGATTGGCTTGTGTGCATACTACTTTCAAAAAGTGCACCTCAGTAGAATAAATATGATAGTAATCTTCTCGTTCTTCTTTGGGGTCTTAAAATATTTGCTGCTATATTTTATATGGCATTGTAATATTTTGAGTTTGGATACTGTCTACGAGATAATATTGTATTAAAACTCACAGCTTATCTATTGTTGTACTCTGCACGACAGTCCAATAGTTGTATAAATGAAGTTTGTATTTGATTTTTATAGAGTGATATCTGGCGACTCAGAATGGGTCGTGTGGACCTATTTTTGGGGCGTCACTAATGGTATCAGAGCTTAGGGATATGGCCGCTGGCGGAGATATGAGTCTAGAACTAGGAGGGTAGAGACGAGTAATATACTTCGCTAGTGTGTGACTTACCTAAGCTAAAATTTTTACTTGATAAGTTGACAAATTGTGATATGTCAATTAACCTTTATTTTGAAGATATATTCTAGAATGATATCTGAAATACAGGAAATGAGCAATGGGAAAATCATGATACAGAGAAAATAACCAGGAAGGTACAATTCGAAAAGAAAGCAAGGTATTCTCATCTCTTCGAATACCAGGTACGTACGTAAATTTTAAGAGTGAAATTTCATAAGGAGGGGAGATTGTGAGATCCCAAATTTTATGAAATGAAAGTATTCAATTTTTTTTATAATTATTATTTTATTTCGTAAATGGTTAAATTGATAAAAGGTTAAAGTTAAGGGTGTTATTTGAAATTTTTTGCAAAGTAAGCAAGTTGTTATTCGTTGTGTCGGGGAATATTCGATTGGTCGGGGAATATTCATTTTCACAGAGAATATTCGTTCGACGACATAATCATTGGTGGACCCCCAACTAAGTATTGTCGTATTTAGAAAAAGATGATTTATCTTTTATTAAAATAACTACGAAAAGTGTTACCGTTAAAACTGCTGAACTACCCTAGTAAAAGTACGATGTCTACGGCGTGGTTGCATTAGTAGCACTGCAGTATTGATTATTGATGCTTTACGTAAGAAGTCACTCAATTATACTCAATTATTGCTACAGTAATTGTTGCATCATATCTCTCATATTATTGATTCAATTATTCTCACAGTATCATCTGCATTATTTATATTATTAAATCAATAATTGAGACGACAGAGTTATTCATATTATTATTTGCAATATTGACAATGTCTAGAAGTTATTTCAAGGAGAGGTTTGGTCACCTAATTGCGCACCAATAAGGAGAAATCCTTATCAGAAAGCCCCCTCTTTTCTGGGAACGACCTGGTTGTTAAATATTGTGAGTTATAATATTAATGATGAATAAGTTTGTGTTGATTAATGATGAAATTGATAGTTCAATTGTGTTGGAATTATTAGTGTTAGTGGAAATCGACATTTATTTCAATAATAATTGATGTTTTGGGTCTAATTTGGTATTTTTCATGAAAATAAACTAGTTATGAGTAAATAAATTAAATATGTTATGTGAAGTAACAAAATTGGAAAATAGGATTTTATGTCTTGGGAATCCTATATAGGGTATATGCAGATTTTTGATAAGGGATTTGATCATTGGTGATGAAATTTTATGAGTATGGCATTTTTGAATGATTAAATGCATTATTTGGTAAAGTGTAAATAATTGAAATAAATTGTTTATAAGTTTAAGTAGTGATTAAAATATTATTATAATATTAATAATATTAGATTATGAGTTTATTAAGTGATTGATAATATTTGGATAAATTTAAAGTCTTTAATATTTATCCTTGTTTTCGTTTGATTAATGCTTATATCATTGTCATCATCCTCATGCTTATATTATGATGAAAGTCATCTTTGGCTTACGTGCAAAGATGGACTGTTAATTATTGGTTTTACAGTTGAATATCTTTGGCTTACGTGCAAAGATGGACTATTGATTGATGAGTATCTTTGGCTTATGTGCATAGATGAACCTGCTTATTGGTATGATTATGACCGTGGATCATTCAAGATAATCATGATTCCCGTAATGTTATAAATGATGTGGTAAAAGTCTTCATTGGCGTATGAAGCATTGATGGTCATTTATTGGTATGATTATAACTAGGGATTATTCGGTATAATCATGACCATTTATGATTACATGAATATCCTTGGCCGTAGTGCAGGGATGATTCGATGATGTGAATTATTTATTAAGCTGAGTCTCAGCGATAAAATATTGATTATACACTTTTAATTCGTAAAAGATAGTAGATATCATACTCTACTTGACTCTTATAAAATACAGTTGTATGTCTTTGGCCTGTAGTGCAAAGAATAAATTGTTAATAAATATCTTTGGCCGTAGTGAAAAGATGAATTTATTAGTATGATTATGAGAAAGAATTGTGATTTGGTATAACCATGATTTTTGATGTTTCAGGTGAAGATAGGTGATGAAAATTATCTTCGTCCTAGGCGTGAAGAGGAATTTAGAATCACAATTATGATTATGAGTTATTCATATGATTGTGGACAAGAAATGTTGATTGATGTTACTGGGATAAAACATTATTGGTGGACTTTTAACATGGAGAAGATAATAAACTGATGGTCTATTTGACTCTTCTAATGGATTGCTTTCGTTCACCGCAACTATGGTTGAAAAGTTTTATCATCTACCATATGTTCTAAATCTCTGATTTATTATTGACGAAGGCTATTGATAATTTAATTATCTTTAGTCATGATATTCTTTACTGGGATATTTGTGCTCACCCTTTGCTTCACAATTATTTCTGGTAATAAGAGTGTAGCTGGGTCTAGCGGGGATAACAGGGAAATAGTGTGATGGTCCGAGATTATCGAAGTTTGTCAATATATTATGAAACGGCATGACATGCAACAGATAATTGTATTGAGGACCTAAGATGTGTGTGTCGTATTTTATACGTCACTTAATAATTGATTTTGGCGAACAACAATAGGGTGATGAGAACCCAACTTTGAAAGCTTCAAAAGTGCACCTCAATAGAATAAATATGATTGTAATCTTCTCGTTCTTCTTTGGGGTATTAAAATATTTGCTGCTATATTTTATATGGCATTGTAACAATTTGAGTTTAGATTTTGTCTACGAGACAATATTGTATTAAAACTCACAGCTTAATCATTGTCATCGTACTCGCATCTACGTAGTCAAACAATTAGTATAAATGAAGTTTGTATTTGATTTTTATAGAGTGATATCTGGCGACTCAAAATGGGTCGTGTGGACCTATTTTGGGGGCGTCACTAATGGTATCAGAGCTTAGGGATATGGTCGCTGGCGGAGATATGAGTCTAGAACTAGGAGGGGAGAGACGAGTAATATACTTCGCTAGTGTGTGACCTACCTTAGCTAAAATTTTTACTTGATAAGTTGACAAATTGTGATATGTCAATTAACCTTTATTTTGAAGATATATTCTAGAATGATATCTGAAATACAGAAAATGAGCAATGAGAAAATTATGATACAGAGAAAATAACCGGGAAGGTACAATTCGAAAAGAAAGCAAGGTATTCTCATCTCTTCGAATACCAGGTACGTACGTAAATTTTAAGAGCGAAATTTCATAAGGAGGGGAGATTATGAGATCCCAAATTTTATGAAATGAAAGTATTCAATTTTCTTATAATTATTATTTTATTTCGTAAATGGTTAAATTGATAAAAGGTTAAAGTTAAGGGTGTTATTTGAAATTTTTTGCAAAGTAAGCAAGTTGTTATTCGTTGTGTCGGGGAATATTCGATTGGTCGGGGAATATTCATTTTCACAGAGAATATTCGTTCGACGACATAATCATTGGTGGACCCCCCAACGGAAGTATTGTCGTATTTAGAAAATGACAGATTTATCTTTTATTAAAAAAATGGCGAAAGTGTTACCGTTAAAACTATTGAACTACCCGGTAGTAAAAGTAAAGTAATACGCGTGGTTGCCTAGTAGCACACAATATTGATTATTGATGCTTACGTAAGAAGTCACTCAATTATACTCAATTATTGCTACAGTAATTGTTGCATCATATCTCTCATATTATTGATTCAATTATTCTCACAGTATCCTCTGCATTATTTATATTATTAAATCAATAATTGAGACGACAGAGTTATTCATATTATTATTCTCAATATTGACAATGTCTAGAAGTTCTGTCAAGGAGAGGTTTGGTCACCTAATTGTGCACCAATAGGGAGAAATCCTTATCGAAAAGCCCGCTCTTTTCTGGGAACGACCTGGTTGTTAAATAAAAGTACAAATCAGCATCACTTGTACAATTTTCATTTTCCTTTGCTAGTTGAAGGTTCATCTACCTTCTCCACTTTAGCTGCAATGAGTTTATAAATATGCAAGAGTGAGCAAAACAATTGCTCACTGAATATAACAATGAATCAACATGAGAATAATTGTGAGATCCCAAATTTTATGAAATGAAAGTATTCAATTTTCTTATAATTATTATTTTATTTCGTAAATGGTTAAATTGATAAAAGGTTAAAGTTAAGGGTGATATTTAAATTTTTTTGCAAAGTAACCAAGTTGTTATTCGTTGTGTCGGGGAATATTCGATTGGTCGGGGAATATTAATTTTCACAGAGAATATTCGTTCGACGACATAATCATTGGTGGACCCCCCAACGGAAGTATTGTCGTATTTAGAAAATGACAGATTTAACTTTTATTAAAAATAACGGCAAAAGTATTACCGTTAAAACTGTTGAACTACCTGGTAGTAAAAGTACATTAATACACGTGGTTGCATAGTAGCACACGGTATTGATTATTGGTGCTTACGTAAGAAGTCACTCAGTTATACTCAATTATTGCTACAATAATTATTGCATCATATCTCTCATATTATTGATTCAATTATTGTCACAGTATCATCTATATTATTTATATTATTAAATCAATAATTGAAATGGCAAAGTTATTCATATTATTATTTACAATATTGACAATGTCTAGAAGTTTGGTCACCTAATTGCGTGCCAATAAGGAGAAATCCTTATCGGAAAGCCCCCTCTTTCCTGAGAACGATCTGGTTGTTAAATATTGTGAGTTATAATATTACTGATGAATATGTTCGTGTTGATTAATGATGAAATTGATAGTTCCATTGTGTTGGAATTATTAGTGTTAGTGGAAATCGACATTTATTTCGATAATAATTGATGTCTAGATGTTATATTGACCAATCGGGTAATTAATCGGATACATGAGGAATTAATTGCTATTAATTCACATGATTATAACTATTTGTTCACATGTGTGTACTATTGATTCACATTCTTGTACTATTAGGGGAGTTGGTGCAAGATTGATAATACTTGCATGACTATGTTAAAAATGGAGGTATAGATGGAAGTACTATACTGTAATTCGTATTATCACATAATTATAACTATTGATTCACATGATTGAACTATTAATTCACATTATTTACTATTACGGGAGGTGGTGCAAGTTTGATAATATACTTGCGGATTAAATTAAAATGAAAGAAAAGTTGAAGGTATTGTCTTATAATATTTGAGCCCCAAAACGTGCAATTATCGAAACTATATTTTCCTATAAATAGAAGCTCATTCTTCCTTCATTTCTCACCAATTCACTAAAGCTTTAGAGCAATTATTTTAGAGAGATATTATAGACAGAAAGAAGAAGAGAAGTCTGCTACCTAACAATTCCAGTATCCAGTCTTCTTTTGAGTTAAGGGGTATTAATTCTTTCGTATTCATGAAGAGAGCTATTATTATTCCATTCCTTATTATTCTGTTGGAATAACCTATATACGAGCACTACCGTATACATGGTGAAATTCTTCTGTTATTTTATTCTTTATTATTATGTTGGAATATCATGTCTGTGCGGATTACGCATGACCTGATTCCATTCTTTATTATTTTGTTGGAATAACCTGTCTGTGCGGTTTATCGCATGCCTGGTGAATTCTATTGTTATTCCATTCTTTATTATTCTGTTGGAATATCCTGACTGTGTGGATTACGCATGACCTGGTTCTATTCTTTATTATTCTGTTGGAATATCCTGTTTGTGCGGATTACGCATGACTTGGTTCCATTATTTATTATTCTATTGGAAATAACCTGTCTGTGTGGTCTACCACATGCATGGTGAATTCTTCTTTTATTCCATTCTTTATTATTCTGTTGGAATAACCTGTCTATCTGGACTACCGCATGCATGGTGAATGATTCTTCGTATTCATTCCTTATTAAATTACAAAAATGATTTGTCTACATGGATTACCGAATGGCGGTTGAAAATCCATTTGCAGTTTCGTAATTTTTCTGAACCTCAAAAATTCTGGAAAAATTTGAAATAATAATTTGATGAGTTTTCTATATTGTGTCCAAAGATGGCAATTTTTGGATGTATAGATTAAGAGTTATGGATTTTATGGGAAAAGACTATTTTAAAAGTAAACCCTTATAACTCCTTGTGGTTAACTCCAAAATTGGTGAAATTTTTATTGGGAGTACATGTATATAACAGGAGTATACCCTATAAATTTTGGAATTTTTGGACAAAAGCTCAATTTATGATAAATGTCTAAATATTTGGCAGTTTTGGACATATGAAAAATAGTAAATGAATTTTAAAAATTCCGAGAAAAATATATGTTCAATATGGGACTATATTCCGTTAAATCCCAGAAAAGAAATATTTTTGGGACTGATTTGGTATTTTTCATGAAAATGAACTAGTTATGAGTAAATGAATTAAATATGTTATGTGAAGTAAAAAAATTGAAAAATAGGATTTTATGGCTTGGGAATCATATATAGGGTATATCTTGATTTTTTATAAAGAATTTGATCATTGGTGATGAAATTTTATGAGTATGACATTTTGAATGATTAAATGCATTATTTGGTAAAGTGTAAATAATTGAAATAAATTGTTTATAAGTTTAAGAAGTGATTAAAATATTATTATAATATTAATAATATTAGATTATGAGTTTATTAAGTGATTGATAATATTTGGATAAATTTAAAGTCTTTAATATTTATCCTTGTTTTTCGCTTAATTAATGCTTATATCATTGTCATCATCCTCATGCTTATATTATGATGAAAGTCATCTTTGCTTACGTGCAAAGATGGATTTGTTAATTATTGATTTTACTGATTGAATATCTTTGGCTTACGTGCAAAGATGGACTATTGATTATTGGTTTTACAGTTGTATATCTTTGGCTTACGTGCAAAGATGGACTATTGATTGATGAGTATCATTGGCTTATGTGCATAGATGAACTGTTTATTGGTATGATTATGACCCGAGATCATTCGGTATAATCATGACCGTAATATTATAGATGATGTGGTAAAAGTCCTCATTGGCGTAGTGCATTGATGGACAGTTATTGGTATGATTATAACTAGGGATTATTCGGTATAATCATGACCATTTATGATTACATGAATATCCTTGGCCGTAGTGCAGGGATGATTCGATGATGTGGATTATTTATTAAGCTGAGTCTTAGCGATAAAATATTGATTATACACTTTTAATTCGTAAAAGATAGTAGATATCATGCTCTACTTGACTCTTATAAAATACAGTTATATGTCTTTGGCCTGTAGTGCAAAGAATAAATTGTTAATGAATATCTTTAGCCGTAGTGAAAAGATGAATTTATTAGTATAATTATGAGCAGGAATTGTGATTTGGTATAACCATGATTTTTGATGTTTCAGGTGAAGATGGGTGATGAAAATTATCTTCGTCCTGGGCGCGAAGAGGAATTTAGAATCACAATTATGATTATGAGTTATTCATATGATTGTGGACAAGAAATGTTGATTGATGTTACAGGGATAAAACATTATTGGTGGACTTTTAACATGGAGAAGATAATAGACCTGATGGTCTATTTGACTCTTCTAATGGATTGCTCGTTCCGCTGCAACTATGGTTGAAAAGTTTTATCATCTACCATATGTTCTAAATCTTTGATTTATTATTGATGAAGGCTATTGATAATTTAATTATATTTAGTCATGATATTCTTTACTGGGATATTTGTGCTCACCCTTTGCTTCGCAATTTCTTTTAGGTAATAAGAGTGTAGCTGGGTCGAGCGGGGATAACAGGGAAATAGTGTGATGGTTCGAGACTATCGAAGTTTGTCAATATATTATAAAACGGCATGACATGCAACAGATAATTGTATTGAGGACCTAACATGTATGTGTCGTATTTTATACGTCACTTAATAATTGATTTTGGCGAACAACAATAGGGTGATGAGAACCCAACTTTGAAAGCGTCAAAAGTGCACCTCAGTAGAATAAATATGATTGTAATCTTCTCGTTCTTCTTTGGGGTCTTAAAATATTTGCTGCTATATTTTATATGGCATTGTAATAATTTGAGTTTGGATACTGTCTACTAGACAATATTATATTAAAATTCACAGCTTATCTGTTGTTGTACTCTACACGACAGTCCAACAGTTGTATAAATGAAGTTTGTATTTGATTTTCATAGAGTGATATCTGGCGACTCAGAATGGGTCGTGTGGACCTATTTTGGGGGCGTCACTAATGGTATCAGAGCTTAGGGATATGGCCGCTGGCGGAGATATGAGTCTAGAACTAGGAGGATAGAGACGAGTAATATACTTCGCTAGTGTGTGATTTACCTAAGCTAAAATTTTTACTTGATAAGTTGACAAATTGTGATATGTCAATTAACCTTTATTTTGAAGATATATTCTAGAATGATATCTGAAATACAGGAAATGAGCAATGGGAAAATCATGATACAGAGAAAATAACCGGGAAGGTACAATTTGAAAAGAAAGCAAAGTATTCTCATCTCTTCGAATACCAGGTACGTACGTAAATTTTAAGAGCAAAATTTCATAAGGAGATGAGATTGTGAGATCCCAAATTTTATTAAACGAAAGTATTCAATTTTCTTATAATTATTATTTTATTTCGTAAATGGTTAAATTGATAAAAGGTTAAAGTTAAGGGTGTTATTTGAAAATTTTTGCAAAGTAAGCAAGTTGTTATTCGTTGTGTCAGGGAATATTCGATTGGTCTGGGAATATTTATTTTCACAGAGAATATTCATTCGACGACATAATCATTGGTGGAACCCCCAACGGAAGTATTGTCGTATTTAGAAAACGACAGATTTATCTTTTATTAAAAATAACGGCGAAAGTGTTACCATCAAAACTGTTGAACTACCCGGTAGTAAAAGTACAGTAATACGCGTGGTTGCATTGTAGCATACGGTATTGATTATTGATGCTTACGTAAGAAGTCACTCAATTATACTCAATTATTGCTACAGTAATTATTGCATCATATCTCTCATATTATTGATTCAATTATTCTCACAGTATCATCTGCATTATTTATATTATTAAATCAATAATTGAGATGACAAAGTTATTCATATTATTATTTGCAATATTGACAATGTTTAGGAGTTCTGTCAAGGAGAGGTTTGGTCACCTAATTGCGCACCAATAAGGAGAAATCCTTATCAGAAAGCCCCCTTTTTTTCTGGGAACGACCTGGTTGTTAAATATTTTGAGTTATAATATTAATGATGAATAAGTTCGTGTTGAATAATAATGAAATTGATAGTTCAATTGTGTTGGAATTATTAGTGTTAATGGAAATCGACATTTATTTCGATAATAATTGATGTCTAGAGGTTATATTGACCAATGGGGTAATTAATCGGATAAATTAGAAATTAATTGCTATTAATTCTCATGATTATAACTATTTGTTCACATGTGTGTACTATTGATTCACATTCTTGTACTATTAGGGGAGTTAGTGCAAGATTGATAATACTTGCATGACAAAGTTAAAAATGGAGGTATAGATGGAGGTACTATACTGTAATTCATATTTTCACATGATTATAACTATTGATTCACATGATTGAACTATTGATTCACATTATTTACTATTAGGGGAGGTGGTGCTAGTTTGATAATACTTGTAGGACTAAATTAAAAATGAAAGAAAAGTTGAAGGTATTGTACTATAATATTTTGAGCCCCAAAACGTGCAATTATCGAAACTATATTTTTTCCTATAAATAGAAGCTCATTCTTCCTTCATTTCTCACCAATTCACTAAAGCTTTAGAGCAATTATTATAGAGAGATATTATAGATAGAAAGAAGAAGAGAAGTCTGCTACCTCACTATTCCTGTATTCAGTCTTCTTTTGAGGTAAGGGATATTATTTCTTTCGTATTCATTAATAGAGCTATTGTTATTCCATTCCTTATTATTCTGTTGGAATAACCTGTATACGCGGACTACCGTATATATGGTGAAATTCTTCTGTTATTCCATTCTTTATTATTATATTGGAATATCCTGTCTGTCCGGATTACGTATGACCTGGTTCATTCTTTATTATTCTGTTGGAATAACCTGTCTATGCAGTCTATCGCATGCCTGGTGAATTCTATTGTTATTCCATTCTTTATTATTCTGTTACAATATCCTATCGGTGCGGATTACGCATGACCTGGTTCCATTCTTTATTATTCTGTTGGGAATAACCTGTCTGTGCAGTCTATCGCATACATGGTGAATTCTTCTGTTATTTTATTCTTTATTATTCTGTTAGAATAACCTGTCGGTGTGGACTACTGCATGTATGGTGAATGATCCTTCGTATTCATTCCTTATTAAATTATGAAAATGATCTGTCTACGTGGATTACCACATAGCGGGTGAAAATCCATTTGCAGTTTCATAATTTTTTTGAACCTCAAAAATTCTGGAAAAATTTGAAATAATAATTTGATGAGTTTTCTATATTGTGTCCAAAGATGGCGATTTTTGGATGTATAGATTAAGAGTTATGGATTTTATGGGAAAAGACTATTTTAAAAATAAACCCTTATAACTCCTTGTGGTTAACTCCAAAATTGGTGAAATTTTTATTGGGAGTACACGTATATAACAAGAGTATACCCTGTAAATTTTGGAATTTTTGGACAAAAGTATAATTTATGATAAATGTCTAAATATTCGACAGTTTTGGCCATATGAAAAATAGTAAATTAATTTTAAAAATTCCGAGAAAAATATATGTTCAATATGGGACTATATTCCGTTAAATCCCAGGAAAGAAATATTTTTGGGACTGATTTGGTATTTTTCATGAAAATAAACTAGTTATGAGTAAATGAATTAAATATGTTATGTGAAGTAACAAAATTGGAAAATAGGATTTTATGGCTTGGGAATCCTATATAGGGTATATACAGATTTTTGATGAGGGATTTGATCATTGGTGATGAAATCTTATGAGTATGGCATTTTTGAATGATTAAATGCATTATTTGGTAAAGTGTAAATAATTGAAAAAAATTATTTATAAGTTTAAGAAGTGATTAAAATATTGTTATAATATTAATAATTTTAGATTATGAGTTTATTAAGTGATTGATAATATTTGGATAAATTTAAAGTCTTTAATATTTATCCATGTTTTCGTTTGATTAATGCTTATATCATTGTCATCATCCTCATGCTTATATTATAATGAAAGTCATCTTTGGCTTACGTGCAAAGATGGACTGTTAATTATTGGTTTTATAGTTGAATATCTTTGGCTTACGTGCAAAGATGGACTGTTAATTATTGGTTTTACAGTTGAACATCTTTGGCTTACGTGCAAAGATGGACTATTGATTATTGGTTTTACACTTAAACATCTTTGGCTTAAGTGCAAAGATGGACTGTTGATTATTGATTTTATAGTTGTATATCTTTGGCGTACGTGTAAAAGATGGACTGTTGATTATTGTTACAGTTGTATATCTTTGGCTTACGTGCAAAGATGAACTATTGATTGATGAGTATCTTTGGCTTATGTGCATAGATGAACTGTTTATTGGTATGATTATGACCAGGGATCATTCGGTATAATCATGACCCGTAATGTTATAGATGACGTGGTAAAAGTCCTCATTGGCCCGTAGTGCATTGATGGACAGTTATTGGTATGATTATAACTAGGGATTATTTGGTATAATCATGACCATTGATGATTACATGAATACCCTGGGCCGTAGTGCAGGGATGATTCGATGATGTTGATTATTTATTAAGCTGAGTCTCAGTGATAAAGTTAAAAATGGAGGTATAGATGGAGGTACTATACTCTAATTCATATTTTCACATGATTATAACTATTGATTCACATGATTGAACTATTGATTCACATTATTTACTATTAGGGGAGGTGGTGCAAGTTTGATATTACTTGTGGGACTAAATTAAAAATGAAAGAAAAGTTTAACAGTCATAAGACTATAAGGACTCCTCGTACTTAGGGGGATTAGCCCTTCGTACAATGTATTGTGCACAAACATTTTAACGCTAAGCGTAAAGTATCCCCTAATAATAATAGGGTTGTTCATCTCAGTATTTAGCGTACAAGTCCGCACCAAAGAGAGTTTGGTTTGGATAAGCTTTCAAGTGTAATTTGAAGTTTAACGAATATCATCTAGAGGACTAGTTGAATCAATAGTGTTTGATAATCACAACATAACATAGAACAATTGAGAATCATAAATGAACTGATTATACATATTAAACTCATGCTTGAATAACTATAAAGCATAAGTATTCCACAAAATGAATAAAATGGTAAACCCTTGCTTGAACAATAAATAAGCTAAGGTTTGAATCTTATAACATTAGAAATGAAATTACTTAACATACATTAACTGGTAGCAAGCTGAAAACTAAAAACTTGCCTAACATGGTATTAATTCATGCAAGGATTAAAAACAGTTCAATAATAGAGACGAGAGTTCAAAAGTTACGTTCATTATACAATAATAGAACTTAAGAAACTTGCTTAACTATAAACAAGTTAGAATGAATCAACCAAATGAGAATTTCAAATAACATTAGAGTTAAAGTTTACTTGAATAAATTTTAGGAACAAATGACTTATTCAACAATAGCTAAGATAGAAAGCTTGCTCAATAAAAAGAATAAAGTTACACAATATAGTAATGAAACTAACTCAATGAAAGTGTAGAGTTAGAAACTTTCTCAATGTAAAATGATAGGGTTTAGAAACTTGCCTCGAGCTTAAGCTACAATATTAAACTCACATTCACCTACACATTGGTTTAGAACCACATTATCTATTAGATACACTAACATACCATAACATATACATTTCTAGCTAAACTTACCATTTTAGCACAAGTCTTTCTTTACCATTTTCATTTCAGAAATTCTAAGTGTTTACTTCACAATACTTGCCTAACATTCATTGTGTATACTAAGTTATCACATAATGCGTTCGAAATTTACTAATCATTTTTACCACTTTGAATTCACTAACTCCATCACACAACTCTATTTTAGCCTTGTTGTTACATGTTGGACACATTACCATAACCTTAAGCTAAGCTATAAAGAACGACCAAAGTCTGCAGAATAAGCGCACTTGATTAATCTGAAAATGGGCATTTGGCGGCCTTGCCAGCTTTATCTTCGGATGCTTACGTGCTGCGCTTAAAGGGATGAGCGGTCGCGCGACTCACATACTTCATTTTTTGCGGTAATGATTTTGAAAGACTTTTCTTAAGCCAACTAACACGAATTTCACCCACCAAACAGTGATAATAACACGTAAAATAAATATACAACTATCATAAACATGATTGCTAACATATACAACCACTTAACATAATTTAACAACCACTAAAACTATTTTAATTTCTCAATTTTCATGTTTTCATGAAAAACTCAATTTTCTTGGCATTCATCCTAAAAATCATCACTGTGAATTCAATACATGACCAAATAATCACATTCAAATTACGTTATGTTCATATCTCAACAAACTAGCATAAACAAAACTTAATTAACATCTTAACATGCAATTTGACCATCAAAATTGGTACTTACATAGCTACATATGAAAACATAAACACTAACATCATTTTCTTTTACTGTTATCCGAAATTAGCATGAATTTTTTCATTTAAAACATAACTCTAGCATCATAAGCATATATAATCACAATTAACAGTTATTCATACCAACCATTCAACAATTTGAATTCACAGAGTACATGAAATTTTGTTGTAATTCACATATGTAGACATATATACATATATTAAGGTTGTATAAGAAGTACCTTCAAATTGCTTGCAATCCTTTTCGTTAAACACCACAAACGCTCTGAAATTCTTCTCTCAAATTCTCTCAATTCTCACAAAACTCAGTACTCTCACACTTGGAAAAATAAAATGTGTAATAAGAGAATCAACTGTTATTCCAGCGCAAGAATAAAACCGATAACTTTTAATAACACTACTAATTGCAAAATCAGTTACTAACATATATAATATAAATATATTATATTTATTATTTTAATTTATTTTAATTTATTAGAAATTCCCAAAGCCATAAGGCTTGTTTGGCAAACTCTTTAAATTTGAAGAATTAAAATACTTTTAAGCCTTGTTTGGCAAAAAAACTAAATTAAACCCTTTTTAATTTATTTACATAAACACTTTAGTTTATAGTTATAATCACATATTATTTATTTGAATTTCAATATGCAACACTAACGCATTACATTAATCCAATACTATATTTTAATTAAATATAACATTTTAACAAATATCACAAAATTATAATTTTCATTATAACTTTATTTAATAATTTAATATACCATCTAAATTATTAAATCAACACAACAATATAACACCTCATGTTATAATACAAACCTCTAAATTATAACTTCATTTAATCTAGAAAAATTCTCTAATACATTTAGATTCATCAACCATCACGTCAAAAATAATTATTTAACAATAAACACCTCAAATAATATTTATATACCTCAATAAATATTTTAATTATAATTTGAAATTTCGGATCGTTACATCCTTCCCTCCTTAAAAGGATCCTGTCCCCAGAATCACAATTCAAACAATCAAATCGTCACATTCTCCCTACTTACAAAGATTCTATCCCCAGAATCGAAGACACGGACTAAACAAATAACTCAGGGTAATTTTTCATCATATCAACTTCGAGTTCCCACGTAGCCTCTTCGACATTGTGGTTCCTCCATATCACCTTCACAGAAGGTATCACTTTATTCCTAAGCACTTGTTCCTTCCTGTCGACTATCTGGATAAGAATCTCTTCATAAGACAAAACTTTACTGAACTGCAACGGTTCATACTCAATCACATACTTGTAATCGGGTTTATACGGTCCCAACACCGACACATGAAAAATATTGTGCACATGCTCTAATTTTGGAGGTAAAGCTACTTCATAAGCCACCTCTCCCACTCTTCGCAAAATCTCGAAAGGTCCAATAAACCTTGGGCTGAGCTTTTCTTTCTTGCCAAAATGAATTTTCCCCTTCCAAGGAGAAACTTTCAGAAACACGAAATTTCTTGCTTTAAACTCACGACTCTGTCTGTGTTGATCAGCATACTTTTTCTGTCGATCTTGAGCAGCTACCAGTCTTGCTCTGATGAGTTTAACAACTTCAGCGGTCTGCTGAACTAGTTCTGGGCCTAACAGTTACCGTTCTCCAACTTCATTCTAGCATAGTGGAATTCTGCACTTTCTGCCCTATAATGCCTCGGACGGCGGCATACCAATGCTTGCGTGGTAACTGTCATTGTATGTAAATTCCACCAACGGTAGATGATCATCCCAGTTTCCTTTGAAATCCATGATGCACGCTCTGAGCATATCTTCAAGTGTCTGGATCGTTCTTTCGCTTTGCCTATCGGTTTGCGGATGATATGTTGTACTCATTTTCAGTTGCGTTCCCATATATTATTGAAGTTTCTTCCAGAAATTTGATGTGAACCTCGGATCTCTATCTGATACAATTGATATCGAACTCCATGTCTTGAGACGATCTCTTTAACGTATAATTTTGCCAACTGATCAAGATTAAATCTAATCTTTATTGGCAAAAAGTGTGCAAATTTTGTTAATCTGTCCACTATCACCCATATCGCATCATATCCTTTTTGAGTCGTTGAAAGACCTACCACAAAATCCATTGTAATATGCTCCTACTTCCATTCCGGTATCTCCAACGGTTGAAGTAATCCGCTTGGTCTTTGATGCTCGGCCTTCACCTTCTGACATGTCAAGCACTTTGCAACGCATTCTGCAACATCTCATTTCATGTTCGGCCACCAAAAATGACGCCACAAATCTTGATACATTTTCATACTTCCCAGATGAATTGAATATCTTGAGCTATTTGCTTCTATCAAGATTTCTTCTTTAATATCCTGAACTGCTGGAACCCAAATTCATCCCTCGAATCTTAGCATTCCCGCAGTATCGACCTGGTATTTCGTTTCTTTACCCTCGACCACACTTTGCTTTTTTTTTTTCTTGCATTCTTCATCCTGCAGCTGAGCATTTTTCACTTTGTCCACCAAAGTTGGACTAGCTTCCATCTAGAATAATTTTTCATCAGATTCTTCTAGAAATTTGATTTCCAGCTCTAGCCTTGCCATTGCTGAAATAAGCTCCTCCTTATTTGTTAACAACATCAACTTTTCTCTGCCTTTCCTACTCAAGGCATCTGCAACCACGTTAGCTTTGCCCGGATGATAAAAGATCTCACAATCGTAATCCTTTATCAATTCCATCCATCTCCTTTACCGCATGTTCAGGTCTTTCTATGTGAAAATATACTTCAGACTTTAATGGTTTGTGTAGATCTCACATTTCTCTCCGTAGAGATAGTGTCTCCATATCTTCAGTGCGAATACAACCGCCGCCAACACTAAATCATGAGTTGGATACCCTTTCTCGTAGTCTTTCAGTTGCCTTGATGCATACGTAATAACCTTGCCATTCTGCATAAGGACACAACCCAATCCTTTGTGTGAAGCATCACTATACACCACGAAGTTTCCTGTACTATCTGGTAAAGACAACATAGGTGACACACTTAACTTCTTCTTCAATTCTTGAAAACTTTCTTCACACTTCTCCGTCCAATTTTTTTTACAGATTTTCTTGTCAAATTTGTCAACGGAGTGGCAATCTTGGAAAAATCCTAAATAAATCGTCTGTAATAGCCTTCCAATCCCAAGAAACCTCTCACTTCTGATGGAGTTCTTGGTTGTTCCCAATTTATCAAAGCTTCAACTTTTAATGGATCCACGGAAATCCCATCCTTATCGATTGCATGTCCAAGAAATTATACATGTTCCAGCCAAAATTCACATTTAGAGAATTTTGCGTACAACTTTTCTTTTCTCAACGTCTCCAATGTCAGACGTAAGTGTTCCATGTGTTCCTCTTGAGTTTTAGAGTACACCAAAATATCATCGATGAACACCACCACAAATTTGTCCAAAAATTGTTTAAACACCATATTCATCAAATCCATGAACGCTGCAGGGGCGTTTGTCAAACCAAAAGACATTACTAAAAATTCATAATGTCCATACCTAGTTTAGAATGCCGTCTTCGGTACATCCTCCTTCCTTACTTTCAATTGATGATACCCACTTCTCAAATCTATTTTCGAGAAATATCTAGCACCCTTCAATTTATCAAACAAGTCATCTATTCTTGGCAACGTATATTTGTTCTTAATAGTGACTTTGTTCAATTCCCTATAATCAATGCAAAGACGCATTGACCCATCCTTCTTCTTCATGAATAACACCGGGGCTCCCCACGGTGACACACTCGGTTGAATATACTGCTTGTCTAACAACTCTTGTAGTTGTACCATTAATTCCTTCATCTCCATCAGAGCCATTCTGTACGGGGACTTTGATATCGGAGAAGTTCCTAGCGCTAAGTCGATCATGAACTCGATTTCTCGATCAGGCGAAAGTCCTGGAAAATCCTCTGGAAACACTTCCATGAACTCCCTAACCACTGGTATTTCTTCCAATTTCACACCCTTCTCCTTTTGGGTATCGACTATATAGGCTAAGTACCCTACACAGCCCTGACTCAATAACTTCTTGGCCTACATCATTGTCAGACATTTCATTTGTCTAGGCGATTTGCTACTATGAAAAACTACCTTTGACGGAGTCATAAGATTTACACACTTTTTTTGGCAGTCAATTATCGCTCCATAATTGAATAGCCAATCCATTCCCAAAATAACATCTAACTCTCCGAGTTTTATCGGGATTAAATCTACTTTCATAACATTCCCCTTAATGTTCACCCTACAGTTCTTGTATACGAACCTAACATGAATCACTTCCCTATTCGCAATTTCTATGTTTAAAGGGAATTTCAACTCTTCACAAGGTATTTCTAACTTCTTAACAAATTCATCAGATATAAATGTGCAAGTAGCACCCGAATCAAATAATACATATGCATCTATATCATTGATTGGGATAATACCTGACACGACATCTTTTAATTGCACCGCGTCATGAACCGTCATGTTGAAGGTTCTGCTTGTGGGCTTATTTGTTGACGTTGGTCCTGCAATAGCTAGCGCACCTCCACTAGCATTTCCCTTGCTCCCATTTGTCTCACCAGATCTCTTCTTAGGGCATTCACGAGCAAAGTGATCCTTGGACCCGCACGTGAAACACACATTCTTCTTAGCTTGAGTGCAATTTGGGGCGATGTGACCCTCCTGGCCACAATTGAAACATACTCATTTTCCCATCAAGCACACACCCTTATGAAACTTCCTACAAGTAGCACATGCTTCGAATTTCTTATTTTGCTGGTTTCTCTGCTGATTTCCAGCTCCCCAATTCACATTCCACTTTCTCTTCAAATTGTTGCCATTTCCGCCGTTACCACCACCACCATTCTTAGCTTCACCTTCACTTTTCTTCTTCCTTTGCTCCTGGTTGTGCTTTGTTACTACCTCGCCTCCAATTTCAGTGATAATTTCTTTCTCCATCACTGCTGCAAACGTCTTCAATTGGAACAGGGAAACCCTACTGTACAACTAGGGTTTCAATTCCTGCTCGAACCTCCTTGCCTTGATCTCATCTGTACTGACTTGATATGGCGTAAACCTCACCAACTCGTTAAATTTTGTGGCATACTCAGACACCGACATCATTCCCTGCTTTAGTTCCAAAAACTGAACCTCCAGCTGGCTCTTCGAACTCTCTGGGAAATAGGTCTCAAAGAACAACTCCTTAAACCTATCCCAGGTCATCACTCTTGGTCCTTCCCAAGTTTTGTTGGCCTGCCACCAATAACTAGCCTCTACTTTAAACATAAATGTTACAAAAGCAGTCTTCTGGTTAGCCTCTACCCTAGCAACATCAAAAACCTTCTCGATTCCCATAATCCAGGTCTGCGCTTCAACTGGATTCATGGACCCACGGAATTCTAGTGGTCCAACCGCCTTGAAATCCTTAAATGTTGTACCTTGATTCTGAGGTTAATTCTGTAAAGAACCCGTCAGTAACGACACTAGCTGCTGAACAGGGTTTCCTTCCACATTGTTGTTGTTGTTTTTCTCAACGGTTCTCTGTCGTGGTGGTTGACGTCTTGGACGCATTTTCTATTAAAATACATCCATCAGCTTCTATTCAATCTTTTAAGTATTATATACTTAAGTTACACATCATAAAAGTTTATCACACAACACTTAACACTTTGAATAAAATAATAACTTTTATTCATTCATCATCTAAAAAAACCTCAAAACAATAGCATCACTGCTATTTACACTACTTTCCTGAACTATAACAGTTACTAGATTACTTCATCATCATCTATCCCATTGGTGGTATCATACCCGGGATTTACATTTCGTTTATTTTTAAATCACCTACCAATTACATTTTCTACAATGTCCTACTAAGATACTGCGTAGCCTTAAGACGCTCTTCTTCAATAATTCGGAACATTGTTCGGCGATCCAATATATATGATGGTAGCGTCTTGAACTGAATCGGATAACCCATGACTCGATCTTGAGCTCGATTGATCACGGTGTTAAATACGTTGTTCATTTCTTCCATCTTCCTCCTCTTTGCTTGTGCATCCCTCTCTGCTATTCCGGCTTGTTGATAAGCTTCCTCGTATGCATCTTCAGCTCTTGCCCTTTTTGTAAATTCTTCTTTCAACTTGTTCTTCAACTCTGAAATCTCCGCTATCATACGCTCGTTCTCTCCTTCGGTGTGAACCAACTTCTCTTCAACTTTGTTCAGTTTCCTCTCGATCTTGGATCTCGTCATCCTTCTGTGCCATCGAGGTCTGTTGTTCAGCTACTATCTCCTATAACTCCTTCATCGTACATACGGCAACTATCGAGTTAAGTGGAAGCTCTTCCTCCTCGTCCTCCTCATCCCCTGACTGTGGCAGCTCCACAGGATCCTCCTCGTCTGTCTCTATCTTATCATCCTTATCAGGTACTCTCTCCTGTTCAACTACTGTGACCGACGGAACTGTTTCCCGTGGCAGTAGTTGTTCACAAATCACCTGAATATCTCGAGGATCCTCCTCTCTAGCCTGATTGGATCCTCTTATATTATTCATCCTGTCAACCAAAGTTTAAGTTTTAATTACTAATCATTATTATTCGACACTAACGAGCACATAAGTTGTAATCACATAAGCACGTAAATGTTTTATTACTTTCTCTTTCCTAAAACTCGATAAGAGTTTATCATCACTATTTTTTCAAAGGTTACTTCCTAAGGCTTTTCCCCACCTAAGGTTCATAACCTAAAGCTCTAATACTAACCTGTGACACTCCCAAATCTAGGTATTTCATTCCCACAAGATTTGGTGCTCACTATACATACATGCACACTATCTACCCAAATAAATAATATTTAAATCATAAATCCTTCCCTTAAATAGGGTTACATTATTAAATTCAAAAATAATCACAGGTTATTTAACCTTTAAACATCATTCAAGTGCAGAAATAAAACTTATTACATCACATCATTATTAAAAAGTCTAAGATCATCATAATAAATAAAAGTACAAATCAGCATCACTTGTACAATTTTCCCTTTCCTTTGCTAGTTGAAGGTTCATCTACCTTCTCCATTTTAGCTACAATGAGTTTATAAATATGCAAGAGTGAGCAAAACAATTGCTCACTGAATATAACAATGAATCAACAGGAGAATAATAATAATAACTGCCAACAATAGGCTCATCAAAACTGAATAGTACTCTAACAATGATAATCAGAACTGGAATCCAAAATATGGAATATACATAACTGAGGGTCATAAGACCATGATGTGAGACCCCAAATTTTACGAATAAAGATTTAAATTTCTCGAAATATTTTTTTTGAATATTATGGTGTGGATTTGATATAATGTTATAGTTGTGGGTAGTATTTATAAATTTTGCAAAGTATGCAAGTTATTGTATTATATTCTTTTTCTCGGGGAATATAGGTATGACGGTACAATCATTGGTGGACCCCACAACGGAATTATTGTCGGATTGAGAAAAAGACAAAAATATTTTTATGAAAATAATGGCGGAAGTTTTACCGTTAAAACTGTTGAACTACTCGGTAGTAAAAGTACAGTAATACGCGTGATTGCATAGTAGCACACGGTATTGATTATTGATGCTTACGTGAGAAGTCACTCAGTTTTGTTCAATTATTGCTTCAGTAATTGTTGCATAGTATCTCACGTTCTTTGATTCAATTATTGTCGATATTTTATATATTATTAAATCAATAATTGAGATAAAAAGTTATTAATATTATTATTTGCAATATTAACGATGTCTAGAAGTTCTACCAAGGAGAGGTTTGGTCACCTAATTGCGCGCCAATAGGGAGAAATCCTTATTGGAAAGCCCCTCTTTCCTGGGAACGACCTGATCGATTAATATTGTGAATTATAATAATGATGATAAATTTTGTTAAATATATTGATCGAGGTGTATTTTTATGAAGTCACTAAGTTTATATATATATATATATATAATTTTGTTTTATTATTAGTATTATTAATGTAATAAAATGTAAAAACTTGTTATATAAAAATGTAATACTTTTATAAAGTTAATTATTTTATTAGACTATAAATAGAATATATTATATTCTATTATACATAGTGTTTTGCATAGTAAAATCTTTTTATATAAAATGTAATACATTTATAAAGTTATTTGTTTTATTAGACAATAATTAGAATATATTATATTTTATTATGCATAGTATTTGCATAGTATCAGATAGTATTTTGCATAGTAAAATCTTTTTATATAAAACATAATACTTTTATAAAGTTATTTGTTTTATTAGATTATAAATAGAATATATTATATTTTATTTAAAAGATTTTGTTTTATTAGAATATTTTATTAATACTGCATAGTAAATCAATATGGACCGTCCATTTAAAAGTAAATCAATTTGGACCGTTCATGAATTAGTTACTATTCAGTCCATTCTCCTATAAATAGAAGCTCATTCCTTCATTATTTTTTACGAATTCACTGAAACTCTAGAGAGAGAAACTATAGAGAGAAAGAAGAAAAGTATTCTGCTACTTCACTACTCCTATATCCAGTTTTTTCTAAGGTAAGGGGTATTATTTCTTTCGTATTCATGAAGAGAACTTCTGTTATTCCATTCTTTATTATTCTGTTGGAATAACCTGTATACGCGGGGTACCCTATACTTGGTGAAATTCTTCTGTTATTCCATTCTTTATTATTATGTTGGAATAACCTGTATACGCGAATTACCGCATACATGGTGAAATTCTTCTGTTATTCCATTCTTTATTATTATGTTGGAATATCCTATCGGTGCATATTATGCTTGACCTAGTTCCATTAATTATTATTCTGTTGGAATAACCTGTTCTGCATGCATGCGATTCATCGCATGCATGGTGATTTCATTGTTATTCCATTCTTTATTATTCTATTGAAATATCCAGCTTGCATGCAATTTCGCTTTGACTTGTTACTCGCTCTTTATTATTCTGTCGAAATATCTAGTCTATGCGTTTACGCATGACCTGGTTCCATTCTTTATTATTCTATTGGGAATAACCTGTCTATGCAGTCTATCGCACTCATGGTGAATCCTTCTGTTATTCCATTCTTTATTATCCTGTTAGAATAACCTGTCTATGTGGATTACCACATGCATGGTGAATGATCCTTTGTATCCATTCCTTATTAAATTGTGGAAATGATCTGTATACGTGGATTACCGCATGACTGGCAAAAATCCATTTTCAGTTTCATATATTCTATTATACTCAGTTGGTTAACGTTTTGACTTCTATACTCCATGAAATTAGTGGAATATCCTTGATATTTGCGCTTCATCCAGTATCTTTTCATGAAAATATTCTTCTAAGCATTCTTGAATTTTACTCTACAAAGCGGTATCATGTTGACAATTTGGACGTTATTGAATTCTAGATAAATTAATTTTTGAACTTATTTTATTGGATTCTTATATCATTGTCATCATCCTCATGCTTATATTATGTTGAAAGTCATCTGTGGCATGTTGTGCATAGATGGACTTGGTATGATTATGACCAGGGATTATTCGGTATAATCATGACCGTAATGTTACAAATGATGTGGTAAAAGTCCTCATTGGCACGTAGTGCATTGATGGACTGTTGTTGGCATGATCATGACCATTGATGAATACACGAATATCCTTGGCCCGTAGTGCATGGATAATTTGTGGTTGTGATACTAATTTATATCCTTGGCGAGTAAGTGTGGATGATGTGGATTATTTATTGTCGAGTCTCAACGATAAAAGTGATGAAAAACCTTTTTAAATCATAAAAGATATTAGATTTTATTCTCTACTTGACTCTTTTAATGGATTGCTTGTTCCGCTGCAGTTAAACTTGATGGTTGTTATATATATTTTATCAGTTTAACATTGTTAAAGACTAATGATAATTTATTCTACATTATCTTAGTCATAATATTTCTTACTGGGCTAGTTGAGCTCATCCCTTTCTTTCATTGTTCTCTTCAGGAAATGAGAACGTAGCAGGGACTAGTCGGGGAATGGAGTGACGGTCCAGATAATAGCATTAGTAGTCCTCACTATTCTGTTAAATTGTGTGATAATAAATGTAATGAGGACTCAATTGAGTGTGGATATTGTCTAGATGACAATATTTGTATTAAAACTCACAACATATGTTTTGTCGTATTTTACACGACTGTTGTATAATTAAGTTGTTTTTGAATTTTGTACCATGTATTTGGCGACTCAAGATGGGTGATGTATACCTATTTTGGGGCATCACAGCTTGGTATCAAAGCTTAGGGATATGATCCTGGCTAAGATGTGAGACAAGAACTAGGAGGGAGAGACGGGAATTCCTTCACTAGTATGACCTACCTAAGTTTATTTGGTATTTAATTGGTGGTCGAGTATATAGGATAATATGTTATATGTTAATTAACCCTTGTTTTGTAGCAGTATTTGACAATGACATCCGAGAATGTTGAGAACATCAATGGAGCATAGGAGACCGTTGAGTCTCCACACATCAATAATGAGGATAATGTGCATCAGGAAGGCGACAATCCTCAAGAAAACAACAACACTGACCAGATGATGAACGATGGAATGTTCAGAGGCTCTATGCAATTCATGCAACATCAGGAAAGAGTGGATCCTGTACAAAATGCAGGTGGAAACACTAGTAACTCTCGGACAGTCACCGCTAAGCAGTTCAAGGAACTGGGACCACCGGAGTTTTTTGGAGAGCCAAAACCACTTAAAAGTGAGACGTGGATAAAGCAGATCTGCAAGATATTTGATGTCCTGGGATGCTCCGAGGAGCAAAAGGTTCCCTTTGCCACCTTTATGTTGTGTGCAGAGGTAGATTACTGGTGGGAATCTGTAAAACATACTCAACCTGCCGCACTGAAGATGACTTGGGAGAAGTTCCAAGAATTTTTCAATGACAAGTACTTTCTCGAAAGTATTCGTCACATGAAAGAGGTAGTGTTCATCAAGCTGGAGCAAAACAACATGACCGTGTCGCAGTACGAAGCCAAGTTTGCCGAGTTGTCCCGGTTTGCGTCCCATTTGGTTGATAATGAGGAGAGAATGACGCGAATGTTTCTAAGAGGTTTGAAACCCGAGATACATCAATATCTTATATCTCATAAACTGTGTTTGTATTCAGATGTTGTTAATAGGGCTCAGTTATTGGAGTGCGATAATGAGTCAACCCAACCAAAAGAGAGCAAACAAACAACAAATGATGATAATACCAAAGATAACAATCCATCGAAGCGGTGACAATAAGCGTGGAGGAATCAACATGCCGAAAATGGTAACCACTTCCGGTGGTAATCATGGCCAAAACAATAAGAATGGAAATTTCAAGAAGAGGAGATTCAACAATGATGGAAAGACGTCAAAGACCAAAGACCAAGTTGTTAAGGAAAGAGAACGACCACCTATCATATGCTTCAAATGCAGAGGGGAGGGACACATCAGTCCAAACTGAGTGATGCCGTCCAAAGCATGTTACAATTATGGAAGAGAAGGTCACCTAACCCAATTTTGTCGTGCACAAAGTCAAGTCCAGCTAGGATGGAGGCATCTAAGGCCGTCCCTGACAAGACAAAGCCAGTAGTTTAAGTGAGAGCGTTTATTGAGGAACCCGAACAAGGTTATTACGGGTAAGTTAATCATAAATTCTTACGAAGTCTATACCTTATTCGATACCAGTTCTACCTATTCTTTTATCTCTCTTGCTTGTGCTTAACGTTTAAATTTGACTCTTGAGAAATTAGACTTTGACTTATCTGTTGAAACTCCGTTAGGAGAAACCTTTGTTACCTCCATTGTCTATAAATCTTGTTTGATTCATATCGATACCCTCACGTTACCTGTCGATCTTATCTCTTTGAAAATACTTGCCTTTGATGTGATTTCAGGAATTGATTGGTTAACTATTCATCATGCTTTCGTAAGGTTGTTAGCTCTCATATTCTTAACTAACCTGTTATGCGAATTCAAGTAACCAAACCACTAAAGTCAATCATTGTCATATCAAGCCATAAGTAAAAAGCCCCGAGCCTTTCACTGGTGACTTCCAAGTCTTGGAATACACCGAAGCTAGACTTTCTGTAGGCGACACCTTGAATGACGATGGCAAGTTGATAGGTATCAATGTGACGTACTATCTAAGTCTTGGATGAGAGTCACAGTTTTTAAATGATATTTTTATTATTAATAAATTTATTGACGTATTCTTGAAGACTTCTTAGCCTACCCCTAGAGCGTGTAATCGAATTTTTTATTGACCCCAGTACAAAACCCATTTCTAAAACCCTCAAGTATTTCTTCACCCAAAACGAACGTATAATGCGCCAAATGCGTTGGCTCGAGCTGTTGAAGATTACGATCATACCATTCAATATCATTGTGGAAGAGAGAACGTGGTAGCTGACGCGTTGGGTAGAAGATCGTATGTCTTTACGAGTGCGATGTTGTTAACATAAAAACCCATTTCGTATAACTTACAAATGATGAAGATAGAGTTAAAGACTCTAGGGACCCACATGATGATAATGAATATACGAGTAGAATCAACTTTAATCGATAAAGTTAAAGCCGCTCAAGCTACATACTCAGAGCTGATGAATGTAAAGAAGAAGGTTCAAGAGGGTGTTATTCTAGAAGCAAGAATCGATGAAGATAGGAAATCTCAACCCTCGATTTTATTTGAAATCCTTGATCGAGTAGGAACTGTGGCCTATAGACTCGTTTTACCGCCAAGTATGTCATGTGTTCATAACGTGTTTCATATATCGATGTTACGTAAATATGTGAATGACCCAAACCACATTATTAAATTAGAACTAGACAAGATAGTAGAAGATTTAACGTATGAGGAGATACATGTTAAAATCATGGATAAGAAGGATCGTATTCAACACTCAAGGGTTATACCTCAAGAGTTAGAATCTAAAATGAAGTCAAGGTATCCTAACCTCTTCGGCATACCAGGTACGTACGTAAATTTCGAGGGCAAAATTCCATAAGGAGGGGAGATTGTGAGAACCAAATTTTACGAATAAAGATTTAAATTTCTCGAAATATTTTTTTTGAATATTATGGTGTGGATTTGATATAATATTATAGTTGTGGGTAGTATTTAAAAATTTTGCAAAGTATGCAAGTTGTTGTATTATATTCTTTTTTTCGGGGAATATCCGTACGACGGTACAATCATTGGTGGACCCCACAATGGAATTATTGTCGGATTGAGAAAAAGACAAAAATATTTTTATAAAAATAACTATGAAGTTTTAGCGTTAAAGCTGTTGAAACTACTCAGTAGTAAAAGTACGAATGAATACGCGTGATTGCATAAGTAGTACACTACCAGTATTGATTATTGATGCTTACGTGAGAAGTCACTCAGTTTTGTTCAATTATTGCTACAATAATTGCTGCATATTATCTCACGTTATTTGATTCAATTATTGTCGATATTTTATATATTATTAAATCAATAATTGAGATGACAAAGTTATTAATATTATTATTTGCAATATTAACGATGTCTAGAAGTTCTGCAAGGGAGAGGTTTGGTCACCTAATTGCGTGCCAATAGGGAGAAATCCTTATTGGAAAGCCCCCTCTTTCCTGGGAACGACCTGATCGATTAATATTGTGAATTATAATAATGATGATAAATTTTGTTAAATATATTGATCGAGGTGTATTTTTATGAAGTCACGGAAGTTTATATATATATTATATATATAAATTTTGTTTTATTAGTATTATTAATGTAATAAAATGTAAAAGCTTTTATATAAAAACATAATACTTTTATATAAAGTTATTTGTTTTATTAGACTATAAATAGAATATATTATATTTCTATTATGTATATAGTATTTTTAGATATAGTAAAATCTTTTTATATAAAATGCAAATACTTTTATAAAGTTATTTGTTTTATTAGACAATAATTAGAATATATTATATTTTATTATGCATATAGTGTTTGCATAGTAGTACTGCATAGTAAAATCTTTTATATAAAATGTAATACTTTTATAAAGTTATTTATTTTATTAGACTATAAATAGAATATATTATATTTTTTTTATAAGATTTTGTTTTATTAGAATATTTTATTAATACTGCATAGTAAATCAATATGGACCGTCCATTTAAAAGTAAATCAATCTGGACCGTTCATGAATTAGTTACTATTCAGTCCATTCTCCTATAAATATAAGCTCATTCCTTCATTATTTCTTACGAATTCACTGAAACTCTAGTGAGAGAAACTATAGAGAGAAAGAAGAAAAGTATTCTGCTACTTCACTACTCCTATATCCAGCTTTCTTCTAAGGTAAGGGGTATTATTTCTTTCAGATTCATGAAGAGAACTTACATTATTCCATTCTTTATTATTCTCATTGAATAACTCAGATATCGCTGCTACCCTATACTTGGTGAAATTCTTCTGTTATTCCATTCTTTATTATTATGTTGGAATAACCTGTATATGCAAAGTACCACATACATGGTGAAATTCTTCTATTATTCCATTCTTTATTTTTCTGTTGGAATATCCTGTCGGTGCGTATTACGCCTGACCTGGTTCCATTAATTATTATTCTGTTAGAATAACCTATCTGTGCGGTCTATCGCATGCATAGTGATTTCTGTTGTTATTCCATTCTTTATTATTCTGTTGGAATATCCTATCGGTGCGAATTTCGCCTGACCTGGTTCCGTTCTTTATTATTCTGTCAGAATATCCTTTCTGTGAGTTTACGCATGACCTAGTTACATTCTTTATTATTCTTTTGGGAATAACTCGCCTACATCATACTTATCGCATCGCATGGTGGTGAATCCTTCCATTATTCCATTCTTTATTATTCTGTTGGAATAACCTGTCTATGTGGATTACCACATGCATGGTGAATGATCCTTTGTATTCATTCCTTATTAAATTGTGGAAATGATCTGTATACGTGGATTACTGTATGGCGGGAGAAAATTCATTTTCAGTTTCATATATTCTATTATACTAAGTTGGTTAAAGTTTTGACTTCTATACTCCATGAAATTAGTGGAATATCCTTGATATTTGCGCTTCATCAAGTATCTTTTCATGGAAATATTTTTCTGAGCATTCTTGAGTTTTACTCTATAAAGCAGTATCATGTTGACAATTTGGACGTTATTGAATTCTGGATAAATTAATTCTTGAACTTGTTTTATTGGATTCTTATATCATTGTCATCATCCTCACGCTTATATTATATTGAAAGTCATTCGTTGCTTATTGTGCATAGATGGACTTGGTATGATTATGACCAGGATTATTCGGATAATCATGACAAAGAATGTTACAAATGATGTGGTAAAAGTCCTCATTGGTCCGTAGTGCATTGATGGATGCTTGTTGGCATGATCATGACCATTGATGAATACACGAATATCCTTGGCCCGTAGTGCATGGATAATTTGTGGTTGTGATACTAATGAGTATCCTTGGTCGTAAAAGGTGGATGATGTGGATTATTTATTAAGCTGAGTCTCAGCGATAAAAGTGATGAAAAACCTTTTTAAATCATAAAAGATAGTAGATTTTATTCTCTACTTGACTCTTTTAATGGATTGCTTGTTCCACTGCAGTTAAACTTGATAGTTGTTATATTTTATCAGTTTAACATTGTTAAAGACTAATGATAATTTATTCTACATTATCTTAGTCATAATATTTCTTACTGGGCTAGTTGAGCTCACCCCTTTCTTTGATTGTTCTCTTCAGGAAATGAGAACGTAGCAGGGACTAGTCGGGGAATGAAGTGACGGTCCAGATAATAGCATTAGTAGTCCTCATTATTCTGTTAAATAGTGTGATAATAAATATAATGAGGACTCAATTGAGTGTGGATATTGTCTAGATGACAATATTTGTATTAAAACTCATAGCATATGTTTTGTCGTATTTTACACGACTGTTGTATAATTAAGTTGTATTTGAATTTTGTACCATGTATTTGGCGACTCAAGATGGGTGATGTATACCTATTTTGGGGGCGTCACACATGAACTATGTCCACAGTTGCAAGTAATCTTTCAACTCAAACTTTAACAATCATAAGACTATAAGGATTCCTCGTACTTAGGGGGATCAGCCCTTCGTACAATATATTGTGCACAAACATTTTAACGCTAAGCGTAAAGTATCCTCTAATAATAATAAGGTTGTTCATCTCAGTATTTAGAGTACAAGTCCGCACAAAAGAGAGTTTGGTTTTGATAAGCTTTCAAGGGTAATTTGAAGTTTAACGAACATCAACTAGAGGACTAGTTGAATCAATAGTGTTTGATAATCACAACATAACATAGAACAATTAAGAATCATAAATGAACTGATTATACATATTAAACTCATGCTTGAATAACTATAAAGCGTAAGTATTCCACAAAATGAATAAAATGGTAAACCCTTGCTTGAATAATAAATAAGCTAATTAAGGTTAGAATCTTATAACATTAGAAATGAAATTACTGAACATACATTAACTGATAGCAAGATGGAAACTAAAAACTTGCCCAACATGGTATTAATTCATGCAATGATTAAAAACAGTTCAATAATAGAGACGAGAGTTCAAAAGTTATGTTCATCATACAATAATAGAACTTAAGAAACTTGCTTAACTATAAACAAGTTAGAATGAATCAACCAAATGAGAATTTCAAATAACATTAGAGTTAAAGTTTACTTGAATAAATTTTAGGAACAAATGACTTATTCAACAATAGCTAAGATAGAAATCTTGCTCAATAAAAAGAATAAAGTTACACAATATAGTAATGAAACTAACTCAATGAAAGTGTAGAGTTAGAAACTTTCTCAATGTAAAAAGATAGGGTTTAGAAACTTGCCTCGAGTGTAAGCTACAATATTAAACTCATGTTCCCCTACACATTGGTTTAGAACTACATTATCTATTAAATACGCTAACATACCATAACATATACATTTCTAGGTAAACTTACCATTTTAGCTCAAGTCTTTCTTTACCATTTTCATTTCAGAAATTCTAAGTGTTTACTTCACAATACTTGTGTAACATTCATTGTGTATACTAAGTTATCACATAATGCGTTTGAAATTTACTAATCATTTTTACCACTTTGAATTCACTAACTCCATCACACAACTTTGTTTTAGCCTTGTTGTTAGATGTTGGACACATTACCATAACCTTAAGCTAAGCTACAAAGAACGACCAATGTCCGCAGAATAAGCGAGACTTGATTAATGCGAAAATGGCCTTTGGCGTGGCAGCGCCAATTTTATCTTGGGATACTACATACCTTGCATGAAATGACTAACGTCCGCGTCTAAGGCTGGTCAATGCCATGCGACATGACTCACGACTGCTTCAGCTTTGCGAATGTACTTGACACTTTTCTTAAGCCAACTAACACGAATTTCACCCACCAAACAGTGATAATAACACATAAAATTGCTTGCAATCCTTTTCGTTAAACACCACAAACACTCTGAAATTCATCTCTCTCAAATTCTCTTAATTCTCACAAAACCCAGTACTCTCACACTTGGAAAAATAAAATGCGTAATAAGACAATCAATTGATATTCAAGCGCAAAAATAAAATCGATAACCCTTAATAACACTACTAATTGCAAAATCAGTTACTAACGTATATAATATAAATATATTATATTTATTATTTTAATTTATTTTATTTATTAGAAATTCCAAAAGCCATTAGGCTTGTTTGGCAAACTCTTTAAATTTAAAGAATTAAAATACTTTTAAGCCTTGTTTTGCAAAAACTAAATTACACCCTTTTAATTTATTTACATAAACACTTTAGTTTATAAATATAATCACATATTATTTATTTGAATTTCCATATCCAACACTAACCCATTACATTAATCACATACTATATTTTAATTAAATATAGCATTTTAACAAATATCACAAAATTATAATGTTCATTATTACTTTATTTAATAATTTAATATACCATCCAAATTATTAAATCAACACAATAATATAACACCTCGTGTTATAATAAAAACCTCTAAATTATAACTTAATTTAATCTAGAAAAATTCTCTAATACATTTAGATTCATCAACCATCACGTCAAAAATAATTATTTAACAATAAACACCTCAAATAATATTTATATAACTCAATAAATATTTCAATTACAATTTAAAATTTCGGATCGTTACATCCTTCCCTCCTTACAAGGATTCTTTCCCCAGAATCACAATTCAAACAATCAAATCGTCACATTGCACATAGCTAGAATCCTAACCACATCCATACATTCTAGGTCATAGAATGACCTTCATACATCTTACTCACTTAAATAATCAATTAAATTCATTTAATTCAAATAATCAAATAAAAATTTAATTCACAAAAAAATCCCATTTTCTCGGGCGTTACATCGAACGAATGAAGAAGAGGATAACCTTGATAAAGAAGGATTACTTCGTTTTGAAGGAAGAATTTGGGTTCCTGATAATTCTGAGTTAAAAGAAGAGATAATGAGTGAAGCTTATAGTTCGAGGTACTCGATACATCCAGGTATTACTACGATGTATCAAGACCTTCGACAGAACTTTTGGTGGCCAAACATGAAGAGAGAGATAGCAGAATATGTTAGTAAGTTCTTAACTTGTCAGAAAGTTAATGTAAGACCCCAACTTTTATGAATAAAGAATAATTTTCTCGAAATATATTTTTGAATATTATGGTGTGGATTTGATATAATTTTATAGTTGTGGGTAATATTTACAAATTTTGCAAAGTAAGCAAGAGGTTATATAATATTTGATTAGTCGGGGAATATTCGTTTTAACAGGGAATATTTGTATGACGACACAATCATTGGTGGACCCCACAACGGAAGTATTGTCGTAGTAAGAAAACGACAGAATTATCTTTTTATAAAAATAACGGCAGAAGTGTTACCGTTAAAACTGTTGAACTACCCGGTAGTAAAAGTACAGTAATACGCGTGGTTGCATAGTAGCACATAGTATTGGTTATTGATGCTTACGTGAGAAGTCACTCAGTTATACTCAATTATTGCTACAGTAATTGCTGCATCATATCTCTCATATTATTGATTCGATTATTGTCACAGTATCATCTGTATAATATGATATATTATTAAATCAATAATTGAGACGGCAAAGTTATTCATATTATTATTTGCAATATTAACAATGTCTAGAAGTTCTGTTAAGGAGAGGTTTGGTCACCTAATTACGCGCCAATAAGGAGAAATCCTTATCGGAAAGCCCCTCTTTCACAGGAATGACACGGTTGTTAAATATTGTGAGTTATAATATTAATGATGAATAAGTTCGTGTTGATTAAAGATGAAATTGATAGTTCCATTGTGTTGGAATTATTAGTGTTAGTGGAAATTGACATTTATTTCGATAATAATTGATGTCAAGAGGTTATATTGACCAATCGGGTAATTAATCGGATAAATGAGGAAGTAATTGCTATTAATTCTCATGATTATAACTATTTATTCACATGTGTGTGCTATTGATTAATATTCATGTATTATTAGGGGAGGTGGTGCAAGATTGATAATACTTGCATGACTAAGTTAAATATGGAGGTATAGATGGAGGTACTATACTGTAATTCATATTTTCACATGTCTAGAACTATTGATTAACATTATTTACTATTAGGGGAGGTGGTTCAAGTTTGATAATACTTGTAGGACTAAATTAAAAATAAAGGAAAAGAGGAAGGTATTATTCTGTAATATTTCGAGCCATGAACGTGCAATTATCGAAACTATATTTTCCTATAAATAGAAGCTCATTCTTCCTTCATTTTTTACCAATTCACTAAAGCTATAGAGCAATTATTATAGAGAGAAATTATAAAGAGAAAGAAGAAGAGAAGTTCGCTACCTCACTATTCCAATATCCAGTTTTTTCTAAGGTAAGGGGTATTATTCTTTCGTATTCATGAAGAGAGTTATTTTCTTTCAATACTTGTAAGGGTTGTTATTCCATTCTTTATTATTATGTTGGAATAACCTGTCTATGTGAAGTACCCATGGTGAAATTCTTCTGTTATTCCATTCTTTACTATTCTGTTGGAATAACCTATCTGTGCGGTCTATCGCATGCTTGGTGAATTCTGTTGTTATTCCATTCTTTATTATTTTGTTGGAATATCATGTCTGTACGGATTACGTATGACCTGGTTCCATTCTTTATTATTCTCTTGGAATATCCTGTCTGTGCAGATTACGCATGACCTGGTTCAATTTTTTATTATTCTGTTGGGAATAACCTGTCTGTGCGGTCTATCGCATGCTTGGTGAATTCTTTTATTATTCCATTCTTTATTACTCAGTTGGAATAACCTGCCTATGTGGATTACCGCATGCATGCTGAATGATCCTTCGTATTCATTCCTTATTAAATTTTGGAAATAATCTGTCTACGTTGATTATCGCATGGCGGGCAAAAATCCATTTGCAGTTTCATATATTCTATTATACGGGCAAAAATTTTGGCTTCTATACTGCATGAAATTAGTAGAATATCCTGGATATTTGCGCTTCATCTAGTATCCTTTCATGGAAATATTCTTCTAAGCATTTTTGAATTTTACTCCACAAAGCAGTATCATGTTGACAATTTGGACGTTGTTAATTTCTGGATAAATTAAATTATAAATCTTTAAAATTTATCCTTGAACTTGTTTTATTGAATTATTATGTCATTGTCATCATCCTCATGCGTATATTATGATGAAAGTCATATTTGGCTTACGTGCATAGATGGACTTGGTATGATTATGACCAGGGATTTTTCGGTATAATCATGACCGTAATGTGACGAATAATGTGGTGAAAGTCCTCAGTGGCACATGTAGTAGTGCGTTGATGGGCGATTTTTGGTATGATTATGAACAGGGATTATTCGGTATAGTCATGACCATTGATGATTTAATGAATATCCTTGGCCCGTAGTGCAAGGAAGATTCGATGATATGGTTTATTTATTAAGCCGAGTCTCTGCGATAAAAATTGATGAAAACATTTTAAATCATAGAAGATAGTAAATATCATGCTCTACTTGACTCTTCTAATGGATTGCTTATTCCGTTGCAGTTAAACTTGATGTCTATTGTATTTTATCAGTTTAACATTGTTGAAGGCTAATGATAATTTATTTTGCATTATCTTAGTCATAATATTTCTTACTGGGCTAGTTGAGCTCACCCTTTCTTTCACTGTTCTCTTCAGGAAATGAGAATATAGTTGGGACGAGTCGGGGAACAGAGTGACGGTCGAGATGATAACATTAGTAGTCCTCACTATTCTGTTAAATAGTGTGACAATAAATGTAATGAGGACTCCTTTGAGTGTGGATATTGTCTAGATGACAATATTCTTATTAAAACTCTTAGTTTATGTTTTGTTGTATTTTACACGACAGTTGTATTATTAAGTTGTATATGAATTTTGTACCATGTTTTTGGTGACTCGAGATGGGTGATGTATATCTATTTTTGGAGCGTCACAGTTAAGGCTAAACACCAACGACCGAGTGGATTATTGCAATCACTAGAGATTCCAGAATGGAAATGGGAGCATATCACAATGGAGTTTATGGTGGGACTTCCAATGACAAGGAAGGGATAAGACGCTATTTGGGTAATAGTGGATCGATTAACGAAATCAACTCACTTCTTACCAATAGGAGTTAGGTATAACCTAGAGCAATTGGTTAAACTTTATGTCAAAGAAATTATTTCAAAACATGGAGTACCTGTTTCTATTGTGTCAGATCGTGATCCATGATTCACATCAAATTTTTAGAGAAGTTTGCAAAAGCAACTGGGAATGCAGTTGTGGTTGAGTACAACACACCATCCTCAAACGGATGGACAAAGTGAACGGACAATTCAAAGGCTAGAAGATATGTTAAGATCTCGCGTTATGGATTTTAAGGGGAGTTGGGATGAACATCTGCCTTTGGTGGAATTTGGTTACAATAATAGTTTTCACGCTAGTATAGGCATGCCGCCTTAGTATAGGCACTCCACTGTGCTGGGATGAAGTAGGGGAACGTCGGATGTTGGGACCTGAGATGGTACAACAGACGGAAGACATGGTAAAGTTAATACGTACTCGATTGGTAGAAACTCAAGATAGACAAAATAAGTATGCAGATCCTCACCGTGAGAAGAGGGATTTTGAGGTAGGGCCGTATGTCTTTCTGAATGTATTGCCTTGGAAAGGGAAGATACATTTTAGAAAGAAAGGGAAGTTAAGTCTAAGGTTTATAGGACCTTTTGAAATTTTAAGAAGGGTGGAAGAGGTAGCTTATTAAGTAGCTTTACCTCCAAAGATGGAAGGAGCACATAATCTATTTCATGTGTCAGTATTGCGTCCTTATAAACCGAACTACAAACATATAACAGAGTATGAATCTATTCAGATAGAAAATGATTTGACGTATGATGAACTTCCAGTTCAGATTGTTGATAGGAAGGAACAAGTTTTGAGAAATAAGATAATACCTTCGGTGAAGGTAATTTGGAGGAACCATAATGCCGAAGAAGCAATGTGGAAACTCGAGAGTAAAATGAAGGAAAATTTTCCCCATTTGTTTATGTAATTGTATCGAGATTCTGGGGACAGAATCCTTATAAGGGGGGAGAATGTAACGCCTGAGAAAATCGGATTTTTATGTGAATTAAATTTTTATTTGATTATTTGAATTAAATGATTTTAATTGATTATTTATGTGAGTAAGTTGTATATAGGTTGTTCTATGACCTAGAATGTGCAGATGTGATTAGGATTTTGGCTATGTGCTAGGATTAATTGTTTTGAATTTCCAAGACGAAAATAAAAGTTTTTCGAGAAATTTCTGTAAAAACACTATTCATCCGTTTCTGCTCGAGAATTAAGTTTGATTTTGAGAAACGTGTAATGATAGAATTCTAAGATGAGATGGAATATTCAAGAATATTTTAGTTATGGCAAACAAAGTTTTCTCCTGCAGACTTAAAACCTAAGGGTTAAGAAAAGTGAGTTTCGAGAATAAAATGATTACGTATAATGATTAGGGCTATTATACGTGAGGAATACGAGTATGATATCAATTATTATACGAGTATAGTATGAAGATTATCATGATGTATAATATGAATATCGTACGAATAATATACGAAGAGAATATGTGAGTTGTACGAGTAGAATACGATTAGTTCTTAATGGAGTCTTAGTAATTGGACTTTGTTAATTACAACTGGGCTTGGATTAGGTCAAGCCCAAAGCTTTGTAAATGATGCCAAAGATTGAGTAATATTAAAGCCCAATGTTAGGTTAAATCAAGCCCAACGCTAAGCCCGAACTAAGAAACTGAACCGCGGATCGACCTGATGGATCACCACATGGGTAAAATCCATGAGGGCAACCCATGTGGGATTGAAAATGGCATGTGGGCTGGCCACTTGGTGGCCAAGTAAAGTAGATTACTTGGTTGCAAAGTAATGAATTGTAAGAAGGTGGGATGAATGACCATTTTGCCCTCCATTTGGTTTTTCTATATAAGGAAAGCTAGCTTGGTTCATTTTTTTGTTTTAAAAACATTGACCAACATATTGAGAGAGAGAGAAGTGTGGCTACTGCTCAATGGTGCCACAGTACCAATGTTATACTTAAGGACGGCGTTGAAGCACCGGGCCAAAATAAATGTCCGATTTAGTTATTTTTAAACCAAATTGTTTACTCAACTATGATGGGGCATGTATATACTTAATATACATTGTAAGACCATTCCTATATAGTATATATAGTGATGACTTTAAAAGATGATTGTCATTTTTAGTAATTAAACGAATAACGCCATCGTATAAGGAAGTAAATTGTATTCAACTTTGGTAATTAACCAATGATGGTTGAGTATTGGTTTAGTAACGTAAGATGTTAATAAGCCGTAATGGAAGATAGTTAAATCAAAATGACTTTTATTACTGAAATAAATTTGATTAAGTTATAGAAGAGAAAGAAGTTGGTAAAAATAATGTGATTAGATTATTTGGCAGCTAATTAAAGTGTGCTATGTGAATATATCATGTAGAGACTGTAAAGGCCAAGAACTGTTGAATATTTATTTGAAGACAGTTGAAGGAAAGTTTTCTTAACGTTTGTCTAACCTTCGTGTTAGCCAAGTTTTCTGTGATTCATGTTCTGAGATGCATGAATTATTTTATGAAAAAGTCGATGACAGTTTTAACTCGGCTAGACTAATCTTAAGAGTTTGATTTATTTGTTTACAAGTCTTTCGATATAGAACTGTTAACGTTATCCTATGCCAAGTATTTGATAAGAATTCAAAGTAAGTTTGAGTATGAACAAACAAATGTATTTTACATCGATTATTCGATGGGCACGTGAGGTTGCCAAAACTTAAATGTAAATATGTTTAACGGATGAGTGTTGATCATCATAGAGTACTATAGGCTGATTACCTAGAAGTGCTTGTAAGATATATTGGACTTACGGACTTAGTGTCGGGTTGTCTTTTTTCATGAATGAAAACCAAAAGAGAATTTTCATGGTCTTTCGACCAGCTCAGAATTCCTAAGTTACTATATGTACTCTAAAATTGTATTTATAAAATGAAAAGTGCTATTTAATGTTTCATAGTACTTCATAGCTATTTGTTCAGTTATTAAAGAATAATTATATAATTCTCGGCGTGGTATTTGTATTATCTATTACTAAACTTGTTGAGCTAGTTATGCTCACTTCTTGCTTGAATTATATGATTGCAGCTAAGGCCAAAAGAACTGAGGATCCCAGTAGGGATAAAGGTAAAACTAAGATGGATACGTATATTATCCTGTAATAGACTAGTATGTTTATAAGAATCATATTATAATAAACTGAGAATGTATGTGACACCCCCAAATCCGTTACTTCCATTTCCACAGGACTTAGTGTTCAATGTACAAATATCATCTATCTATCTACCCATAAATAAATGCAAACCATGCAATAGATAGAAATTATAAATAAATCTCCCCTTATGGGGTTACATCAACTGCATAAAAAAACAATCCTAGGTCACTCTAACCTTAAACATCTGTGCAGAATCATAAACAATAACAAGTCTTAATAACATCAAGTGTGAACATAAATACATAATAACAACAAGTCTTCTTCATTTGTTAACCTTGCCCTTGCCTTTACTAGTGGAAAGCTCTTCTGATCTTTCCTTCTTAACTACAATGTTATTATTACGCAAGAGTGAGTACAATTGCCCACAAGTATAACAATATAACAAATGAATAATAACATGCGAATAAATCAAAGACTTCTGAAATAGGAAACTCAGCTTTTGAATCAAGAATGAATAGCAAGAGACAAAAGAACTTCTGAGGGTCATAAGACCTTGAACTATGTCCTAGGTTGTCAAGTGTTTATACTTGAAACCTTTAACAGTAATAAGACTATGGACTCTTCTTCTACATATGCATGGGGATCAACCCTTAGTACCATATTGTGCACAATATCTTAACGCTAACGATAAGTAATCCCCATGAGGTTGTTCATCTCGGTTTGATATTAGAGTCCGCACTAAAGGAAGTTTGGTTTGGATAATTCATCAAGGGTTACGAAATTTAGAACGCTCATCAACTATGGACTAGTCGAATCATTAAGGGTTCACTAGTCTAACAAAGTTCAACAAAGATGGCGATAATTTAAAATTGAATAGAAATCTCAAAAGGTATACAATAGAATAATTATTGTATAGCAGAATCATACTTTGAAAGATTAATACATTCTAATATAATAAAATGGACTTGATCAATAATAATGAGAATTTGCTCGATGTAAAGAGACAACTTATAAGCTCATATAAAGATAATGAGTAGGGTTAGGAAACTTGCCTCGTGCATAGATTACACGTTAATTATACTCGTTCCTTGATTTAAATTCTACATATCATTTACGTTCACAATACCAGTCAATTATAACGTACTAATCATCACAAGTTCGTTCTTTTTGTCTAACTCGTATTCATGACAATACTTAGTCAAATTGACAAACTCATTGTCATAATTAACACATCATGAACAATAAGCTAACTGTGCATTTACTCATACAATTCATACATAAATGTGTTATTGACATGTTAAGATTTTATTTTAACACCTCATTATATGTCTAACATGTTTTTATGATCATTAGATTAAGTTACTAACACATTGCTAGACTTGAGCATTTAAAAACTCATTTTTGGACCATTATGCTAATTGGTATTTGCAGCTTTCACCATTAGGCTGTTCTTGGCATTGTGGCGCCATGTATTTGGCTGTGAACTTGAGACTTAGCGCGCTTGGCTTGAGACTTGGCATCATAAGGGCAGGGTGGCTTGCTGCACACGGACTTAAGCTTGGAGTTGGCACTGCATGACGCGATACTCCGACTTTCAATTTCCGATTCATGAAGAACACGAATCGATTTAATTTATCATTACATGGTCATTAAATTAATCAAATTAAACATACCCATATTCAAGAATTAGTACATAATCATTACCCAACCTTTATAGAGTAATTTTAACCAATTAAAACACATAATCACAGAATTAAAACATGTAATTTCACTATTATTGATGTTCTTGAAGGTTTTGAACATAAAACATAAAATTTAACACTACGGATTTGTTATAACACTAAATCCATCCATTCAAGTTTTGTTTCCTTCATTTTAACATGCATAATTATATATGTGTGTGAATTTTACAAAATAATTTATGTTTGACATATTAAATTCACGTATAACGGCCATATAGCCATATTCTATACTCTTTAATTTTTGAAACAACAGCATACGTTATAATATTATGAAATTGATGTTATGGAACCATCTAATACATAGGAAAACACATTAAAACAACATCTTAACACATATATGCACATAATCTTTACTCTTTCCAATTTACAGAGACTTTACAGAAAACTTGAAAGCTATATTTATAAAAACTTTAATAACGTAAATAAACTGGGTTGAAAAATTTACCCAAAGCGTAGATTAGTAGGAGATGAATTCCTTCTAACCTCTTCTTCAATCACACACTCACAATCTCCTCAAGAACTATCAATTTTCTCTCTGAATTCTCAAACTCTCTCTCTGCTTTTCCAAACTTAGCAGATAATAAGAAAAAGAGAAGACGTATAATAATAAAGGAAAAGAATCGTAGCGTTGTGGTGGATTTACTGATCATGGGTAACTACTAATAACTCCTACTAAGTCCATGTTTGGCTAACCTTAAAAGGCCTATACCCATTTAATTTAATTAAACTTTTATAATATAGTTTAAATCATGTCACATCCAATTAGATAATAAATCAAACATCTAGTTTAATTTAACTTAAATAAAATAAAATAATTCCTCATTAATTCACATAGTCACATAATTAAATTTCTCTTTGTTAATAATGTCAAATTATTAAATGTCTAATTAATTATTAAATTAATTAAAATAATATTAGGCTTATTAAATATTTCTTTTTAATACAATAAGCTCACATAATTACATACTTTGAAATAATAAAATTCTCAACATTAATTTAATAAATATAACACGTATAATAAAATTAATCTACCACAATATCATCAATTAATTATTTAATCTAACAATTAATTCATCAAAAAAAATATTTATTAAATCCAATAAATATTAAATTAAATTACAAAGTCTCGGTTGTCACATCTTTCCCTCCTTAAAAGGATTTTGTCCTCAGAATCACAACTCAAACAATTCGTCCTGTTACATTCTCCCCCCTAACAAAGATTCTGTCCCCAGAATCGCTTTAAAAATCTAAGTAAATAAATGAGGATAATTCTTCTTCATATTCTCTTCGAGTATCCACATGGCTTCTTCAGTGTTGTGGTTCCTCCAGATTACCTTAACAGAAGGTATTACTTTATTTTTTAGAACTTGCTCTTTTCAGTCGACAATCTGAACAGGAATTTCTTCGTAAGATAAGTCTTTGTCAAAATGTAGGGGTTCATATTCAATCATGTACTTGTAATCGGGTTTGTAGGGTCATAGAACTGAAACATGGAAAACGTTGTGGACATTCTCTAGAGCTGGAGGTAAGGTTATCTCATAAGTAACTTCTCCAACCCTTCGCAGAACTTCAAAGGGTCCAATAAATCTTGGGCTTAATTTCCCTTTCTTTCCGAACATGATCTTGGGCTTAACTACCCGATTCAAACTCAACATTTTTACGGTGTGGGTCAGTGTATTTCTTCTGTCTATCTTGAGCTGCTATCAATCTTGTTCGGATCACTTTGACTATTTTTGCTGTTTGTTGTACCAATTCCGAGCCTAGTAACTATCTTTCGCCAACTTCATCCCAGTATAGCGGAGTTCTGCACTTTCTACCGTATAACGCTTCATAAGGCGGCATGCCAATACTAGCATAGTAACTGTTGTTGTAGCCAATTTCATTTAAAGTCCATTATGCAACCTCTTAACATGTCTTCTAATGTCTAAATTATTCTTTCACTCTGTCCATATGTCTGAGGGTGATATGCCATACTCATTCGCAACTGTGTACCCATGCATTCCTGTAGATGTTTCCAGAAGTTTGATGTAAAGCGCGGATCCCTATCGGAAACAATTGACACCGGAACTCCGTGCCCCGAAACAATCTCTTTCACATATAACCTTGCCAACTGATCTAAGTTGAATCTGATTTTGATCAAAAGGAAGTGTGCGGATTTTGTTAATCTCTCAACAATAAACCATACTGTGTCATAGCCTTTCTGAGTTGTCGGTAGGCCAACCATGAAATCCATCGTAATATGTTCCCATTTCCATTCTGAAATTTATAAAGGTTGTAGTAACCCACTCGGCCTCTGATGTTCTGCTTTCACTTTCTGACATGTCAGACACTTGGCAACACACTCTGCAACCTCTTGTTTCAAATTCGGCCACCAGAAGTGTTGTCGAAGATGTTGGTACATCTTAGTACTACCAGGGTGAATCGAATATCGTGAGATATGAGCCTCATTCAAAATGTCTTCCTTAATCTCTGGCACTGGCGGTACCCAAATTCTATTCTCAAATCTTAGTAGTCCCTAACTGTCTATTTTGAATCTCGGTTAAGTCCCTTCAGATATTTTCTTTTTCACTTTCTCACATTCTTCGTCCTGAAGTTTAGCTTCCTTAATTTTATCTAGTAAAGTTGTACCAGCTTGTATTTGGAACAACTTCTCGTCTATCTCCATGGGATACCTCACTTCCAATTCCAGCTTTTCCATTGCTGAAATTAGCTCTGCCTGATCGGTCAAGATCATCAGTTTCTCTTAACCCTTTCTACTTAAGGCGTCGGGAACCACATTTGCCTTACCCGGATGGTATAGAATCTCATAATCATAGTCCTTAATTAACTCCAGCGACCTTCTTTGGCGCATGTTTAAGTCTTTCTGTGTAAAAATATATTTCAGACTCTTGTGGTCTTTATATATTTCACACTTCTCCCTATAGAGATAGTGCCTCCAGATTTTCAAAGCAAAAATCACTGCAGCTAACTCCAAGTCATGGGTCGGATACCCCTTCTCATAATCCTTCAATTGTCGTGACGCATACGTAATGACCCTGCCATTTTGCATAAACACACAACCTAGTCCTTTATGCGATGCATCACTGTATACCACAAAATTTCCTATATCATTCGGAAGAGATAACACAGGTGCCGAACCCAACCTCTTCTTAAGTTCTTGGAAACTTTCCTCACACTACTCCATCCAAACGAATTTTACCGATTTCCTAGTCAAATTCGTCAATGGAGTCGCTATCTTGGAAAAGTCCTGAATGAATCTTATATAATAACCTGCCAATCAGAGAAAACTTCTTACTTCCGACGGCGTCTTCGGCTGATCCCAGTTAATCACAGCTTTGACTTTGGAGGGATCCACCGAAATTCCGTCCCTATCGATCACATGTCCAAGAAATTGTACTCGTTCAATCCAGAATTCACATTTTGAAAACTTGGCATACAACTTCTCCCTTCTCAATGTCTCTAATGTCACCCTCAAATGCTCTTCATGTTCTTCCTTGGTTTTCGAATATACCAAAATGTCATCTATAAATACCACTACAAATTTATCTAAAAACGGCTTGAACACTCCATTCATTAAGCCCATAAATGCTGCAGGAGCATTTGCTAGACCAAATGACATTACCAAAAATTTGTAGTGACCGTATCGTGTTCTGAACGCTATCTTCGGTACATCCTCTGGTCTCACCTTCAATTGATGATAACCACTCCTCAAATCTATCTTTGAAAAGTATCTTGCTCCCTTTAATTGATCGAACAAGTTGTCGATTCGCGGTAATGGATATCTATTCTTAATCGTAACCTTATTCAGTTCTCTATAGTCGATGCAGAGACGCATTGTCCCATCCTTTTTCTTTATGAATAAAACTGGCGCTCCCCACGGTGATATGCTTGGTTGGATATACTTCTTATCCAGTAATTCTTGTATTTGGACCATCAGTTCTTTCATTTTTATCGGTGCCATTCGGTACGGTGCCTTCGATATTGAAGCCGTTCCTGGAGCCAAATCGATCACAAATTCAATTTCTCTATCTGGAGGAAGTCCTGGCAAATCATCTGGAAATACGTCTGCGAAATCTCTCACTACTGGTATCTCATCTATTTTCGGATTCTCTTTACGACTATCGACTATGTAAGCTAGATATCCTACATGCCTTGCCTTAACAACCTCCCGGCACGTCGCATCATCGCCGATAACTCATTGTCTAGGCGACTTGCTACCATAAAACACAACCTTTGACAGAGTCATAAGGTTAATACGCTTCTTCTGACATTCAATTACCGCCCCATAATTGGATAACCAGTCCAAACCCAAAATAACGTCGAATTCTCCAAGTCAAATAGGGATAAGATCTATATTCATGATATTACCCTTAATATCCATGCTGCAGTTCTTATGCACGTACTTAATAGGGATGATTTCTCTATTCGCAATTTCTATGTTCATGGAGTATTCTAACTCGTCCTTAAGCAATTCTAAGTTCTTAGCAAAGTCATCGGATATAAATGAACAAGCAACACCCAAATCAAATAATACATAAACATTAACTTTATTGATCGGAATGATACCTGACACCACATCGCGAGACTGCACTGCATCATGTACTGTCATGTTAAATGTTCTGGCAGTCGGTCGGTTGGTTGTAGTTGGTCCTGCGATAGTTAGAGTGTTTCCACCGTTGTTTCCTCTATTCCCTCCTGATCCCGTCCCTCCAGATCCCTTCTTAGGATAATCCCTTGCAAGATGATCCTTTGAGACACACGTGAAGCAGGCACCCTTCTTTGGGTTAGGACAGTTAGGTGCTATGTGGCCTTCCTGACCACAATTGTAGCACATGCATTTTTATTTCATGCAAACTCCCAGATGAGTTTTTTCGTAAGTTTGGCACGGTTCGATCTTCTTCTTCTGCCCTCCTTGTTGACTTCCAGCTGACGAGTTATCAGACCACTTCCTCTTCTAATTATGGCTACCCCCCGTGCTACTCCCACCAGTCTTGTTAATTCCTTCATTCTCACTCTTTTTCTTCTTCAAATCCTGATTATATTTAGTTACCGCATTGCTTCCACCTTCAGCGAGTATGGCTTTCTCTAACACTCCAACAAAAGTGTTCAATTGGAACATTGACACCTTGCTATACAACCAGGCTTCAATCCCTGCTCGAAACGTCTTGCCTTCCTCTCATTAGTATGTACTTGGTATGTGGCGAACCTAGCCAACTCATTGAATCTTTTCGCATAGTCTGCTACAGACATATTCCCCTATTTCAACTCCAGAAACTAAACCTCCATTTGGTTCTGCGAGCTGGTCAAAAAATACATCTCGAAGAACATCTCCTTGAATCTCTACCAGGTTATCACACCCTCTCCTCCCCGTACTTTATTTGCCTGCCACCAATAACTTGCTTCGGATTTCAGCATGAATGTTGCGTATGCGGTTTTTTGGTCTTCTCTTACTCTGGCGACATCAAACACCTTCTCTATCTCCATAACCCAGATTTGACCTTCTATCGGGTTCATGGAGCCTTTAAACTCTGGCGGTCCCACCGCCTTGAAATCCTTGAACAAGGTGTTTGGTGGAGCTTGTGGTTGATTTTTAATTGCTCCGGCTAATAGGTTCACCAACTGCTGAACAGGGTTAGCATTGGCGTCGTTCTTGTTATTCATTGGTTCTTCTTGAGCTTGTTAACGGTTTTGTCTTCTTCTAGGCGGCATATTTCTTTTAAGAATATACGCTTATTAGGTCTTTATTCAATCTCTTAAACATTTAAGGCTTAACAAAAACATTTAATCATAATTCACTTAACGCATCAATTCAAATAAACTCTTACATTTTCATTCAAATTCAAAAGTTTTAACATCATACGATAGCGTCACTGCTATTTACATCCACTATCCCGAGATAAAGAATCTACAGGATTTAAAATATTCCTTTGTTCATAAACACATCAGAATTTACATCTTTAACTACCAGATAGGTTTTCACATAATTAAACTAATCCTATCACTGCCTATTAAGGCGCTGAATAGCCTTGCTACGTTCCTCTTCCATGATGCGGGACATTGTCCTGTAATCTAGCATATATGATGGTAGTCCTTCGAACTGGATTGGGTATCTCATAACTCGATCCCGGGCCTCATCCATTGCATTTTGAAGTGTAGAGTATGTCTCCCCAAGTTTAGCCTTCTTCGCATGACAATCATCTTCTGCAAGATCAGCACGACGTGACTCTCTTACCTAGCCCTCCTCTGCTATGGTCAGCCTTTCTGAGCTCTCTTTCAGTTCCTTCTTCAACTTCTCCATTACTTCGAACTTCTCCTCGATTTGACCCTTATTGTGAACCAAATCCTACTCCACATTTCCTAAACGTGTGTGAAGAGTCATAATTTCCCCATCCTTCTGCTCGATGGTAATCTGCTGAATAATAGCCCTCTCCTTCAGCTCCTGAATAGTGTCCTACAACTCTATGTTACGATCATAAAGTGCATCATACATCTCAGCATCGATGGAGTTCGATGGGAACTCCTCTTCCTCCTCTTCTTCATCAGAATTCTCCTCCGGATCAGTCTTAGGCTCATGCTCCTGACCAACAACAATGATCAAAGGAGTTGGCTCTCTCTGTACCAACTGTTCCCTGATGACATGAATGTCTCGGGGCTCCTCCTCTGTAGGTACTCGGGGTTCCTCCTCCCCAGCTCAACTAGCTCCTCCAACATCCGACATCCTGACAACAAAATTTTTAAGTTTTAGTTACTAATACGTACTAGCTAGCACATAATTTAACACATAAGCACATAAAGTCTTTTATTATCTTCAATGAATTAAGAAATTCATTTCTTAGAACTCGATAAGAGTTTACCACCACTATGTTCTCGATCTCCTACAAGGCTACTACCTAAGGTTGTTCCCCCACCTAAGGTTCATAACCTATGGCTTTGATACAAACTTGTGACACCCCCAAATCCGGTACTTCCATTTCTATAGGATTTGGTGTTAACTTTAGAAAAATCATCTATCTATCTACCCATAAATAAATGCAAACCATGCAAGAGATAGAAATAATAAATAAATCTCCCTTATGGGGTTACATCAACTCGCATAAAAAACAATTCAAGGTCACTCTAACCTTAAACATCTATGCGAAATCATAAACAATAACAAGTCTTAATAACATCAAGTCCAGACATAAATACATAATAACAACAAGTCTTCTTCATTTGTTAACCTTGCCTCTTGCCTTTACTAGTGGAAGGCTCGTGCGGTCTTTCGTTCTTAATCGCAATGTTATTATTACGCAAGAGTGAGCACGATTGCCCACAAGTATAACAATATAACAACCGAATAATAACATGCGAATAAATCAAAGACTTCGAAATAGAAACTCGACTTTTGAATCAAGAATGAATAGCAAGAGACAAAAGAACTTCTGAGGGTCATAAGACCTTGAACTATGTCCTAGGTTGTCAAGTGTTTATACTTGAAACCTTTAACAGTCATAAGACTATGGACTCTTCTTCTCGTACTTAGGGGATCAGCCCTTAGTACCATCTTGCACACAATATCTTAACGCTTAACGCATAAGTAATCCCCATCTGAGGTTGTTCATCTCAGTTTGACATTAGAGTCCACACCAAAGGAAGTTTGGTTTGGATAATTCATCAAGGGTTCTGAAATTTAGAACGCTCATCAACTATGGACTAGTCGAATCATTAAGGGTTCACTAGTCTAACAAAGTTCAACAAGATGGCGATAATTTAAAATTGAATAGAAATCTCAAAAAGGTATACAATAGAATAATTATTGTGATAGCGAATCATACTTTGAAAGATTAATACATTCTAAAATAATAAAATGGAATTGATCAATAATAATGAGAATTTGCTCTATGTAAAGAGACAACTTATGAGCTCATATAAAGATAATGAGTAGGGTTAGAAAACTTGCTTCGTGCGTAGATTACACGTTAATTATACTCGTTCCTTGATTTAAATCCTACATATCATTTACGTTCACAATACCACTCAATTAGAACGTACTAATCATCACAAGTTCGTTCTTTTTGTCTAACTCGTATTAATGACTATACTTAGTCAAATTACCAAACTCATTGTCACAATTAACACATCATGAACAACAAACTAACTATGTATTTACTCATTCAATTCATACATAAATGTGTTATTGACATGTTAAGAATTTATTTTAACACCTCATTATATGTCTAACATGTTTTTATGATCATTAGATTAAGTTAATAACACATTGCTAGACTTGAGCATTTAAAAACTCATTTCTGGACCATTCTGCTAAGTGGCACTGCGGCGCCACTGTTAGGCCGATTTTTGGCACTGCAGCGCCGTGGCGTTGCGGCTTGAGACTTAGCGTTGCGGCATCGTAACCACTTGACTTGAGACTAAGACTGACTATGGCGCGAAAATTAGGCTTGAGTTGGCATCATGCACAAAAACTCCAGTTTCAATTTCAAGTTCAAGAAGAACACGAATCAAAGTAATTTATCATTACATGGTCATTAAATTAATCAAATTAAACATACCCATATACTAGAATTCGTACATAATCATTACCCAACCTTTATAGAGTAATTTTAACCAATTAAAACACATAATCAGAGAATTAAAACATGTAATTTGACTATTCTTGATGTTCTTGAAGGTTTTGAACATAAAACATAAAATTTAACACTACGGATTCGTTATAACACCAAATCCATCCATTCAAGTTTTGTTTCCTTCATTTTAACATGCATAATTATATACGTGTGTGAATTTTACAAAACAATTTATGTTTGACATATTAAATTCATGTATAACGGCCATATGGCCATATTCTATACTCTTTAATTTTTGAAACAACAACATACGTTATAATATTATGAAATTGATGATATGGAACCATCTAATACATAGGAAAACACATTAAAACAACATCTTAACATATATATGCACATAATCTTTACTCTTTCCAATTTACAAAGACTTTACAGAAAACTTGAAAGCCATATTTATAAAAACTTTAATAAAGTAAATACACTGGGTTGAAGAATTTACCCAAAGCGTAGATTAGTAGGAGATGAATTCTTTCTCAACTCTTCTTCAATCACATACTCACAATCTCCTCAAGAACTATCAATTTTCTCTCTGAATTCTCAAACTCTCTCTCTCTCTCTCTACTTTTCCAAACTTAGCAGATAATAAGAAAATAATTCTTCTTCATATCCTCTTCGAGTTTCCACGTGGCTTCTTCAGCGTTGTGGTTCCTCCAGATTACCTTAACAGAAGGTATTAGTTTATTTCTTAGAACTTGCTCTTTTCGGTCGACAATCTGAACAAGAATTTCTTCATAAGATAAGTTTTTGTCAAAATGTAGGGGTTCATATTCAATCACGTGCTTGTAATCGGGTTTGTAGGGTCGTAGAACTGAAACATGGAAAACGTTGTGGACATTCTCTAGAGCTGGAGGTAAGGCTACCTCATAAGTAACTTCTCCGACCCTTCGCAGAACTTCAAAGGGTCCAATGAATCTTGGGCTCAATTTCCCTTTCTTTCCGAACCTGATCTTTTCCTTCCAGGGAGAGACCTTTAAGAACACATAACTACCCGATTCAAAATCAACATTTTTACGGTGTGGGTCGATGTATTTCTTCTTTCTATCTTGAGCTGCTATCAATTTTGTTCGGATCACTTTGACTATTTTTGTTGTTTGTTGTACCAATTTCGGGCGTAGTAACTATCTTTCGCCAACTTCATCCCAGTATAGCGGAGTTCTCCACTTTCTGCTGTATAACGCTTCATAAGGCGGCATGCCAATACTAGCGTGGTAACTGTTGTTGTAGCCGAACTCTACGAGCGGTAGATGTTCATCCCAATTTCATTTAAAGTCCATTATGCAACCTCTTAACATGTCTTCTAATGTCTGAATTGTTCTTTCACTCTGTCCATCTGTCTGAGGGTGATATGCCATACTCATTCGCAACTGTGTACCCATGCATTCCTGTAGATGTTTCCAGAAGTTTGATGTAAAGCGCGGATCCCTATCGGAAACAATTGACACCGGAACTCCGTGTCCCGAAACAATCTCTTTCACATATAACCTTGCCAACTGATCTAAGTTGAATCTGATTTTGATCAAAAGGAAGTGTGCGGATTTTGTTAATCTCTCAACAATAAACCATACTGTTTCATAGCCTTTCTGAGTTGTCGGTAGGCCAACCATGAAATCCATCGTATTATGTTCCCATTTCCATTCAAAAATTTATAAAGGTTGTAGTAACCCACTCGGCCTCTGATGTTCTGCTTTCACTTTCTGACATGTCAGACACTTGGCAACACACTCTGCAACCTCTTGTTTCAAATTCGGCCACCAGAAGTGTTGTCGAAGATCTTGGTACATCTTAGTACTACCAGGGTGAATCGAATATCGTGAGCTATGAGCCTCATTCAAAATGTCTTCCTTAATCTCTGGCACTGGCGGTACCCAAATTCTGCTCTCAAATCTTAGTAGTCCCTCACTGTCTATTTTGAATCTCGGTTCAGTCCCTTTAGATATTTTCTTTTTCACTTTCTCATATTCTTCGTCCTGAAGTTGAACTTTCTTAATTTTATCCAGTAAAGTTGTACCAGCTTGTATTTAGAACAACTTCTCGTCTATCTCCATGGGATACCTCACTTCCAATTCCAGCTTTTTCATTGCTAAAATTAGCTCCGCCTGATCGGTCAAGATCATCAGTTTCTCCTAACCCTTTCTACTTAAGGCGTCGGCAACCACATTTGCCTTACCCGGATGGTATAGAATCTCACAAATATAGTCCTTAATTAACTCCAAACCCTTCTTTTCTTTGGTGTGTTTAGGTCTTTACGTGTAAAAATATATTTCAGACTCTTGTGGTCTGTATATATTTCACACTTCTCCCATAGAGATAGTGCCTCCAGATTTTTAAAGCAAAAACCACTGCAGCTAACTCCAAGTCATGGGTCGGATACCCCTTCTCATAATCCTTCAATTGTCGTGATGCATACGTAATGACCCTGTCGTTTTGCATAAACACACAACCTAGTCCTTTATGCGATGCATCACTGTATACCATAAAATTTCCTATATCATTCGGAAGAGATAACACAGGTGCCGAACCCAACCTCTTCTTAAGTTCTTGGAAACTTTCCTCACACTTCTCCGTCCAAACAAATTTCACCGATTTCCTAACCAAATTATTCAACGGAGTCGCGATCTTGGAAAAGTCCTGAATGAATCTTCTATAATAACCTGCCAATCAGAGAAAACTTCTTACTTCCGACGACGTCTTCAGCTGATCCCAGTTAATCACAGCTTCGACTTTGGAGGGATCCACCAAAATTCCGTCCCTATGGATCACATGTCCAAGAAATTTTACTCGTTCAATCCAGAATTCACATTTCAAAAACTTGGCATACAACTTCTCCCTTCTCAATGTCTCTAATGTCACCCTCAAATGCTCTTCATGTTCTTCCTTAGTTTTCGAATATACCAAAATATCATCTATAAATACCACTACGAATTTGTCCAAAAACGTCTTGAATACTCCATTCATTAAGCCCATAAATGTTGCAGGAGTATTTGCTAGACCAAATGACATTACCAAAAATTCGTAGTGACCGTATCATGTACTGAACGCTGTCTTTGGTACATCCTCTGGTCTCACCTTTAATTGATGATAACCACTCCTCAAATCTATCTTTAAAAAGTATCTTGCTCCCTTTAATTGATCGAACAAGTTGTCGATTCTCGGTAATGGATATCTATTCTTAATCGTAACCTTATTCAGTTCTCTATAGTCGATGCAGAGCAGCATTGTCCCATCTTTTTTCTTCATGAATAAAACCGGCGCTCCCCACGGTGATACGCTTGGTTGGATATACTTCTTGTCCAGTAATTCTTGTACTTGGACCATCAGTTCTTTCATTTCTATCGGTATCATTCGGTATGGTGCCTTCAATATTGAGCCGTTCCTGGAGCCAAATCGATCACGAATTCAACTGCTCTATTTAGAGGAAGTCCTGGCAAATCATCCAGAAATACGTCTGCAAAATCTCTCACTACTGGTATCTAATCTATTTTTGGATTCTCTTTACGACTATCGACTATGTAAGCTAGATATCCTACACAGCCTTGCCTTAACAACCTCCTAGCCTGCATCATCGTCAGAAAACTTGCTTGTCTAGGCGACTTGCTACCATAAAACACAACCTTTGACGGATTCATAAGGTTAATACGCTTCTTCTGGCAGTTAATTACCGCCCCATAATTGGATAACCAATCCATACCCAAAATAACATCGAATTCACTAAGTCGAATAGGGATAAGATCTACATTCATGATATTACCCTTAATATCCACGCTACAGTTCTTATGCACGTACTTAATAGGGATGATTTATCTATTCGCAATTTCTATGTTCATGGGGTATTCTAACTCGTCCTTAAGCAATTCTAAGTTCTTAGCAAAGTCATCGGATATAAATGAACAAGTAGCACCCGAATCAAATAATACATAATCATTAACTTTATTGATCGGAATGATACCTGACACCACATCGCGAGACTGCACTGCATCCTGTATTATCATGTTGAATGTTCTGGCGGTCGGTCGGTTGGTTGCAGTTGGTCCTGCGATAGTTAGAGTGCTTCCACCGTTGTTTCCTCTATTCCCTCCTGATCCCGTCCCTCCAGATCCCTTCTTAGGACAATCCCTTGCAAGATGATCCTTTGAGCCACAAGTGAAGCAGGCACCCTTCTTTGGGTTAGGACAGTTAGGTGCTATGTGGCCTTCCTGACCACAATTATAGCACACTCATTTTCCCTTCATGCAAACCCCCATATAAGTTTTTTCGCAGGTTTGGCACGGTTCGATCTTCTTCTTCTTCCCTCCTTGTTGACTTCCAGCTGACGAGTTATTAGACCACTTCCTCTTCTGATTATGGCTACCCCCCGTGCTACTGTCACCAATCTTGTTAATTCCTTCATTCTCACTCTTTTTCTTCTTCTAATCCTGATTATTTTTAGTTACCTCATTGCTTCCACCTTCAACGAGTATGGCTTTCTCTAACACTCTAGTAAAAGTGTTCAATTGGAACATCGACACCTTGTTATACAACCAGGCTTCAATCCCTGCTCGAAACATCTTCCCTTCCTCGCATCAGTATGTACTTGGTATGTGGCGAACCTTGCTAACTCGTTGAATCTTGCCGCATAGTTTGCTACCGACATATTCCCTTATTTCAACTCCAGAAACTAAACCTCCATTTGGTTCTGTGAGCTGGTCAGAAAATACATCTCGAAGAACATCTCCTTGAATCTCTCCCAGGTTATCACACCTTCTCCTCCGTGCTTTGTTTTGCACCGCCACCAATAAGCGGCAATTTCACAGCATTATATGTTGCGTATACGGTTTTTTGGTCTTCTCTTACTCTGGCGACATCAAACACCTTCTCCATCTCCATAACCTAGGATTGACCTTCTATCGGGTTCATGGAGCCTTTAAACTCTGGCGGTCCCACCGCCTTGAAATCCTTGAACGAGGTGTTTGGTGGAGCTTGTGGTTGATTGTTAATTGCTCCAGCTAATAGGTTCACCAACTGCTGAACAGGGTTAACATTGGCATCGTTGTTGTTATTCATTTGTTCTTCTTGAGCTTGTTGACAATTTTGTCTTCTTCTAGGCGGCATATTTCTTTTAAGAATATATGCTTATTAGGTCTTTATTCAATCTCTTAAACATTTAAGGCTTAACTAAAACATTTAATCATAATTCACTTAACACATCAATTCAAATAAACTCAGACATTTTCATTCAAATTCAAAAGTTTTAACATCATACGATAGCATCACTGCTATTTACATCCACTATCCTAAGATAAAGAATCTACAGGATTTAAAACATTAAAATATTCCTTTGTTCATAAACACATCAGAATTTACATCTTTAACTACCAGATAGGATTTCATATAATTAAACTAATCCTATCACTACCTGTTAAGGCGCTGAATAGCCTTGCTACGTTCCACTTCCATGATGCGGGACATTGTCCTGCAATCTAGCATATACGATGGTAGTCCTTCGAACTGGATTGGGTATCTCATAACTCGATCACGGGCCTCATCCATTGCATTTTGAAGTGTATAGTACGTCTCCCCAAGTTCAGCACGACGTGACTCTCTTACCTAGCCCTCCTCTGCTATGGTCAGCCTTTCTGAGCTCTCTTTCACTTCCTTCTTCAACTTCTCTATTACTTCGGACTTCTCCTCGGTTTGACCCTTCTCGTGAACCAAATCCTACTCCACATTTCCTAAACGTGTGTGAAGAGTCATAATTTCCCCATCCTTCTGCTCGATGGTAATCTGCTGAATAACGGCCCTCTCCTTCAGCTCCTGAATAGTGTCCTACAACTCTATGTTACGATCATAAAGTGCATCATACATCTCAGCATCGATGGAGTTCGATGGGAACTCCTCTTCCTCCTCTTCTTCATCAGAATCCTCCTCCGGATCAGTCTCAGGCTCATGCTCCCGACCAACAACAGTGATCAAAGGAGTTGGCTCTCTCTGTACCAACTGTTCCCTGATGACATAAATGTCTCGGGGCTCCTCCTCTGTTGGTACTCGGGGTTCCTCCTCCCCAGCTCGACTAGCTCCTCCAACATCCGACATCCTGACAACAAAATTTTTAAGTTTTAGTTACTAATACGTACTAGCGAGCACATAATTTAACACATAAGCACATAAAATCTTTTATTATCTTCAATGAATTAAGAAATTCATTTCTTAGAACTCGATAAGAGTTTACCACCACTATGTTCTCGATCTCCTACAAGGCTACTACCTAAGGTTGTTCCCCCACCTAAGGTTCATAACCTATGGCTTTGATACCAACTTGTGACACCCCCAAATCCGGTACTTCCATTTCCATAGGATTTGGTGTTAACTTTAGAAATATCATCTATCTATCTACCCATAAATAAATGCAAACCATGTAAGAGATAGAAATAATAAATAAATCTCCCCTTATGGGGTTACATCAACTGCATAAAAAAACAATTCAAGGTCACTCTAACCTTAAACATCTATGCGGAATCATAAACAATAACAAGTCTTAATAACATCAAGTCTGAACATAAATACATAATAACAACAAGTCTTCTTCATTTGTTAACCTTGCCCTTGCCTTTACTAGTGGAAGGCTCGTCTGATCTTTCGTTCTTAACTGCAATGTTATTATTACGCAAGAGTGAGCATGATTGCCCACAAGTATAACAATATAACAAATGAATAATAACATGCGAATAAATTAAAGACTTCTGAAATAGGAAACTCAGCTTTTGAATTAAGAATGAATAGCAAGAGACAAAAGAACTTCTGAGGGTCATAAGACCTTGAACTATGTCCTAGGTTGTCAAGTGTTTATACTTGAAACCTTTAAAAGTCATAAGACTATGGACTCTTCTTCTCGTACTTAGGGGCATCAGCCCTTAGTACCATACTGTGCACAATATCTTAACGCTAACGCATAAGTAATCCCTTATACAGGGTTGTTCATCTTAGTTTGACATTAGAGTCCACACTAAAGGAAGTTTGGTTTGGATAATACATCAAGGGTTCTGAAATTTAGAACGCTCATCAACTATGGACTAGTCGAATCATTAAGGGTTCACTAGTCTAACAAAGTTCAACAGTAATTGATAATTTAAAATTGAATAGAAATCTCAAAAGGTATACAATAGAATAATTATTGTATAGCAGAATCATACTTTGAAAGATTAATACATTCTAATATAATAAAATGGACTTGATCAATAATAATGAGAATTTGCTCGATGTAAAGAGACAACTTATGAGCTCATATAAAGATAATGAGTAGGGTTAGGAAACTTTCCTCGTGCATAAATTACACGTTAATTATACTCGTTCCTTGATTTAAATCCTACATATCATTTACGTTCACAATACCAGTCAATTATAACGTACTAATCATCACAAGTTCGTTCTTTTTGTCTAACTCGTATTAATGACTATACTTAGTCAAATTACCACACTCATTGTCACAATTAACACATCATGATCAATAAGCTAACTATGCATTTACTCATTCAATTCATACATAAATGTGTTATTGACATGTTAAGAATTTATTTTAACACCTCATTATATGTCTAACATGTTTTTATGATCATTAGATTAAGTTACTAACACATTGCTAGACTTGAGCATTTAAAAACTCATTTTTAGACCATTTTGCTAAGTGGTATTGCCATGGCATTTCTTTATTAAACTTTGTTCTTGGCGTTGTGGCGTCGCATGGCTATGACTTGAAACTTAAGCGACTGCGACTTGAGACTTAGCGCTGCGGCGCGAGACTTAGTCTTGGAGTTGGCACCACGACACGAAACTCTAGATTCTGACTTTCCAGTTCGCGAAGAACACAGAATCAGGCGAATTTATCATTACATGGTCATTAAATTAATCAAATTAAACATACCCATATACTAGAATTCGTACATAATCATTACCCAACCTTTATAGAGTAATTTTAACCAATTAAAACACATAATCACAGAATTAAAACATGTAATTTCACTATTCTTGATGTTCTTGAAGGTTTTGAACATAAAACATAAAATTTAACACTACGGATTCGTTATAACACCAAATCCATCAATTCAAGTTTTGTTTCCTTCGTTTTAACATGCATAATTATATACGTGTGTGAATTTTACAAAACAATTTATGTTTGACATATTAAATTCACGTATAACGGCCATATGGCAATATTCTATACTCTGTAATTTTTGAAACAACAACATATGTTATACTATTATGAAATTGATGATATGGAACCATCTAATTCATAGGAAAACACATTAAAACAACATCTTAACACATATATGCACATAATCTTTACTCTTTCCAATTTACAGAGACTTTACAGAAAACTTGAAAGCTATATTTATAAAAACTTTAATAACGTAAATAAACTGGGTTAAAGAATTTACCCAAAGCGTAGATTAGTAGGAGATGAATTCATTCTCAACTCTTCTTCAATCACATACTCACAATCTCCTCAAGAACTATCAATTTTCTCTCTGAATTCTCAAACTCTCTCTCTCTCTCTCTCAGCTTTTCCAAACTTAGCAGATAATAAGAAAAAGAGAAGACGTATAATAATAAAGGAAAAGAACTGACGCGTTGTGGTCAGTTACCCGATCATGGGTAACTACTAATAACTCCCACTAAGTCCATGTTTGGCTAGCCTTAAAAGGCTTATACCCATTTAATTTAATTAAACTTTTATAATATAGTTTAAATCATGTCACATCCAATTAGATAATAAATCAAACATCTAGTTTAATTTAACTTAAATAAAATAAAGTAATTCCTCATTAATTCACATAGTCACATAATTAAATTTCTCTTTGTTAATAATGTCAAATTATTAAATCTCTAATTAATTATTAAATTAATTAAAATAATATTAGGCTTATTAAATATTTCTTTTTAATACAATAAGCTCACATAATTACATACTTCGAAATAATAAAATTCTCCACATTAATTTAATAAATATAACACATATAATAAAATTAATCTACCATAATTTCATCAATTAATTATTTAATCTAATAATTAATTCATCAAAAAAATTATTTATTTAATCCAATAAATATTAAATTTAATTACAAAGTCTCAGTTGTCACAATGTATCGGTTACAGATTCAAGGAAAGGATTTATTATTATTATTATAATAAGAATGTAGTAAATACAATCATTTTGATGTTGTTTCAATGGAATGAATGTATAGTATGAGTACCGTGTAGCACCATATTTGTGGGTTTAAAGTACCTGTATTTGGGGGCGTCACATAACATCCTTCGTAGCTACCGCATCCTGCATGCTCATATTAAACATTCTGGCAGTTGGACAGTTGGATGGCGTCAGTCCGCCAATCATCAGTTTGCCACTCCCTCCTTGTTGGTCGCTTCCTTCTCTACTTACTTTTTTCGGGCAGTCTTTGATCAGATGGTCCAATGAACCATAAGCAAAACATCCTTTGATCTTCTTCGGCTTTGGACAGTTTGGAGCATAATGTCCCTCTTGGCCACAGTTGTAACATACACTGCGCCCTTTCCAACACTCGCCCTGGTGATACCTCCCACACTTTGGGCATCCTTCCACCTTCTTCTTAAATTCTCCTTGAAACTTTCCCACTTGATTGTTGAGATTCTTGTTGTTGTTGTTCTCCCACTTCCTCTTTCCTATGTTGCTACCTCCACTGCTGCTTCCTTCTCGGTTCTCTCCACCGATGCTCTTTCCATTCTTCTCTTTGTGACTTAAAGCTTCACTTCCTCCCTCTGCAATAATAGCCTTTTCCAGCAATGTCATAAAAGAATCAATCTGAAGAATCGATACCTTGTTAAACAGCCAAGGCTTCAGTCCTTGCTCAAAACGTCTAGCTTTCCTCTCTTCATCTACCACCTGGTGTTCAGCAAATCGGGCTACATTTAACTTAGTTGCGTATTGCACCACCGTCATTTCTTCTTGCTTAAGTTCTAAGAACTTTACCTCCATCTTATTTTTCATGCTCTTCGGGAAATAATTCTTGAAGAACAAAGTCTTTAATCTATCCCAACTGATTATCCCTTCTCCCGTTCTTTGCTGATTCGCCTCCCACTAGTAGTTTGCTTCGCCTTTCATCATATAGGTTGCAAATGCCGCCTTCTGATCTTCACCCACACAAGCGATGGTGAAAGCCTTCTCCATTTCTTTGATCCACGTCTGAGCTATGATCGGGTCGGTCATGCCTACGAATTCGGAGGTCCTACACTCCTAAAATCCATAAAGTTTGTGACTTGAACCACTCGGGGAACGGGTGGTACTGGTTCATTTCTTCCCCTCAGAGCTTCTCCTAATAAATCTACAAGTCTCTGTATCGGATCTACTGGTCCTCTCTCATCATTAATGACTCTTTTGGTGCAGTTATTCTACGTCTGGGTGGCATGTTTATGTTCTTTTCTAGCATACTTCTATAAATGACAACATCATATTCCCTCTTAACACAAAAGATGGGGATAACACCCACACATTACCCCTCTAACATCTTTAAAAAGCTTGGGTGTTTACAACTATCTCACATCTTACACAAGACTGAGATTTAACAAAAACAATTTAAGCAACAAATAAAAAAAACACTACAACTACTAAATTTCTTTCTCTAGACTCAATCTAACATTCCACACTCCACGGTGCTCTGGTATTCCTTCTGAGTAATGTGCACCAACATATCTCAGCTTATGGTATGTCGGGTCTGTCCTTGCTCAGCCGGGTTTGTTCATCTTTCTTATGTTACACCGCACCTCATCCTCCAGATCATTCACCCTATCATTGGCCTCCTCCCACTTCTTTTTGAAGTGAATCCTATAACGCTCCGAAATTCGGTCTATCTTCATACCCGGATTTCGTATGTCACGGTCCCACTTCTTTCAAAATATACATTACTATATACTGAAATATAACAACATACATTCTCAATTCCCAGGTTCTAAAACCTTATAACTTCTTTCATTATAAATAATAATAATTACATTATTCTTTACATCTTACACGAGTGACTTTTATCCGCCACCACAGATACATAACCATTCATTAAACTATGCTATAGTTTGATTACATTATTCTACATTACAAGTCATTGCTTGATCTTCACGTTCATTCATATAATGAATGACACTTCTTCTGGATACTGATCAGCTTGATCTTCACGGGATCCTTAAGTTCTAACATCGTTTGCTGAAAATTTTTTTCATTTAAAGCAAGTGTGAGCATTCAATTTCCCAGCAAGTCATAACAGTTGAAGAAACAACTTCAAGAGTTTAACATTCCTTTAGAACTTCGATAACCAAACAAAGGTTATGAAGCAGCTTGAATAATAGGAATAATCTCGATTCCTATCATTTTAAAACATTAATCACATTCACTTTGAAATACTTTCATTCTCTACTCTTTTTCATACACATCCTGTCTAGCTAGAATCTTTAGCATAGACTTAACAATAATGGTTCATGTATAAACAGAACATTTTCTTATTGAACAGTTCAATCACAGAACAGTTCATCTCATAGAAACACCGAAGTGTTCACATTATGGCACAAGGCCTCATACGTTCTACCACCTTGTACAAATATCACATATTCGCTACATAGATAGAACTTCTCAAGTTCAACATCTGAGAAGTTTAAGAAACTAGCATTCATTTAGAATATGAATGAAGTTAGGAAACTTGCCTTACGCACAGCTACAACTTACGTTGAACTGCTTATTCCAATCCCTATAACACAAAAGGAAATAACACATACACCAATTAGTTATATACTTGACTTATGCATTGGTTTACTTAACTTTACTTCTTAGGGTTCGCGTTCTTTCAACCTAAGTTTACGCGACACTTCCTTTACCTTTCTACGGCTTCAGGACATATGGAGATGTCTTACTTATACGTTCATCATCTTTGATAATTTTCATTCTTATCTTCTTCTTATAACTTCTCTAGGACTCAACACACATCGCGTCTCTGCTAGTAGTCCATATTGTACTCTAAGTGGTTTCCCATAAACAACCAACAAACAAGTTCCCGTCTCGTCTACACTGCCATCACAGTGAGTTAGATCGGTTTCCAGTTTCGTATATACCTTCGCTCTCTAAAGGAATTGTTTAGCCCAACTCCTATATGTCAACCATCAAAGGTTACGATTGTATCACTTCCTAACTTATCTTAACTTATCCGAATCATTAAACTATAATGTTCGTTAAGTTAATTTCATATTTTTTATGGCTTTCTGATAAGTAAATGACATACCTTAGGATTCACTCTTTATCGTCTAAGTCATACAGTCTTTTGTATACTCAGGACGATCGTTCAAGTTAATCATTAACTCAGCTTCTTTACGTTAAACGTCATTGTCTTTAATTCAGTTCTTTACCATTCACAGGTTTAAGCATTGGTCTTCATTATCTTAAGGTCAAACCATACATGGGGTGTAGGTTCTATCCGTTTAGTATTTGAGTACACTCAACCTTCACGTTGGTTAAAGTGTTCAACGCTTACATTTCATTTTAACATTCTCCATCCGACCCACATTTGGCTTTCGTTAATATTATTACCATTCATTATGGCTTTCTTGATAATTCATATCTTACTTACTATCTTTTGTTATCCATTACATGAACCCCATATTCATTATTCTTTCTTTATGTCGAAGCCATACGATTTGCTGTATGCTAAGACCGATCGTTCTTCGCAACAACATTGTGTTCACAGCATTTATATGCTTTACACTTATCTCTCATTACCACAACATAACATCAAAATGTTATTCATTACCCTCGTCACTCAACGTCTAAGGAATCACAATCATAGCAATCCCCCATGTTCGTTTATCAAGACTACGGTCCCCGGATATCGGTTACGTAATATACCGCTTAAATTCTCTGTCTTTTAATCCCTTTTAATCTTTCTATTCAACCTTCATTAAAGGTTTAAATTAGTTGATTAAGTTTTACATTACGCGAACTATATGTTCCTTATCTTACCTTACACATTCCCCAAGAGTTAAGCATTTAAAAGCTCCTATCTAGGCTTTGCCTGCACAGTGATTAGCAGTGCGGGTTCCCTCTTTATCTCTCGCTTTCTGACACCACTCAGTAGTGTCTAATCGCTGTAGTATTGCGTGTGCGCCTCCCAAAACGCGGCCACGGCTTTCATGCTTCCTGCCAAGCCTTAATCCTTGAAAAATTTTCTAAGTCTTTTACATGCCTAAGATGATTACTTTGAAATCTCATATCTTCTTCGTTATAGCTTAGAACGTGGTCGTTCCAAAGCCATTCTCTTCCTTATCTTATGTACTTCAATCCCCCTTGGACAGAACTTCATTTTGAATCCGTTAACATGCCATTCGATTGGCTTAATCATCGCCCTTCATTCATTTTACCTTTTTAACGTTCTTCGTTCGTTCGTCCGTAATTCGGTCATCTGAACTCAGAACTCATTCGTTCTTGAGTCCACAACTCACGCTTTCTACATTCTCTTACTTTCTTATGAAACCCTACATGTTTGAGTTCATTTACTAACTTTCTAATTCTCGTTGGTCTTTTACAAAAATTTTGCCATAACTTCGTTGTAGCTACGTTTTAATCCATTATTCATGAACGTTTCTATCGTTCCTAACCAAGCAATAAACATCTAACTTATACGCGATGGTTTTAAACTTGTCCATCAATAACAATTATACTATGATGGTTTTAAATTTGTCCATCAACAACGTTCTTCGTGTTCTCCGCGTGTTCTTCGTTTTCTTCATTTATTTTTCATTTTTAATCGATATTTTGATTACGATTTTACTTTTTCTTGAAATTTGATGTTATAAAACACCATTCCTTACTAATTTCACTGAATCGTTCATATGATTCATTCGGATCGTTCAAATTCATTATGAATCTTATGCTTCCTTAAGATATTTATTTTCTAAACTTCTAATTCTTGATTCTTCATTTTCTCATGATTTCAATCATATGAAATCATTTCAAACATCTTTTACTTCTTATTATCATTAATTTATGTTTTAAACTTATAAAACTTAAAGAAAATTAATTCAGAAGTTAGGTTTTCGATACCTTTCTTCTTTAATCTCCTTACGTCGGACAAAGTTTGCTTACGAGCAAGCTTTTCCTCTTCATTTTCCTCTTCTTTCTCATCTGAAACCTCTCTCTCTCTCTCTCAAATGTTGTAGGATTTTCAAAATCCTAAACAAATGAATTTAGCTTCTTATTTATAGATTTTCCAAGCTAGGGGAAAAATAGTCATTTTGCCCATCCAGTTACTATTCACACCTCCTTACTATTTCACCTCCTTACTATTCAAGTAGCTTCCCTTGGAAGCTTCGTGCTTTTGTCTTACGGAATTCGTCCGACAGTTTAAAAATTGCAATTCTCGGAATCCAAATATTTTTGGATATTTTATCTTTCTTTTACCGATTAACTTTTACGCATTCTTCGGATCTCCAAAAAACTAAAAAACACTTTTTGACATTAAGTGTTTTCCTTCACGTTTTTCCCTAACGTAGTTAAATGAGTAAAAAGTACATAACATTACTTTTTGTCATTTCTATTTAAATCCATTTTACGCACATTTTTGAGAAAAACTTTTATCGACTTACTTAACTTTTCACGATATATTATATAAATCAATTCTTTTAATGAAATTTCATTTTGACATATCGAACTCTCGGAAAGGCTTAGGTTATTCAAACCCCAACCCTTAGGGTTTCGTCAGGTGAATAGTGCCTATTTCGTCTTTTTCCCCAGAAATATTTTGTTCCTGGAAAATTTTTATTCTCGTCTTGAAAATTCTTGCTAGTTTAGTCTAGTTCATAGCCAGAATCCTCCTGATTAATAATCATCCTAGGTTATAGAACGATTAATAAACACATAGCACAGAATATTATTAATAAAAAATCATTTTATTAATAACTAATTCTTTAAATCTTAAATTCTGGACAATCCATTTTTCCGGGTTGTCACAAATCATATCCATCACCTCTATCTCTAATTGAGTACGGAGAGCCTCCTTCTCCGTCCTCTCGCTCAAAACTTTTTGCTCCATTTCCTCCAGTTTCCCTGCCAACTCTACGTTCCTAGCCACCGATCAATGAAATAAGGTCCCCATCTAGATTCCTGCCTCCTTACAGTGAACAATCTCCACATACATCTCTTGCATCGCTAATTTCCTCTGATAGTCCTCGTCCCTCAATTTCTAGAACTCAGACTCCCTCTCCCTAGCTTCAGCCTCTAATTCCTCCACTCTACATCCTAACTCCAAAATCTGCTCCTCATACTCCCCCAACATCCAATCTTCAAAAGTAGCCTCGTCGAGTCCTCCATAGCCGTCGGCTCCTCCTCCGGATCATACTCCTCGGGTAATGGCTCCATCTCCTCCTCCTCATGATCGTCATCAATAGGGGCCACTGCTGATATAGGCTCCGCTATCAATGGTGCCTCAAATACCACGTGGATGTCATGTGGCTCCTCCTCTACCACTCGGCTAGGTCCTACCATATCAGTCATCCTATAACCACCAACATAAGAAAATAAAAACAACAACTCCATCAGAATGTTAAATAAACATAAGTTCATTGTATATAATAAAATTATATTTCATAGCACACTAAGTCTCTCTCTAGGAAAACTCTATATGAGTTTTATCCCTCTCTATCTTCTAAGTTCTCCTAAGTTATAATCTAATGACTCTCGCTCCTAAGGTTTGTAACTATAGCTTTGATACCAACCTGTGACACCCCCAAATTCAAACAACACTTGTCTCAAATTTGGTTGCCACGTACTAACTCTAATAATAAATCAACATCTTATATAGCGGAATAATAGAATAATTTACATTGGTATAACATAATTATTCTCGTCCCAAGGGTTTGAAACTTAAACATCTCTTACATAACTTAACCATAATTAAACACCATTTAGACATAACTAATACAACACAATTTAAATTAAGCATAGCTTAATAAGTTCATCTACAACCAAATTATAGGATATTCCTAGCAACCTAGAAATAACTACTCCAAAGCCTTTTCTTTACCCTTGTCCTTGCCAGAGGGTTCACCACGTTCTGCCTTCACTGAATGTTTTAGGGAAAGCAATGATGAGCAACAATTTTGCCCGTCAAGTAATATAGTAAAGAGGGTAATCAACATGTTTTAAATTTCTCAAGGGTATAGGATAGTTCAAGATAACAAGAAGTATCAATGATTAACAACAATGATCGCTATGGACAATAATATTTAATTATTAAATTAATTCAGGTTTTCAAAGCAATAGATACTAAGCAGTCACTAAGGACTATGAACTTCTCCTAGAATTAAGAGTAATAGACTGATAATTCTACAAAATGAGTACAACAGGTGATCAGCCTAAAGTACCCTATGTCATGCATAACATTTAGTCTTTCTCACGTATGCGCATCGTCAGGTTCCCAAATAATATATAATTCCCCTACTAAGAGGGTTGTTCTTCTCAGTTATAAGAGTCTGCACCAAGTTAATTTGGTTTGGATAGCTTTCGATCAATTATCAATAGTCTAGCCGAATCAACGGCTTAAATAGCTCTTTCACAATATATATGAACAATTATCGTTCGAATCAAAGTTTGAAATTTCATTATAAAATATTGTTTCTTCAAAGTTCTACTTGCACGACCAATAATTTCACAAGTTCAATAATGCTCAATAAAGAGTAATGTTCGAGTACTTTCCTCAAGCATAATTTACCAAAGTAAAGCTTAATACCCTATTTCGGATCCTAACATAACATATTTACACGTTTAGGATTTTCATTAGTTATATAAACTCATATATGTCAATTCAAACGTACACTTAAACATCCAACTTAGTTGTAACTTCATACCTACTACATCATATATCCTACATTTTTATAGCACAAATCAGATTATTTGACACCACAAAGCCAAACATAGTATTTTTTAAATCATTGCTTTATAGCTTGTAAACATTCTTTTGGACTTAACATTTAAAAGTTATAATTACTCATTACACATTCATCTCTATCCCCTAGCATGCTTCTTAACACATTACATAGCATATTGGTCATATAATACAAGTTAAAGTAACCATATAAGTATGCTTCAAACATTATATCATAAATAAAAATAAGAAATGACTGCAGGCTGGCGCAGATGTGCCCTGGATAGGCTTAGGGATGACGCAACTGCGTTGTCCCATGACCAGACCAGGGTTGAGCTTCTGCTCTCCTAGTTTTAGTCCAAACTTTAGCACACTTCGACACTTACACTTCTTATGCATACATGCTAGAGGTCTTTACATAAGTATATGGTCATTCCACGTTTACTTTTACATATCACAGTCTTAGTTAAGGATTTTCACAAAATCAAGGCCAAATAGTGTCATATAATCATCATGCGTACTAATTAGCCTTATGCTCACATAAAGATATTACATAATCTATTAATGCATATGCTCATAGTGTTCATATCATTTATTCATAGCTAGCATTGTTTAGGACTTCGAAACATGCTTTAAACTCATGTTTGATCAAATTATCTTTATGTTTATCACATACGAATCATGTTTAGAGACATAATAAACATAAACATATCATCTTAACCCTTTAGAATCTAGATACTCATGTGATGCAACTAAAATTTTAAAATATGTTCAAGGTTGCCTTTGAAATCACTTTATCATGAATGATGTAATATAACACATATAAGATAACTTTAAAACTCTTATCATCTGTTGTTAAGTCATGTTAACTTCTTCATGAGATCAGAATGTATATCATATAGTATTCATGTATATTTACTTTAACATATCAAACTTTTCCCTTTAAAACATTTTCTAACACAAAGCTAACAAGTTTGATCACGACAAGGACATTATAAACACCATATCATACTTATTTATATCTGAAATCAATCATGTGTAAAACATACTAAGTTCATAACTTGTAGATCATGTATTACTTCAAAGTTCGTTATTAAACATTAAGTTTTTATTATAAATCTTTCACTAACTCATGTTGATTACTTCATACTACATAAGAAAACTTTATATCTCATAGTATACCCCTTTTTAGGTATATATTTAAGTCATAATGTGACGCCCCCAAATCCGGGTTACCTGACCCTCGAGTTTAGTGCTCACGATCCACAATATAAATAACCTCTAACTACCCATTCATTGATGAATATAAACATACATATCATTAATTAATATGTTAACAACATCATCCTAGGTTATCTAACCTTAACATTATAAACTTACCCTTAGATATACAAAAAGGGTTATACCAAACATCATAATAAATATACTCATTATAAATACTCCAGCACTTTGCCTTTGCCTTTGTCCTTATCTACACCTCTGGCTACTTCATTCCTAACTGAAATATTATATTTAAGCAAGGCTGAGCAACAAATTTTCTCCACAAGTTAAAACATACAATAAAGTATAGGAATAAAAAATATTAGACTATCAATTCGATAGAATGTCACCAAAGTTCAAAAGACTTTGAAATAGCTGAACAAATCGTTAATCAATAACAAGTCTTTCTCGTATCTTATGCAAAATATTAATCCAATAGTGAAAGAGTACAACGCTTTCCAAGTTTCAAAGATATTCATTTGAATAACAAGAATCAATTTTACGTAATAATAAAGTGGAATATTTTCCGAGAGTTTATGTTGAAGCGACCCATAGGATCTTGAACTTCTCGAGTAACTATCAAAGATTTTACTTTGAAGTACCTAGGTGTATCGAGATAACCATAAAGATTAAATCATACCCTTCTTGCAAGTATAATAATAGTGATCAATTTCATTATACCCTATATTATGCATAATATTTACATCACCTTTAATGACTAATATACGACCAAAAAGTTCCCTTTGTATAAAAGGTTGTTCTTCTCAGTCAGAATTCGAATCACAACAACGAAATACTATGATTTCAATATCTAATCGCTTTCTTGATCTAGCCGAAGTAATTGGCCTTGACCTCTCAATAATAATTGAGTTCTCTTCTCGAACCTATCAAGTTTCAATAAATGTTGGTCTAGCCAAAACAAGTAGCTAAGACATATCTCAATGCTATTCAACAATAGACAGAAATTAATTGTACTATTTGCAATCAATAATAACTTCTATGGATGTGAATAACCAACAACAGTTATCCCCAAGCAGATACTCAAAATCAATAATTCAATTTAAATTAATAGACATGCACTAACTGTGAATAATAAACAATAATTCTCAGATGTGATATAATCAACAATAATTAACCACAACTAAATTTAAAAAGATATAACTCGAGATTGAGTTAAAGAAACTTGCCTTCTGCGTTGATTACTGCTACACAATATACTTATCTGCGTTTGAAAGACCTATAATGAATAATACCAGTCTCACAATTAGCATAATAATTCACAACACGTAACACTATAATTTATAATTACTATATCTCCTAGACGCATTATCACATCATCACATTAGTGTTTATAACCTATATAAACACTTCTCAAGTCTAACTAGTTCGCTCTGGTTGGATTTCAGTCTGTTCTCGATGTCCTAGTCACCTTATCCGACAATTAACACACTTATTGCATATTAAATTTGGTCTCAAAGCTCCAATATTATTTTAGATAAGTCAAATATCGTTCATAATATTTTTTGGAAGCTTTTCATAATTTTTAAATAATTATTTTATTTTATAATAATTTTTCAAACAATAGAATGATTTTTAAATGATTTAATTACTAATTAATCCCATCATCACTAATATTTAATAATATTAAAATATTAATGACATACTTGTCAAAATATTAAAGTTATTAATAATAACTTATAATATTTTAAATCACTAATATTCTATTAAAATGATTTTTAAAATAGTTAAAAATCATTTTTAAACCATCACCATTAATATTAAAATATTAATGAATTTCTCCTCAAAATATTAAAAGTCATTAATTATAACTTAAAACATTTTAAAATCACTTTTCTCATTTTTAAATGATTTTAAAAATCAACAAAACCATTTTTCCATCATTTATTTAATATAATAATTAAATAAATCTAATATCATTAATATTAATTTATTAATGAAAAATCTCCAAAAATATTTAAAATTACATTTTATAACTCAAAATATTTTCTAACACTTAATTCTCATTTAAAATAATTTTATGATATTAAAATCATTTTATCTAATTTATTTAATATACAAAATAAATAAATAAATGCCATTAATATTTCAATAATTATAAATATTAATGAAAAATATTCCAAATTCTCAAAAATTATTTTTCATAACATAAAATAATTTTTAAAACCATTTTTGTATTTTTAAGAAATTATTTACTATTTTTCATCATTTTCCATAAATTCAGAAAATAAAATTAATAAAATCGTCGCTATAGCCTATAGTGACGCTATCTGTCGATGTAGGTGTTCTTGGGCTTTAAGAACACTGACAAGCAGTGTTCGAGGGTCATGTTTGACCACCTTTAATTCCCAGCCTAATGTGTTTCTGGGAAAGCTTGAACCATGATCTTGTAGTAGATATGTGGTACTACAAGTATCAATGATCATCTTAGTCATATAACCATACATCACGAAGATCTGGGCTCTCAAAGTTATTGTCAGACTCAATCTGGGTTTTCTGGGTAACCTAGAAACCAAGGCAGTTTGGAGTAGGCATTTTCTAGCTCGATTATCTTTATGTTCTAGTCATCAAATCAGTGTTCTTAAGGTTCAAATCTATAGTCCTTGTGTCCAAAAACATTTACATAACAACATCTTAGTGCAACAACATCTCATTCTCCAGATTCGGTTGGTCAAAGTTTGTCAGAAGGCGTGTTTTTACAGTTTCTAGGTTTTCCAGAAACTCAAGGTCAAGGCCGAATGACATACTTTAACCATCTACTCCATTCGATCTATAATTTTTTTAACGATCTAAAGTCATGGATCTAAAGTACATATGTCAGGCTACAATCTAGTTACAAACACATCATCAAAATACATAAAACCTGAAAGTTCTTGGTTTGACAAAGTCTTGTCAGACGTTATCTAAGGATTTCTGGGTTACCCAGAAATCACTTGGTTATGGTCGGTTAACTGACTTTGACCATTAATATCTTGCAATCTAGACATGGAATAGCTATAATTCCACTTCCAGATCACAGTCCTCATGAAAAACTACAGATCTAAAACTTAAAACAACAAAAATCATAAACAGATAGGGATCTAAGGCCACTGGCATTAGCTTGTCAGACCACTTTTAGGGTTCTTAGGCAGTTTTGAAAAACATCACTTTTAAAACATTTTGATGCTATAGATATATGATATATCATCATAGATCATCATATAACATCCACTAACATGTAATAAAACACATAAACACATACATAGACTAAGCATACAAGATCAAAGTAGGTTTAGGGCTTTATACCTCCTTGTCCAAGCTTTGATCTTTGTTCTCTTCTAGTGAACTAGATATTCTAGGGGCTTGATAAGTGACTGAAACACTTAAAAATTTTGGAGGTTTAGGTGAGAGAAAGAGTTGGTTAGTGTTAGATAGCAAATAGGCTAATTTAATGAACTTTCTCTCTCCTAAATTACTTATATCATAGATGCAATGTATACAAGTATGCAAGGTGTCATGTATGGGTCAGATTTTGTTTGATTTTCCAGCACAAAGTCTTACCTAACATGGTGACTCATGAAATTCTAGAAAAACTTTTAGCATACAAGTTAAGTAAAGGGTATTTTGGACATTTAATTCCCAATTTTAATGGTAAACATGTAATCAAACATAACCCTTCGAGTTTGACCCTTAGGTTTTAACCCTTATGTTTTGCTAATTTAATTCTAGGATTTCCAATTAGGGTTTTAAATAGAAAATTAAGCTTTCTAAATTAGAAATTAGAATTTCCTAATCACATTAAGGCTTGCCAATTAGGATTAAGGTTTCCTAATTAGGGTTTAGGGTTCCTGAATTTAAAATTAGGTTTTTTTGACATTCGATTAGGGTTCCTAACTTTGCGTTAGGATTTCTCAATCATAGATTAGGGTTTCTATTCTTTGTTAAGCTCAACTCTACTCGTATTTCTCAGTCAATACACAAATTGACCACTTCTCTAGACTTGTATCACAGATACTCAGCAAAATATTAATTGTCAATATCAATATAAAATAAATAGAAAAAAATTATTCGTAAAATTTGAATTATTCAAAATTCTAGGTTATCACATTCTCCCCTCCTTATAAGGATTCCATCCTCGAAATCACTGCTTTCTTATTCTCTATAATCTTTTAAAGTTGTATCATCAATTCACTTATAGCAATATAATATAAATTTATGTCTCATATACTAACCTGTGATTTGAATCTATAAAAGAAAGCAATTCACAACGATAGCTATCCAATATTACTCACATAATTTAATTGCTTAACGAAATCGTTACCTTTTGCCACCTCCTGGGCAGCTTATGCATCTTGCACTGTCATGTTGGATGTATGGGTCGTTGGTCTTCCTGGCTGAGCAGGTCCTCTAATCACAAAAGTTCCGATGTTGGGTCCCTTGTTAGTACTTCCCTTCTCCACATTCCTCTTCGGACAATTCTGAACCAGATGATCTATCGATCTACACGCAAAACAAACTTGTATCTTCTTCGGACTAGGACAATTAGGCGACATGTGTCCCTCTTGACCACAGTTATAGCAAACTCTTTTTTTCTTCAGACAAACTCCCGAATGATTCTTTCCACAACTCGCGCATGGCTCACCCCCCTTTTTATTTTCTTTTCTCTTATTACCCGATTGGGTATTCTCGCTCCACTTTCTCTTGTTCGAATTACTACCACCACTACTACCTCCTTCATTTGTCTTCTTCTTCTCTTGATGATATCGAGATGCAGCTTCGCTTCCCCCTTCAACAATTATCGCTTTCTCCAACAAAGCCGCAAATGTATTGATCTGCAACACAGCTACTTTGTTATATATCCATGGCTTCAATCCATTCTCAAACCTTCTCGCCTTTCGTAACTCTGTATCCACCTGATGAGGTGTAAATATCGCCAACTCGTTGAATTTAGCAGCGTATTCAGAAATAGATATATTTTCCTACTTCAGTTCTAAAAATTAACCTCCATCCGAGCTTGCATACTCGGTGAAAAGTACTTCTCAAAGAACAAGTCCTTGAATCTTGTCCAAGTAACTACAAAATTTGTATCAATTCTAGCTTGATTAGTCTCCCACCAGTAATTTGCTTCTCCCTTCATCAAGTATGTTGCAAAAGTTGTCTTTTGCTCTTCAACTACTCTCGCAATAATGAATGCTTTCTCCATTTCTTTTACCCAAGTTTGGGCTTCAATTAAATCCATAGTTCCTTGAATTACAGCGATCCTACCACTTCAAAGTCTTTGAAATTAGCCAATCTATTATTTTTGTTCTCTCGCTCTTGCTCTTTGTCTTTGGCGCCTCTATTTTGCATAGCTTGGGCTAACATATCCACAAAATTATGCATCGGGTCCGCTTGACCTCCTTCATTATTCACTGATTTCTCTTCTCTTTAATTTCGATTCTGTTGTCTAGACGGCATGATCTGATTTAAATAAAAATCTTACATCAATTCTCTTTCTCTACACAAATTCTTATTAACAACACAATAATAATTTAACACAATATTTCTCATATATTCGCATATTTATTCAAATAGCATATAGAACATTTAGTACTTAACACAATCATTATCTTTTTAACAAATATCAGGATTAACTAACACAACTTTACATAAAAAGTTATAATTCTCCAAAATTTACCTTAGTATTCATATTGAAAATAAAAATTACATTCATACAAACATATATATATATATATACACACACATATGTTCACACATCGTTCTCGATATTACAACCTTTAATATCACATCTTACTACTAAAAGATACTAACGCTTATATCTAAGTTGTCTAACATCCACTCCCTTCACGAGTCTTCTTCTTACTGGGAAACTTGTTGAATCTGTGACCCATTCTTCCACAAAAAACACTTTCTCATATTCGGCTTCGGACAATGTAGAGAAATATGTCCTTCCTATTTGTAGTTGAAACACACGTTCTTCCACATCATACACTCTCCCAAGTGAGTCTTTCCATACTTACCACAAACTTGCTTCTTCTTCAGGTTTGAATTTTCAGAATTATCATCACTGTAATTATCCCTCTTTCTCTTACTACTTTCTTTCTTACTCTTGATTGTTCTCTCGACGATCCACCACCTTGACCTTCATTCTTTCCACATGTGCCTTCAAATCGTTTCTTTCTTCTGGTCATCTCGATTAACGCTCTCTCTCTGGTCTTCCACAACTCCTCCAGAGAAATACTTTACTCTAGAGTTCTGAATTTCTAAAGATTCTTGATCTTTTCTCCAACTTTGGACTTACTTTTGACTCCACCTTAACTTCTTTAGACTCTACCTCCTCATCTTTATTTAGATACATTTCGGGATACTCAACATGATCACTCCCAGATTCACCATGGGTTCACCTTTTCCCACTTCTTGAATTGACTCACTTTCATACTGCACCTCGGCCATCGACATCGCAGTGCAACGTGCCCACTAACATCTCCGTACTCATTTCATCTTCTCACGAAATCCTACAATCGGTTTAAACAACTTGATTAGTACTTCACCAAGACTGAAATTCTCACACTATGTGTCCACATATCTCACTATCGATACACTTGACAATCCCTCACTTAGTACTCTAAATGAGTATTCTCTATCTCGCTTATGGTTATAATCCTAGGGTTCCCCCCCCCCCCACTTAAGGTTTATAACCTATATCTCGATACCAACATGTGACACCCCAAATTTGGGTTACCTAACCTCAGAGTTTGGTGCTCACGATCCATAATATAAATAACCTCTAACTACCCATTCATTAATGAATATAAACATACATATCATTATTTAATATATTAACAACATCATCCCGGTGTTATTTAACTTTAACATTACAAACTTACCCTTAGATATACAAAAGGGTTGTACGAACATCATAATAAATATACTCATTATAACTACTCAAGTACTTTGCCTTTACCTTTGTCATTATCTGCACCTCCGACTACTTCATTCCTAACTGAAATATTATATTTAAGCAAGGGTGAGCAAAAAATTTGCTCTGCAAGTTAAAACATACAATAAAGTATAGGAATCAAGAATATTAGACGAGCAATTCGATAAAATGTCACCAAAGTTCAAAAGACTTTGAAATAGCTGAACAAATTGTTAATCAATAACAAGTTTTTCTCGCATCTTATGCAAAATAATAATCCAATAGTGAAGGAGTACAACGCTTTCGATGTTTCAAAGATATTCAATTGAATAACAAGAATCAATTCTATGTAATAATAAAGTGGAATATTTTCTAGAGTTTATGCTAAGCGACCCCATAGGATCTTGAACTTCTTGAGTTACTATCAAAGGTTTTTCTTTGAAGTACCCAGGTGTATCATATAACCATAAAGATTAAATCATACCCCTCCGCAAGTATAATAAGTGATCAGCTTCATTATACCCTATATTATGCATAATATTTACATGCGCGCAATGGCCGAATATACGACCAAAAGGTTCCCTTTGTATAAAAGGTTGTTCTTCTCAGTCAGAATTCGAATCACAACAGCGAAATACTATGATTTCAATATCTAATCGCTTTCTCGATCTAACCGAAGTAATTGGCATTGACCTCTCAATAATAATTGAGTTCTCTTCTCGAACCTATCAAGTTTCGATAAATGTTGGTCTAGCCAAAACAAGTAGCTAAGACATATATCAATGTTATTCAACAATAGACAAAAATTAACTGTACTATTTGAAATCAGTAATAACTTCTACGAATGTGAATAACCAGCAACAATTATTCCCCAAGCATATACTCAAAATCAATAATTCAATTTAAATTAATAGACATGCACTAACTGCGTATAATAAACAATAATTCTCAGACGTGGTATAATCAGCAATAATTAACCACAGCTATATTTGAAAAGATATAACTCGAGATTGCATTAAAGAAACTTGCCTTCTGCGTTGATTACTGTTACACAATATACTTATCTGCGTTTGAAAGACCTGTAATGAACAATACCGGTCTCACAATTAGCACAATAATTCACAACACGTAACACTATAATTTATAGTCAATATATCTCTTAGACGTATTATCACATCGTCACATCAGTGTTTATAACCTATATAAACACTTCTCAAGTTTAACTAGTTCGGTCTGGTTGGACTTCAGTCTATTCTCGGTGTCCTAGTCACCCAATCTGACAATTAACACACTTAATTTCAATTATATTTGGTCTCAAAGCTCCAATTTTATTTTAGATAAGTTAAATATCATTCATAATATTTTTCGGAAGCTTTTCATAATTTTCAAATAATTATTTTAATTTATAATAATTTTTTAAACACTAGAATTATTTTTAAATGATTTAATTACTAATTAATCCCATCATCACTAATATTTAATAATACTAAAATATTAATGACATACTTGTCAAAATATTAAAGTTATTAATAATAACTTAGAATATTTTTAAATCACTAATATTCTATTTAAATAATTTTTAAAATAGCTAAAAATCAGTTTTAAACCATCACCATTAATATTAAAATATTAATGAATTTCTCCTCAAAATATTAAAAGTCATTAATTACAACTTCAAAGATTTTAAAATCACTTTACTCATTTTTAAATGATTTTTAAAATCAACAAAACCATTTTTCCATCATTTATTTAATATAATAATTAAATAAATCTAATATCATTAATATTAATTTATTAATGAAAATTCTCCAAAAATATTTAAATTTACATTTTATAACTTAAAATATTTTCTAACACTTTATTCTCATTTAAAATGATTTTATGATATTAAAATCATTTTCTCTAATTATTTAATATACTAAGTAAATAAATAAATACCATTAATATTTAAATAATTATAAATATTAATGAAAAATATTCCAAATTCTCAAAAATTATTTTTCATAACATAAAATAATTTTAAAAACCATTTTGTAATTTTCATAAATTATTTACTATTTTCATCATTTTCCAGAAATTCAGAAAATAAAATTAATAAAAACGTTGTTCTAGCCTATAGCGACGCTTTCTGTCACTGTAGGTGTTCTTGGGCTTCAAGAACACTGACAAGCAGCGTCTAAGGGGTCATGTTTGACCACCTTTAATTCTTAGCCTAATGTGTTTACGGGAAAGCTTGAACCTTGATCTTGTAGTAGAGATATGTGGTACTTCAAGTATCAATGATCATCTCAGTCATATAACCATACATCACGAAGATCTGGGCTCTCAAAGTTATTGTTAAACTCAATCTGGATTTTTTGGGTAACCTAGAAACCCAGGCAGTTTTGGGTAGGCATTTTCTAGCTCGATTATCTCTATGTTCTGGTCATCGAATCAGTGTTCTTAAGGTCCAAATCTATATTCCTTGTGTCAAGGACCATTTACATAACAACATCTTAGTTCAACAACATTTCATTCTCCAGATTGATCAGGTCCAAGTGCAGCCGGAAAGGCGTGTTCTTACGGTTTCTGGGTTTTCAAGAAACTCAAGGTCAATGGCCGAATGGCCTACTTTAACCATCTACTCCATTCGATCAGTTGATTTTTTAAATGATCAAAAGCCATGGATCTAAAGTACATATGTCAGGCTATAATCTGGTTACAAACAAATCATCAAAACACGTAAAACCTGATAGTTCTTGGCTTGGCAAAGTCTTGCGAATATTAAGGATTTCTGGGTTACCCAGAAATCACTTGGTTATGGTCGGTCAACCAACTTTGACCATTAATATCTTGCAAACTGGACATGGAATAGCTATGATTCCACTTTTATATCACCGTCCTCATGACAAACTACAGATCTAAAACTTAAAACAACAAAAATCATAAACAGATAGGGATCTAAGGCCACTGACATTAGCTTGTCAGACCACTTTTAGGGTTCTTAGGCAGTTTTGAAAAACATCACTTTTAAAGCATTTTGATGTTATAGATCTATGATATATCATCATAGATCATCATATAACATCCACTAACATGTAATAAAATATATAAACACATACATAGACTAAGCATACAAGATCAAAGTAGGTTTAGGGCTTTATACCTTCTTGTCCAAGCTTTGATCTTTGTTCTCTTCTATTGAACTTGATGTTCTAGGGGCTTGATATGTGACTTAAACACTTAACAATTTCGGAGGTTTGGGTGAGAGAAAGAGTTGGTTGGTGTTAGATAACAAATAGGCTAATTTAATGAACTTTCTCTCTCCTAAATTACTTATATCATAGATCTGATGTATACAAATATGCAAGGTGTCATGTATGGGTCAAATTTTGTTTGATTTTCCAAAGCCTGAAGTCTTACCTAACATGGTGACTCATGAAATTCTAGAAAAACTTTTAGCATACAAGTTAAGTAAAGAGTATTTTGGACATTTAATTCCCAATTTTAATGGTAAACATGTAATCTATCATAACCCTTAGGTTTTAACCCTTAGGGTTTGACCCTTAGGGTTTTGCTAATTTAATTCTAGGATTTCCAATTAGGTTTTAAATAGAAATTTATGCTTTCTAAATTAGAAATTAGGATTTCCTAATTATATTAGGGATTCTAATCACATTAAAGCTTGCCAATTAGGATTAAGGTTTCCTAATTAGGGTTTAGGTTTCTCAAATTTAAAATTAGGATTTTCTAGACATTTGATTAGGGTTTCTAACTGTGCATTAGGGTTTCTTAATCACATATTAGGGTTTTATTCTCTGTTAAGCATAACTCTACTAGTATTTCTCGAATTCGATACATAAATTGACTACTTCTCTGAGTCTCGTATCCACGAGATACTCATCACAATTTTAATTGTCAATATCAATATTAAATAAATAAATAAAAAGTATTCGTAAAATTTGAATTATTGAAAATTCTAGGTTATCACACATAATATCAACTTCACAACACATAGCATAATGTAATTCAATTATTTGATTTTGGGAAGATGCAATGGCGATTCTTGTTTACCTAGTATATATAGCCTAGCAATTGCTACGTGCCAGAAACAGAGCGATGTGAGACTTTGTTTTGCAGAGCCTCCTTCAACTGTGATTCTTTTCAATTTAAACTTATTCCAATCCACCATTAAAGAGTTCATATATGTAAGCACACTTCCTAAACACATTCTGGCATGCTAATTCACATTGATTAACAGAGAATTTTAAGAAATATTGAGAACTTGGCAAAAACCCAATTAAGTACAAAAGTGAAGATTTTTATACCTCTTGAAGCTTAATAACATAGTTTCATTCTTACGAATTTTCTAGCTTCTTCTTTGAACTATAACTCACTCAAACTCAAGTTATCGGTGTTTCAATAACCAAAACAAACCAACGTAAAACTAAAATTGAATCTACTATTTATAGAAGGAACTTGGACTGGGCATTTGCATTACACTAAGGTTGGATTCCATGGTGCTTTAGAAGAAAACATTGGTTAATTGAGAGTGGTTTAACAACCCGATTACCGGCCATCTTCTAGCTAATGAGTGTAGGCTTGTAAGTTATGCAAATTAGGCCATAGAGTTTCTTGTTTAAACCTTTGTTTGCTCAACTGATGAGTTAATTTTCCAGCAATGTGATCAATTAGTTTGGTTCAGTTACTCTACTTCCCAGAAATGAAATTTTAATGTACCATTGTTACTATATTAGGAAAATTTGGGATTATTTATGTACTCACATCAAATAGTCCATGTACATTAAATATATATAATAAAATAACACAGTTAGGTATTATCGCTTGGATATCTCCCATAAGTATTTTTTACTACTCACATAACCTCTTTATAACATTATTTAATATTAACTGTTCAATTTACACACATAATTTCTTTCCCAATTTCTAGAATACACAGATATTTAATTATTTTTGTATTAAAACTACATATGATTTTATTGTACTACTTGATACTTTATATCATTAGAATGTATTCTTATTATATGATTTTATTCATGCCACACTTTACAATAATATTCCATTTCATTTCTAAAGTAGAAAACTAACTTTTCCCATATTGGCCACTAGTCAGAGTGCGCATTGCGCCCATTTTGTCTTCGCTAGGAGGGCAAATTGCTTGGGTCCTAGCAAGTGCCAAAATGGTTTAGCTCTAAGCTAGTTCCCACTTCCATTACTACACTAGTTTCACCTGATATGAATTAACTTCCACATTGGTGATATTAATAATCTAAGAGTGCATTTATTCCTTATATGGAATCACATAATCATACATAATTAATCTTCCTCTTGGTTTAATCGCTTAAATTTCCCTTCTCATGCCACACAAGGCTTTTCTCAATTCTCATCACAACTTCCCACTCATAAATTCAACTTGAATTAATTGAACTACTCGTCTTACTACACATCAATATTTATATTCAAATAAATACTCATTTTCTTATTATATTGAAATAATTATTTATTCACAAATTCATACGAGATTGTGGACATCAACACTATCGATTCTTATGATGCACATCAACATATCTTTCGATAGTCTCTATTAGATATTGATGCATTTCGTTATATCTTTTTGATAGTCCTCTATTAGTTATTGGTAATTTGTGCACCATTTCCTATATTTTTAGTTGTACACGAGATGATGTATTTAGATGATGATGTCCTTAGGAGTGTATATATATTATTTTCCATTTCCTACATCATATTGTCATCTATTGTTTATCATGCATGTATTATGTTATGCATATTTTTTCCAAATATGAGTTTAGCATTGACCTTGGATGGTCTTATGACATGGCCCTACAGATGTCTTCATCGATAGTTAAGCCGTGATCATACCCCCACCAAGATTGATGGTATCTTAATTGAGATTGTGGTATGATAGCTTGTCATCCCTAGATCGGGTGACAGTTGACCAGTTGATGCGTCATTCTATGACCCTCCTGACATTACAGGTTCCATAGGGCTTTGTAGAGGGCATGCTGGAGCATTAGGTACCAGATAGGCAGGTGTTCCGGTTTGAGACCCAAGAGTTGACTCCTACCTTGGAGGAGTATGAGCGTCTGACAGATTTGCCATTAGATAGACCTTGCGCTTGAATGGCTGTAGGCGACATGAGCCGACAGTTTATGACCCTTACAGGTTTGAGGCACATAGTTTCCTGCGATAAGATCTCCTCGAGGCATGTAGTGTCCATGCATTTTCTGATTGACAGATTTGGCTAATTGGACAATTGTTTACAAGACCTCGAGGATTTCACCACTTGGAGGGCGATTGGCGTGTTACGAGTTGATGTACTCTTGATGTATATGGTGGCTTATCAGATATGCCATTGTACATGGACTACTTCGACATCAGCGTGCTTTTGGTAGTGTTTGCTCTTCAGGAGGGACATACCATTTTACCAATGATTCTAGCAGAGATCTTGAGGTCGGCCACGTATTTCCACACCCATTCTATGGGGACATTCATAGGTAGTTCAGTCTTGTTGTACGTGTGGTTTATGACACACTTGAGACCGATTGTCACATTCTGACGCCATGGGTACTATTTTTCCCATGAGATAGCCATGTCTTAGTCCTTTCAGCCGGTGGAGTGTACAGATACAACTTCTTAGTCGGTTTTGTTCTTAGGGATCGAGGATTTGTTTGATATATTACTGTGTTCAGGGCTAAGTTCTCCCTACAGCTTTATAACTCATGCACCTGGCATGGATTATCTTCCCCTGGCTGGTTTGAGGGGTGTGACCACTTATCATCCACTGGCTATGATGGTACAATTTGACCAGTTTCAGGATGTTTATCCCTTTAATGGGGCATTAGGTTAGCGTTTATCATCTTAGCTTCTATCAGCAGATGATTTATCCAGAATTTATGCATGTTGGACCCAACGTAAGAGGGCTGATTTTTCTACTTGCCATCCAGGTTGTGATAGCTCCAAATCCGGGTCCTAAATCACCACGGATCTGGTAAAATCATTCTATAACTATTACGGAAGATATAAACATAAATTGTTTATACATTAAACTTACACACTATTCCCCAAGGTCGAAAACCTTCACATAATACCTGAATCAATATCCTATCTAACATACAAAGTTATTATCATACAATACTATTATAAATCTAGTTGCACACATTAACTTAAAAATAGAATTGTCTTTAACCTTTCCTTGTATCCGACACATTCGTCTTAATCTGCAATTTTTATCATGATATAGTAAGGGTGAGCATATGTTTGCCTAGCAAGTATAAATTTATTTGAGGATATATCATGATTGAAAGAGTTTGAATAATAAGTTGGCTATAATTCAATAATATAGTTGTGAATTAGCACGAACAAACTTGCATAGCTGAATGTGATAAGCCTTTCATACCTGATTAATACATGCAATATGTACAGAGTACAATTTAACAAGTCTTAGACATGGCAATCAGCAATGATTAACCATAAGTATATTTGAATGTAACAACTCTAGATCGAGTTAAAGAAAACTTGCATGTTCGGTTGATTACGGTTACACAATTTATTAAGCTTTGACTGAAGACCTAATATATAAATAATATTTATATACAAATTAGAATAATATCATCACAGTATTTAAAATAACCTAAACACATTAACACATAATCCTATCACCATACATCACATAAGACCTAGTATCAAGTTAAACTATTACGGTCAAGTTGAATTGGTATAATTCGACATCCCCGGCTTTAGTCGGACAATTATCGAGTTTAGGTTCAATTAAACTCGCTTTAATCACTTAACAATTATCTTAGATAATTTTATTATCGAACAAAATAATTTTCATAGGCTTTCGGATAATTATTACCATTTATCATAATTTTTCAATCACTTATATCGTATTTATATAATATAAATACCACATTATTCTCTTATCATTAATATTTATTTAATATTAAATATTAATTAAAATCATATTATAATATATTTATAATATCACAAAGTATTTTTTAATACTTTAAAAGATATTTATATGATCTTTAAATAGTTAAATTCATTATCGATAATTGCTATTAATATTAAAATATTAATATTTATATGACAAAATATCAAAAGTTATATTTTATAACTTCAAATATTTTTATAATACTTAAATCATTTTTATATGATTTTTAAAACATTAATTCTATTTTTCCATAATTTATTTAATATATTCATTAAATAAATTAAATACAATTAATAATAAATTATTAATGAAATTCATCACAAAATATCAAAAGTTATTAAAAATAACTTAAAATATTTTCTAACACCATAATATAATTTTTCATGATTTTTCAATTATTAAAATCATTTTTAAATAATTTATTTAATATTATAATTAAATAAATTAAATACCTTTTATATTCTAAAATATTAAATATTTATGAAATATACCCAAAATAATTAAAAACTAATTTTCGAACTTTAAAATAATTTTTAGGAATTTATTTTGTATTTTTAATAATTAAAAACCATTTTTATCTATTTATTAATTAGAATAATTAATTTTCGAAATTAAGTGGGCTTTAGGCGACAAATCCGTCGCTAATGGTGTTCTTGGGCCAAACCCAGAACTTCATAGCCAGTCACAAGGTTACTACTTTGACCATGATTTTATCTAAGTCCCTAATGTTTTCTGGGCTTGTAAGTGAGTTAATGTTGTAGTACTGATGTAGTACTACAACCCTAAACAAGTTTTATGGACAAATCGTAACACACCAGCAAGATCTAATCTATAGAAATCCTTGTCAGACGTGTTCTTGAGTTTCTGGGTTGCCCAGAAACTCAAGCAGTAGTAAGGGTCCTACTTTGCAGCCTTATATCTTTGATTCAAGGAATTGTTTATGTGATCTATGAATTCAAACTTGTAGTAGAGGTGTGGAGTATAATAACATAGCATTAGATCCATCTTACAACATCACATATGAAAGATTAAAATTTGAGTCAAACTCAGCCGAGATCGTGTTCTTGAAAATCTGGTTTTCCAGTTTCTTCATAAGTCGATCATTAAGCCTACTTTGACCTTGATTATTTTCGTTCTGATTATAATTTTAGTAGTATAAAGGCTTTATTTTGTAGTACTCATGTCATACTACAAGTTTCAAACAACAAAATGAAACAACTATCTAACACCTGCTAGATCTCAGTCCTCGAAAATGGTCATCCAAAAATTACGGGTTTACGGGTTACCCGTAAACCGAGATTTCATGAATGGTCAGCGGGTTTTGACCACTTATAACTTTAATCTACACTTGATCCGGACTTGATTCAAGTTCCGGATCAAATTCCTTCTAACATACTACAATACAAACTCTTAAAACACAAAAACAATTAACGTGCAATGATCTATGAGCCACGACATTGGTACATTGGGCCCATGTTTTAGGTTCATAGATCGGGTTTCAAAGATTTGATTTTCGTGCATCAAGATGATATGGATCAAAGATATTACAACCCAGATCATCACTCAATGACACCCCGATACACAACTTTAATCAATCATTAACATATAAATCATCATATCATAAGATTTCTAGGTTTAAGGTTTATACCTCTTTGATGCTTTGATCTTGAATCGTCAACATGATATGATCATGGCTTCTTTGGGGATCATACTAAAGACCTAATTACTTAATATTTTAGTGGGTCTAGAGAGAGAAAGTGTTGGTTGAATATTTGGTGAACAAATGAGGCTTTTTCTTAATTTTCTCCCTCCTTAATCTATATATATATATTGAATGAAATGAAATGGGCTGATGTTTATAACTGATGGTTGTGCTTTTAGGTCATGGAAGTCAATTGAGTTGGTCACCAACTCTTGGTTTGGCAAGATTTGTAAGACCCGACTTTTATAAATAAAGATGAATTTTCTATAAATATTTTTTGAATATTATAGAATAAATTTGATATAATGTTATAGTTGTGGGTAATATTATAAATTTTGCAAAGTAAGCAAGTTGTTATAAAATATTAGTTTGGTGCGCGAATATTCTTTTGTCGGGAAATATTAAGTGCGACGACTCAATCATTAGTGGACCCCAACGGAAGTATTGTCAGTAGTTAGAAAATGACAAAATTATTTTCTCTATAAAAATAACGGCAAAGGTGTTACCAATAAAGCTGTTGAACTACCCGGTAGTAAAAGTAAAAGTGCGATGTCTGGCGTAGTTGTATAGTAGCACACGATATTGATTATTGATGCTTACGTGAGAAGTCACTCATTTATGCTCAATTATTAACTTCGTGAATTGTTGCATCATATCTCTTATATTATTGATTCAATTATTGTCACAGTATCATCAGTATAATATGTTATAGTATTAAATTATTAATTGAGGCAACAAGTTATAAATGATTAATAATTGTTGAAAGATTAAATATGTGTTGATTAAAAATAAAATGATTTGTGGTAATATTTATTCAATCCTTGATGTATATAAAGAAATTACATTATGAGACGTTTGTGGTAAGTTTGATTATTTTATGGAGGGCCCATATGTCATCATCTAAGAGTCTCTTCAATCGATAGTAATTACCTTTGTGAATAGTAATTACCTTCCGTCGATAGTATTTACCTTCGTCGATAGTAATTACCTTTGTGAATAGTAATTACCTTCATCGATAGTAATTACCTTTGTGAATAGTAATTACCTTTGTGAATAGTAATTACCTTCGTCGATAGTATTTACCTTCGTCGATAGTAATTACCTTCTTCATAGTATTTACCTTCATGAATAGTAATTACCTTCGTCAATAGTAATTACCCTTGAAAATAGTAGTTGTCCCTTCATATTACCAAGAGTTAATCGCTTCTTGATTGTTTCGAAAGGTTAATTACCCTTCATGAAATAGTAGTTGTCTCTTGATATTATCAAGAGTCATTTTGACCCTTCGTTAAGACCAAGAGCCACCCTTAGTTTTTCTATAAATAAAAAGCTCATTCCTTCATTATTTCTTACAATTCATTGAAACTCTGAGAGAGAAACTATAGAGAGAAAGAAGAAAAGTATTACGCTACTTCACTTTTCCAATATTCATTCTTCTAAGGTAGGGAATATTATTTGTTGTACAAGTAAAGGGTGTTATTCTTTCTTATTCATGAAGAGAACTTACATTATTCCATTCTTTATTATTACTTTGGAATAACTCGTAAAAGTGTCATACCCTATACATAACTTTTGTATATCTGCATACCCTATACTTGGGGAAATCCTTATGTTATTCCATTCTTATTTATTCTATTGGAATAACTCAGTATCGTGGTTTACCTATACTTGGTGACATTCTTCTATTATTACATCTTTATTATTCTCATTTGGAACATCCTATCTGTGTGTGTTTTACACCGGACTGGTTCCGTCTTTATTATTCTTTTGGAACATCCATGTCATGTGTTTTTACCGGACCTGGTTCCAATCTTTATCATTCATTGTTGAATATCCTATACGTATGTTTTTACTCAGGATCTGTTTCCATCTTTATTATTCGTTGGAACATCACTGCTCTGTGTGAATTTCACCGACCGGTTCCGTTATTATTATTCTGTTGGAATAACTGTCACATCGCAAGTACCGCATGCATGGTGATTTCTTTTGTTATTCCATTCTTTATTATACCTAGTTGGTTAAAACTTTTGACTTCTATACTCCATGAATTTAGTGGAATATCCTTGATATTTGCGCTTCATCCAAATTTTTTTAATGAAAATATTTTTTCGAGCATTCTTGAATTTTACTCTACAAAGCAAGATTATCATGTTGACAATTTGGACGTTATTAGTTCTGAATAAATTAATTCGTGAACTTGTTTTATTGAATTATTATGTCATCACATCATCCTCATGTTATATTATGTTATCTTTGGCTTACGTGCATAGATGAACTTAGTATGATTATGACTACGGATCATTCTTTGATAATCATGGCATGATATAAATGATGTGACAAAAGTCTTGATGGCTCGTAATGTAGTGATGGATAGTTTTTGGTATGATTATTACCGGGGTGATTCGGTATAATATGACCATTGATAATTTGATGAAAATCCTTGAATAGAGGTACAGTGGATGATTAGATATTGTGGTTTATTCATTAAACCGAGTCTTAGTGATAAAATTGATGAAAACCTTTTTAAAACCTAAAAGATAGTAGACTTTTATTTTCTCTTGACTCTTTTAATGGATTAATATTCAGTTCGCAGCTTAAACTGGTTGTCTATTGTATTTTATCAGTTTAACATTGTTGAAGACTATTGATAATTTATTCTGCATTATCTTAGTTATAATATTTCTTACTGGGCTAGTTGAGCTCACCCTTTCTTTCACTGTTCTCTTCAGGAAATGAGAATATAGCTGGGACGAGTCGGGGAAAAGAGTGATGGTTCCGAAGATAGCATTAGTAGTCCTCACTATTCTGTTAAATAGTGTGACAATAAATGTAATGAGGACTCCTTGAGTATGGATATTGTCTAAATGACAATATTCCTATTAGAACTCTCAGTTTATGTATTGTCGTATGTTACGACGGATGTATAATTAAGTTTGTATTTGAATTTATGTACCATGTAAGTGGCGACCCAAGATGGGTGGCGATACCTAATTTTGGGGTCGCCATGGTTGGCTATCGAGCTTCTGGATATGATCCACTGCTAAGATGCGAGATAAGAACTAGGAGGGGAGACGGGAATTCCTTCGCTAGTATGACCTACCCAAGTTTATTTGTTATTTAATTGGTTTCATCGGAGTATAGGGATAATATTTGATATATTAATTAACCCTTTTGTTTCACAATTCCTTCGTGAAATAAAAAGTGTACACGGGTCGAAAGCGGGGATAAGCGAGGAATAGAATGGTGGTCTATAGATGTTGAGGTGAGGTGAATTTAACTTGGAAGGGTGTTTTGCCACTATCACACAAGATGTCTAATAACATACAACCTCGTGTCATCATAAGACATGGTTGTGCTCATCCACTTCTTGAGTATATTTACAAGCACTACCTATATAATCTTGGTGTTTGTTTGGAGTATAATACCCAATTAGAGACAATGGAGATAATGATATGTCAAGAGAAGACTCACCATTGGGAAGAATATGATAGTAATCTTCTCATTTTCTTTGGGGCCTATTAAATTGAAGGATAATTCTGTGGCCATATGATATCTACCATAACCAAAAAGCATGGCCTCCCATGTATGAAGGTTTCATGAGCACTTCCCAAAGATTCTAATTTCTAAAAGCAGCTTTTGACTATACCTTTATATAAGGTGTCATTGTGACGTACTCTGATTGGTATCAATGTAACGTACTATCCAAGTCTTGGATAAGAGTGGCGAGTTTTGAATGATATTTCTATCATTAATAAATTTCTTGACGATTATTCTTGAAGATTTCCTAGCCTACCCTAGAGCGTGAAATCAAATTTTGTATTGACCTCAATCTGAAACCCATTTCTTAAA